>CALSBZ010044214.1:105307-152402 GCA_943591055.1 Gobionotothen gibberifrons
CACCAAGCCGATCCTGGTGGCGTTGCGGCCCACCGTGACGCGGTCCACCAGCGCCGCCACAAAGTCCTTGATGATCTCAAAGTTATCCGGGCCCACGCTCTCTGAGCTGTCGATGACAAACACCAGCTCCATGGGCCTCTCCTTACACTTGATCCCACATCCTGGAAGCACATATGAGATCATGGAGGAAGAGTTTACTCTGTGGAATTGGAGCTAATGATTTACAGATAAGATCAAACAGTGGCTTAGATTCAGAAACGTAATCTGTGCGGCTAAGTCAATATGGAGAAGTGAGAAATAGAAGTGACTTTACCACAGATCTCTTTGATCATCCGAATGATGTCGTCCCTCTGAAACAAATACACCAATGCAGTTTGAGTGTAGGAATAGAAATAAACTGAAACTCAGTGTTCGACCGAGTCATTCACCCTTTACTTTTGTAAGAATAGCAATATTATTAACACTTAATACTTCAGTTTACCATAAAAATCTAAATTTGAACATGCAATGTTTTCAGTTGAAAGAAAGGGTATGACAAAAATGCATCTAATCTAACTAACAGTCACAAAAACTACAATACTCCCAAAGAGGCGTAAACATTATGTTACTGGAGAAAGCATAAAAAATAAATAGAGACTCACAGTGAGGCCGGCTTCTCCTTTGACACCAGAGCGGCCCTGAGAGGAGACAAAAAGTAGTTATAATTCTCTCACAGTTTCCACACATTTTAAATTCCATTTACGAGACAAAAGGCTAAGAGCATAATTATCTCAAAGCAATCAGAGTAAATGGACATATTGATGATATTGAGGGTCACTCACAGGCTGCCCTGCGTTTCCAGAGTCTCCCAGCTCTCCTTTGATTCCCTTCAGCCCCCTCTCCCCTCCAGATCCACGGTCACCCTGTCACACATTAGAAAGCATAATATCAGCAGTCAGAACATATAAGTGCATAGAAACCCACATCAGTGCTCCTGGACCACATGGTGACTCACTTTAGCTCCAGCAAAGCCTTCTCCAGGCAGCCCCCTCGGGCCCGTCACACCCTGGGACCCCAGCTCCCCCTGAAACAAACACATGAGTTACCTTCTCTGTGTGCATGGTAGTTAGAGACCTCAGATTAACATTAGAAATACATTGATTTCTATTTGTAAGGATAAACAATAGCTTACCTTTGGTCCCTGAACTCCTTGTCCTTGTGGCCCTGTCGGCCCTGAGGGGCCAGGCCGCCCAGCGTTACCCTGCAGCACAGAGGATACATTGAGGGTCATATTGGAATGGACTTCATTCCATTTTCCTTATTTTATACAATTTCTATTAACATTCGACCACATATACCCCATTTATATTAGGCCCCATTGACCTCTGTCTGAAAAGCTTGCTTAGGCAACATATTCTTTCAAAAATACCCCCAGCTTTCTATGAGAACATGACCCTGCATGCCACCTAATGTATTGCCTCACATTTACCTAAAGAGTAAATTGTCTCAACAGCTAGTTTCAGAATAGGTATAACAAACATTTTAATCTGTCGTCAAATGACATTTGAGCTTGCTTTAGTTGCATGCAGGCAACAGTCCAGTTGTTGCTGTTTTGTAATAAAAAGGCACATTTTCTTTCTTTATAAATACAACTTGAACTTGTTCGAGCGTGTTAGAGGCCACACCAGCGATGTATCACACATGTGTAACCACTAATTCCTCTTTCTTGAACAAATGTAGAACTCATTTGTGTGTTGGTTCTGATTCCCCAGATTTCAGCTGACTAGGCCTGCTTCTCATCACACACACATGTCTGTGGAGATTCACGCTCTGCATTAATATGTCTGCGTGCTGCGGGAGAATCATGACAAATGTCTTGAACAAATGTCAGCTGTAGAATATATAAGACCCCTGTGTTTTGGACGTTTTGTTTCAATCTGGAACGCTTTGACTACACAGATTCTCTGAAGACGTAATCCTTCAGAGAATATGACTCAATTTACCCAGTTGGTTGTCAAATACAATCACAGCTTTTTGCATAAGTAAACACACTGCAATATTTTTTTAGCAGAAACAAAATACTAACAGTATTTTATGAGTTTTAAAAGGTGGATGTAAAGTTGAAATGGAAATCATTTTAATTAAAAAAACTGTCAAATCTGAAAAGTAGAAATTGCTGCGGTACCGGAGGTCCCTGGAGGCCCTCGCCCAGAGGTCCTGACAAACCTGGCAACCCTCTGTAACCGACATCCCCCTGCAGGAGAGAAAACACAGTGAAGATATGTGTAACACTTACAACACAGCAATTTAAAATCCATCAACAAATTAACTCCTGTGCTGTGTGAAATATTTCCCTTTAATTAGTTTTCTCAAACAAATGACCACATCCTTCACTGGGATGATACTTTCACTCCAAGAACATTCAAATTGATCTTTGACAATTGCTTTTCACTGCAGAGGTTCATTTTGCCAAGGTATTAGCACAATATATTACACTGCGTATTGTCCTCCTAAAGAACCATTTGTTTTATAAAGGCTAATACATCACACTTTCCCATTAGTCCCAAACTTGCACTAACTTTACAAACATCACCTTTGGTCCAGGGATGCCCACTCCTTCCTGTCCGGGCTCCCCTGTGAGTCCAGGCAGACCAGGAGGGCCCTATAACATGGAGGTAGAATACAATCTTAAGACAGGCTTACATTGAAAATGCGAAATTTAAAGATGACTTTGAAGTTTTAGCATTTCCACGGACACCTTGAGAGATGGTGAAATTATTAAAGGAATAGTAATTTTGATAGGAAACTTGCATAGACTACGGGACGTTCCAGGCGAGTAATAATTAAGTGTCAAATTGCGTAAACTGTTTGTGTATAGATTAAAGATCAAATGGATAACTTGTGTGAGCTTTAGGCACTGATTTCGTTGCATATGGAAAGAGCACGGCCAGCTGTTTCTGCCTGTTGGAATCGGTATGCTAAGCTAAACTAAGCTAAGCTAAGATTCAGTTGGCTTCATTTTTGGTATCAATCTCATTGGCAATATAGTGATACATAAATATGCCTAATTCCAAAGATGTTGAAGTATCCCTTTAACTCTCTTCCCCAGTGAGTCATTCCAGTGCCATGTGTCTGCTTTTTATGGTCTAAATTAAGGAGAATGTACACGAGGGTCAGCTACCGTAACTTTTGGCAATACATGTTAATATATGTCTGGAACCGATAAGTAGATTAAGGGAGGGAAAAAAGACAGATGTATAGCTGACTTAATGTAATGTGACGAGTGATGGATGAACAGATTTATGAGTGGACAAATGGGAATGTCAGTGTGTGTCGCAGCTCCTCACCGAGGGGCCGGGGAAGCCCTCTCCTTTGGGGCCGAATGGACCTGAAGGGCCAAAGTCTCCACGGTCCCCCTGCAGAGCAAATCATTCATTCATCCAGGATACAAAGTGATTTACAGATCTGTGTTCAAAGAAGAGGAAGGAATGTGGAGGTGAATGGGCACATGTGCTATCTGCTGCTGTATAGTGAGTAAGTGTTGTGCAATACATCAAAACAGGGAAAGGTTACATCTAAGAAGTATGCTTTAACATTGAGTTCAGCACGGCAGGACATCATCCCCTTTGTTCTGCCTGGATGCTGCTCAGCGATTACATTTACGCTATCATTGATCCAGATGTGGAGAGTGTTTAGCTATGACATCATGCTTTAAGTGTTTGTGGTCATCCCATAGTAACAAACACATTGTGTTTTGGAGCAGATGTTTACACTGAGTGTTACCTTTGGACCAGGAAGTCCGTAGCCAGTCTCACCGAGCGGACCAGGAGGACCAATCGGGCCAAAGTCACCCTGGAACAGACGTTACACATTCTTATTGAATTCAAATACTGGATCGTTTTCTCAATTACATCATTGTATGATCTAGAGAGCTACAGTTACTGTACCTTGGCAGATTGAGATTTTACAGGAGTTTAGCTAGAGTTAAGCTAGAGTAACACGTAATTGTTTAAGACAGAATAAATATCACTTTGTAAACATTTAAAGTTGGTACGAGCTTTGCACTTGGTGTCTGGCCGCACTATACTTGCTTATGATGGATTTGTTTGTATCATGCACTCGCACAAGGATACACTATTACGGAGAGTAACCTAAACAAAACTCAGTGAAGAAGAAAAAGAAGATCTAATAAAAAAACAAGCAGGTTTACCTGGCCTCAAAGACACATATAATGCGTTTGGGTGCCAAACATTTAATACACACATAAATCTATCTGTGTTTTTACAAGAAAACCGGATGGCAAGAGGTCTTTCAAATCGATTTGAAACTGCTTTAATATTTCACCTTTAAATTGCTTGAACTACAGAGGAATGACTAATGCCAGTGTTATTTTGGTGAGGTAATGACCATCCTGGCCAAAAGAGGGAATGAGATATAAAAAGCTCCTGGAACATTTGAACTGAGTTTTAACGATCACAAATATAATCACTTAGAAGCTTCCACAGTTTCTATTGTCACTGCAGTAGGTTGTGTTACCTTTGGCCCAGAGACGAAGCGTCCTGGGGGCCCGGCTGAGCCCCCCCTGCCCTGCGCCCCTGGTTCTCCCTGATGAACATTAATGCAAATCGTCAATTATCTTCTGCCATCATTCCTTTACATGCATCCCCTTCCAAGAGGCCATGGACAGGGTCTCAATGCAAATATTAAAATAATGATGGCTAATGAAGCTAACAGCTCCTCACCTTTGGTCCTGAGGGCCCAGCGATGCCGGGGGGGCCGTGCAGGCCCCGGATCCCTCTCTGGCCTTGGTCGCCCTGAAACACCACATTTGGGAATACACTTACTAATATGATAGCTGTGACTGTACTTAGTATATGCAGGTCAGCAAAGTCCAAGTGCAAGAAATGCAAAAATGTCACTTTTTTTTACCTTCTCACCCTGGGTGCCAATTCCAGCGGCCCCCTCTAGCCCCCTGAGGCCTGTGGGTCCTAGCTCTCCCTGAACACACACACACAGGTTTTATACTTTCACAGGTTTGATTTTGGAGAAAAACAGATACAGAACATACATTTCCACCAAGTGTGCTTCTTCATTGGTGGTTCAAGCGATATTGGTGGGATCAATAAGGCGAAATGTGAAATGATAAGACTGGAATCATTTCCTACAGGGTCGATAATAATGTAAATTACATCATTCTCCATGGGCTACAGAGCTTCCTGCTGTTTTGAGAATATTGAATTGCATACATGTACAGGAAACAATCCATCATGCAGTGTGAAGACAAGAGGAAGAAAGTTACTTGCAAGACTTGAGGAAAATGGTTAGAAAATATCTTGTTAAAACCAAAGGTTGTATTAAATAATGTTATATGTTATGTTATAGTGAACTTATAAGAAGACAAAGGGTTGAGAATGAATCACACTTTCTTCTGTATTGTCCTCATATACATAAAATGAATTGACTGTTAAATATAGTCAATATAGACAAAATGGTCTGGGGCTGAACGGATCATGAGAACATTGAATATTTTGAATGCTTATAAGTAGGCTTCCTTTGATTCTAAAGCTTGTAATAAATGTCCAGATGGTTTATTTCTTTGTGTTATTTGTATTTTAATTATCTTATAAAAATGAAGTTGCTACCTTGTGTCTCTTTTTCTAAATAATGTCATCCGGTTGGGGGTGGATATATTATTGATGCATGTGACATTATAATGAAAGAACTTGACCTACCTTCTGTCCCGGGGCTCCGTCCTCCCCTGGCAGGCCGGGCAGACCGGACAGCCCCGTAGACCCCGGCTCCCCCTGGAGAAAGAACCACGGCTGCGTGTCAGGGTGTGAACCAGAACGTTAGGGTTATAGTTGCTGTTGATGTGCGCTGTGACTCACCTTCGCTCCAGGGTCTCCGGCCCCTCTCTCTCCTGGGCCGCCAACCTCGCCCGGCAACCCCTGGTCCCCCTGTGAGACAACACGGCAGTGGATTTTATTATAGCTCCTATCTTAGGCTGAATACTACTCTTTTATGTGCACTGGGGCTTTAATGGTGCATCCAACTGAACCAGTGTTATCAAAGACAAACCTTGGATCCAGCAAAGCCCTCTCCTACGGGGCCTCTGCTCCCCAATGGGCCCCTCGGTCCTTCCACACCCTGTAAGGATCAATGGATGCAGTTATACAAAAAAGCCAGATCAAATAAAAACGAACACCAAGTTATAATTGGATGGCTAAGGAACTGTGCAAAAAATATCTTGGTTCTTTATAGTCGCCTTCCCCTTGAAGATAGTGGAGCTCATTATAAACTATTTTTTATCAAACTAATGATTATTTTCATCATGGAATAATCTCCATTATTCGCTTGAATGTTGTGTCCCACTGACAGTCCACACTTTTGAGAAGCATTACTGGTTTTTGTAGGAAAAATAACGTAACGATATTTATGAATGATAATCTAAAAAGTTGTTCTTGTAGACAATGTTTTTAAGCTATCAGAAAAATATTGTGGAGTAAAATATACAGTATTTCCCTCTGAATTGTAGTAGAGAGAAAAGTAAAAGTGTCAAGAAAAAGACTCAAGTAACATAGCATTAGTACCTCAAAATTGTACCTAAGTACAGTACTTGAGTAAAGTATATACAGTTCCACTTCTGACAGCACTGAACTTGTGATATCATATTAGGGACATGGCCACAGCTGTTGCTCCAAAACATGAACAGTTGTGCAACTTATTATTTTGTAATAATGACAAACGGTAAGTCAGACTGACCTTACGAACCCTAGGCTACATTCTTACATTTAATTCATATTTATTTATCCGCCCCCTTCCCTTTCCCAACATTTTTGTTCAGTATCTAAAACAAACAAACATGTAATTGATGAAAAGAATGGCTCACACTAACTGCAGTTAAACAAAGTGGGAGTCACTTGCCTTCTCGCCCTGTATGCCAACTCCTGGGAGGCCGAGTGGCCCTGGAAGACCCGGGGGGCCGAAGTCCCCCTGCAGGGTTGGATCAGAAGGTTAATGATGACACCAGCTGGTAGTGTTGATAGTATTACAGTGCATCAAATGTCATACAGCATGGGGAAAGCACACAGATATAAACATTCTTCACATCATGCAGTCAAATCTTTTCACACGCATAACCTGATGATATTTGCATGTCTTTTCAAGCATCACATGAAACACAGAGAAAAGCCTGTAGGCCCTTTTTGCCATTACTATACGAAAACATTGCAATCATGTGTGATGAGCTTCACCACGAGGCCTGCGGTAAAACTGTCAGCACCATTGGATGCAGGAAAACATTTAAAAAGACACAACTTCTTTCCGGGGTTTCACTAATAGTTTAACGTCAAATTCCAGTGACATAAGGGGAGTTATGTCACTTTAAACACATTTTAAATCAATTCATGTCATCCTAGCGACGCCGGAGAGCTAACAGACACCTTTCTGTGCACAGCTGCTCTCCTCCTACACTGTCCAGGCTCATCACCTGTAGCACGTGACCTCATATATAACTCGCTGCTATCTGCCAACTCGCAGCTTTCACCACAGCCTGACTCTGTCTGTATCTCCGTGCCCCTGTGAAGGCGTCTTATTTACAGCCACTCTGTACTCTACCTTGTCTCCTTTGAGTCCGACGCCCGGCTGTCCTCGGAGCCCCCGCGGCCCGTCCAAGCCTCGCCCGCCCTGTGAACACACAAGTTATTGCAATTTAGCTTATGAGATGGCAGGTATTATAAATAAAAACAAGGATAAAGCTAGGGCTGTACAATTACTCCAAATTATATTTAAATCACAGTTAGTACAATATTTGTTAAAGGCTAAATATGTGTTAATATATAATTTTCAGGCCTGAAAAAGGTCTGAAAAAAGTCTGAAAAAGGTCTGAGGTTAACACAAGTTTAAGAGATTATTACATTTTGTTCTACGACATAAAATACATCAGTAAATACCCCACTCGTGAATATCCAAAGTTTATATGTGTTTTCAAAGTGGCTAAATGATACCACTTAGCGTTGAACATTAGCCGCTGTTAGCTTGGCGGCCATATATTGCATTATGAAGGATATTGGGAAGGCCAAAAGAAAATCTCATACATCTCAAATAATCTGATGCCCAGTACATATAGTTACACAACACATTATAGAAGCCAAATGTGCTTTCTGATTGATGTTTGGGTAAAGCATTCCTCTTTTAAATCCCTCCTTGTGTTGACGTCTTCATGTCAAGCTTCGGCTGCGGTTGATGGACAGCCCTGTTTACAGACTCAGTATCACACGGACACATTTCCCTGTCAGACGCTTCTGGCACGCAGTGTGAGTAAATGTTTCTGCACACTGCAACCACAGAAAGCAACACAAAGCCCTTCAAAGCCTCTGTGAGTTATTACAAGCCTCACATCTGACTTCAGAGACCCCTTCACCCCCAAAATGGGTTTTTTCTTGTTGGTTGACTGTGGATTTGGATGTTTGACATTCATAAACGGATGTAAAGCATCTACAGAGCTGTTTTAGTATGCATTGCCTGAGGGGATGTACATCATAGGAATATATTATATTGAGAGTTCTACAACCATCTTAACTGAAATGTGGCAGTTTAAGCCCTTCAGTACAGAACCCATGTTAGCACGTCTGTGTTGAAGCTATTACCCCCTGATCCCATGATCCCACCAAGAGCGTCTGCGCCACGCCACACCACGCTACGTTCCGTCTGCTGGGTTTTTAGCGTTCGCGGCCACTCTAGTCAATGGGTGCTATTCCACCAGACCCGCTGCGCCACGCTACGCCGCGACTCGAAGCGTCCCAGAAGCTCCTCGCCGCAAGGAATTTCTCAAATATAGGATGAATCCTATTTTTGACGCGGCGCAGCCGTAAGGTAATGTCGGGCAGGCAGGAAGTGGAACGTTCAGACCATATATAGCATATATACACACACACTTTTGCAGCCCCTATCCCTCCGTAGTCTTTCAAGTAGGAGGAGAAATGCCAGCGTTCTCCTCCGGTTTACAGGCACTGTGTAAATTATATATATAGAATAATTATGATGATGAATGCATTTTTTTACCACTAAAATACAGCAACATATCTTTGATTCATGTCGTTTATAACTGGGATATTACAATTATTATTAACTTTGTCTGTAGTCTACAACACAACAAAATAGGAAATAACAACAATAAACACGATTTAAACAGACACAAACATAAACCATGTAACTACGTAGCCTACTTGTAGAAGTACAAATGTCCAGGAAATATTCCAAAATCAACAACAACTGCGAGGCTGCACATATGACGCTCCGCTTCCACAACGTTTTGAAACGCGCCTGGTGGGTTACGATGCAGGAGGAGGTCGCAGCAGGGCTCAGCCACAACGTAACGTAGCGCAGACGCTCTTGGTGGGATCAGGGGGTTATACAGATGCTACCGTGGTGCTTTGAGCTAAATGCTAATATCAGCATGCTTTAGATCCCGATGTTGACTCCCTAAAGACTACAACACCCAGATGGGAGTGGGTTTGCTGGAGGTAGCAATGCACGATACATGGAGCTCTGTAAAAGTCCTTGCCTGTAAATGAAGTCGGACTGATTGGCAAAGTATGCGATGGACTTTCTTTTCCATTTTCGGAAAATGAGGCAATTATCCAAATATTAGCTTCATGCATAAATATAGAATATATTGTTCATGTTTTGCTATGTGTGTATTTGCTCCAATACCTATGTATATGGAAACAGTCGGGTACATGTCATGGAAGTTGCATCAGTACAAGGAATATACATCTAAAATGTAAAAATATATAATCTAAAATTTAAATAAATCTTCTGTTAAAAACGCAAAGTTAGCTTTAAATGTTCCCGCCCCTTGGCCTATCACGTACAATGTGTTGAAGCGCCAGCCAATACATTTGGAGTGTGGGATTTTAGCCTCTGCAGACCATTTACATGCACACAAACATATATAAACACAGTACAGGAAATGGGAAACCCCAAAAAGCATAATAGAGGCTCTTGAATACACATTTATTGCACATTGCTGGAGGGGGTCTGGGATTATATTTTATTGCCAACAACTGCTTCTCTGTAAAGCACATGACAATAAAAAAGCAAGAACGCTCGTTGTTAGAATGAGCTCATCTTACTGTTCCAGATGACTTTTATGTCTACCAAGGTGTTTTCCTGCAGGTGCAGTCAACCTTTTATATGACAGTCGTAGCACGCAGCACACATGGTTGGACTTAGCTGGGCTTCCTCCTAAAGCTATGAGATCATGTGACAAGACATGTCATTTTATTATACAGCCATAACTATTTCGCGTTTGCTAACGTTAGCCACGATAAGCTACTTGTCATATTTCACCCAAGAGTGTTGAATTAGTAACGGTGTGTTTTTCTTCTAATGATTTCAGATTTCAGATGTATGAGGAAGAATCTGCTTTACTTAACATATGGTCTCACTCAGAGGTAAGGCAACCAGATACAACATTTCAAAAAGGAAATAATGTCATTTGCATTGCAGCATTAAGAAGTATTGTCATAAGCCTCTCATTTCGACACAGGAGCCGAGGTGCTAATGAAGATGAAACGGGGTAAGATGGCTGCAGAGCTCCTGTGAGTCTGACGCCTGTCGAGACACGCCGTAGAGAACAAGAACGCCACCTGTGAGTCCGCCGCTAAATCTCCTGATGAGGACGAGACGGAGCCCCCCCCACCCCCTGCTCAGGAACTAGCTGTTACCCTTTAGAGGAACGTTTAAAAATGTTTAAATTAGACGGGAGAAGTGGAAAAAAGAATCCTGAATTACAGTGCCTTCTGATGTAAAGCCACACCAGTGTTGTGACACCCTGTAGCCAAAAGCGATTACATCTGTCATGACCTCAAGACATTCCATTAACTTAATAACGCTTCATTTAACTGTCTGCATTTATCAAAAGTACAAAGAGTTACGCTCTGCTGTTTGTTCACTTATGGAGCAGATTTGGCTTCGGGGCACATGTTTCAAAATATCAAAAAAGAAATTAGAGTTAGGCAATTTTTAATAGCTGCAGGAAAATGAACACACACAGACATCGATAGCACGATAAAGGGAAGCTTCATTATTCATTTCTTCTTGTTTTCTTCATAGCTCTGTAGCTATGAACGTTTTTGGTTTGACTTCTTTTCTTAGTGCAAAATAAAGCCCAAGTACTTCCAAAATAATTTCCCCATGTGACCTGACTCGGGTTTCTGAATGATGACGCTGCTACAGATGTTTTTAAACTACATATATCCTCATCTTAAGTCATTAACCTAGAGTAGAACAAACCGACAGGAGTTACAACAGATAGCTAAGTAATGTATTGTATTGTATGTGTTATTTAATAGCTTATGTTAATTACACTTGTGTAGTTCTGTAATACTGTTTCAGTACTTTGAAAGTTACAATTCTGCAGGGCAAACACGGGATAGCCTTATCTTTCAGGCATTAAAAATGACTACAATTGTTGAATGCAGAAAACAAGCAACTCATTTCTAAGGCAGTGCATTTCAACCAAAGGGCTGTGACAAAACCAATTTCACTTAGTCGCAGAAATAGTAAATAATTTGCCATTGTTGAGCGTCTTTGCCTTCAATGTAGTGGCTGGATAAGTAATTAAATACTCTTCCACACCAGTAGGTGGCAGTAGAAAGCGCAATAATGACCTTGTTCATTTAAGACAGTAGATGCGACGAACAGCAACGGATCAACATTTTTTAAAGAAGGACCCTGAACTGAGTCATGGACACAATTCTAAACTGTTCTAAGGTATTAAAAAGCAGTTAATTATGAAGGAATTTACAGAGCAAAATAGAATAATCTGTGAGAAGGAACATAAGTAACTTTTAGATTGTGAGCACCTGTGTGTATCCCCAAGTGTGTGTGTACATCCTGAAGAAAGGCAGACACAGGAACAGACTCATTCTTTCCTCTCTGCATGAGTCACTCCCACTGTCACATCACAAGGTGTCCTGGCTATTTTCCTGTCTCATCAGCCGCTGTGCGCCGGCGTGTCCTCAGCGGGGACGATCAATGGGCCGGATCATATCATGCGGTAATGGGAGCCATACTGCACCGCTGTACTAGATGTGAATTTATGGAATTTCTCATGTCTTTTAACTATACACGGTGTCTTTGTCAGTCATTCCTCCCTTAAATCTGGAGCCCAGCTGGGTCCTCAGCGCAGGTCAGTGCAGGCAGAGAATTGAAGGTGAATGCATGAAATGGGGTCAAACGGGTTCAACGCTTTTAAGACTTAACTCACCTTTGGCCCAGGGAGACCCTCTCCGATCTGTCCTCTTTCTCCTTGGACTCCCTGTGACCCTTGAGGCCCCTGAATAAAACAAAACGATGTGCATGACCACAAGAGGAACATAAAAAATGACCTCTTTTACAATACACTGTACTTTGTGTGTGAGGGTTACACGTGGGGATTGCACAGCAGAAGACATGTTAGATGATCAAGGGTCAGACAGACGGATCCAACTTTGATTTTCATTTAACAGCTTCCTCATTCAAAATGATCGCAAACATTTAAGAATTTACAGATTAAAACCGACTAATTGATTTAGCATTAACAGGTGTTTGAACCTGCCAATTGGTCCTGCTTCAGTTGATAACATCTAAAGTAGTCAGCAACAAATGAGAAGCCTTCATTTATTGCTTTTGTATTCCGGTAGATCTGTCTGTTATTATTGTAATCTGTAAGTGTGCGGTACAGTACTTGAGTTACACAGTAGTGTCAGAAACAGGGGGGCTTCCTACTCACCGGTGGTCCAGGCTCGCCAAGTCCCTGAGGACCAGAAGGCCCTGTAGGCCCGTGGTAACCCACAGCACCCTGATTGGTAGGGAGCGACATGAATGCAGGGTGAGACACAGGTGCTTTATTATGTTCCCATGACTTCATTTTCCAAAACAATAGGATGAAGATTGTACCTTGGGTCCCGGAAGGCCGATCCCAGTTTCCCCTTGGATTCCAGGTGGCCCAGAAAGTCCCCTTTCCCCCTATAAAACACAGGCAGGGAGAGACATGTGCTGATACCAGAGGAGATGCACACGCTGCTGTGTGAGTGTGAGTCCTGGGTGAAGCTGACCAGAACCTAGATCCTCCCTCTCTACTTTCTCTTCCTCTAATTTAAGCGTCCTTAAAGGGGGTTTAGACATGTATAATGGGATCCCTCCATTCCTTTTGTCAAGATTTTATTGGTAAAGAATGCAATTATTCACTCAGAGGCTGTAAATCATGGCCATGGTGTGCAGCAGGAGGGCACATAGGAGGCGTGAGGAGGGTGTGGAAATGTTAGCGAGCGCATACCGGCACTTTTCTTTTTCACTTCCCTTGCCCTTTCAGGCAAGTCGGGGCGATGTTTAGAGCCAGACATTAGTCTGCCATTCAGGTGAAATAGAATGACAGCCAGACAATCAACATGAACATTCTTCCAAAAATAATTAGGGAGGGAACACTTGCTGGGGAGTGTGGGCTCATAGCAGAATTGGCACCTATAACACGAGAGAGGGGGCCTAAAAAGTAGGGAAGGACAAATAAGCTGACGGGGTAATAACAGATAAGGCACTTCAAAGAGGCTTCAAATGTTCCACTGGTGACGGATCATAACTCACAAATACGTGTTTGAATGTATGATCAGCTTGTAGGCCACCTGATGTTATTTATGCCCAGGATCATCTGATTAATTCCAAATGCATTTTAAATGTCAACTTCAAAAAATGTCTCTGAGGAGAAGCCCTCAGGAACAGAAATAACACTTTATTACGTCTGAGTTCTCACACTTTATATTCTTACACATGCAGCAACACCTTTTTGCAGCTCTGCAACGCCACAGGTAATGCTCATGATCCTGGTTCTGATGAATCCCCTGACTATGAAAGACACTTAAATGGAACCAGACTTGTAAGAAAAAGAAAAAAATCAGTATCCTTCAGATATGCATCTGGTTTTGGAGAAGGGGAAAGTCTTTGGCACAAAGTAAATCCAAGTGTGTATGTAAAGGAAGGGCCAGTTGGAAACTAGAAAGTATGATGTGCTGCTTTTGTAGTTTCCTTTTGTTCTTAACACTTCCCAGATACAGAGGTTTGGTTCGATTTAAAAAGCTTCAAGACTGAAGAATACTTACTTTTTTACCCATTGGACCTTCAGGCCCATTGTCGCCAGGTGGACCAACTGAACCCTGCAATGTGAAGAAGAGAGAGAAGGTTACACAGGGGCATTGAAAAGTAGAAATTATTAGTAGATGAAGAATGATCAGAATGGATAGCATTTCAGATTTAGCATCAATGGTGAATTGGATTTTGTGATATATTTCACCTGAAGTCCACGATTTCCTCTTGGGCCAAGTGTACCTTCAGGACCCTAGAAATAATACAACAATATTAGAAGCAGAAGAAGAAAGAAAACAGGGTTGAGTAAAAATGATCGAGCATCAATGAAGCAATGACAAAAAACTAAAATATTGTGACAAAAGGTTAGATTGGTTTTAAATGATAACAACATTAAGCAGCACGTACTCTGTCTCCCTTAATTCCAGGAGTGCCACACTCCCCTCTCTCTCCCTGTAAGAGAAGGACAAGCAGTTTAGTAAAGCCACATTTTGCATCATTTCAAGTTTACGACACAGATTTCCAGGAGAGCAATTTATCTTGGAAAATGGGTTTTAATATCCCAGCCAGGTGCTGGTGAGCAACTAGATGGGACCTACTGAATTAAATTCCTTTAAAAGAAAAGTAACTACAGATTCTAGCAGACAGGCTTGACATTAAATACAGATGAAGAAAAGGAGAACAAAAGGCCATGATTTTTCAAAGTCTTTCCTGTGAGTGTTTCCTTTCAAGGCCTTGGAAACATAATTCTTCACTCTCTCTGACTGTTGCATATTTTACACAAGCGTGGGAATCTGATCATCTATAGAGACCGCACAGTAAATAGAATCCATACAATACCGTCTCTCCTTTGTATCCAGATTTCCCCTGTGTGTACAAAACAGTCATGTTAAGTCAGAAGGACACAAAACACTGCCACACAAAACACAGAAAAATAGTTGTCACTTTTTTTTCCGAGCAATGGTAGTGTGAAAGGTGAACATAATTACAACTTGTTTATCTGTACTTGTCAATTTTGACTTAATCCCAAGTTGATTGAAGACACTGAACTCACCTCAGATCCTTCCTGACCAGGAAGTCCACTGAGCCCACCCTCACCCTAAGGGAGAGAGGAATATTAGTTTGACAAGGAAAGGCCTCCTGGTTTGTACGAGAAGTTTCTTGTCTTGAACCGGTAGTGAGTGAGTGTTTGTTTAACGGGGGAACACCTTGTGTCCTTTCGTGCCGGGGTTTCCATCTTCTCCAGGACGGCCCTTCTTGCCCTGTGTAGAAAATAATGGAAGTAAAATAACTGAATAAAAACTAAATCATACAATTGTACCCCTAATAAATCCTTATTTTCTACATTTACATACAATATTAAGGTAAGCTTTAGCCACTTTATAAAAGTGGTTATGCAGGAAATAACATGTGATACTTTTAAACCTAATATAAAGAGCTTTAAATCAATAATAATAAAGGACATCCAACTTAGCCTGCAGCAGGTTATCTTAGCATAAAGGCTAACAGAGGGAAGCTAAACAAATAAGTACATTGTTTATTAATAAGCCTGTGAGCTGTTAATAGGCTGAATAAGCGTTATGCTAAGCTAACTAGCTGTAGCTTCATATTTCCTGACAGACATAAGTGGTATAAATCTTCTCATCTGACTGAGCAAGAAAGTGAATTGGTGTAAATCCCACAATGTTCAACTATGCCTTTAAGTTTGGCAACTATTTTAAATAAGGGAACAACAGCTTTAACTTGTAGTGTAGCTATTCATCCATGTTTAGCTTTAGCTGCTAATAGAAGAGTCTTTTTTCTTGTTAGCTGCCTTGTGTTCTGCGATACGCAATTCAAGAGATCTTTTTCTTGACCCCTCGGCTCCATGTTGCAGCAACATGTTGTGCAGCTCTGGTGAAGTCTGGGCGCAGATGAGTCAGAGGGGTTATCCAGTTGTCTGCATGTGTGTGAGAGGAATCACCCCAACAACTGTCTGGCTCTTCTCTTTGTTTCCATGCATCGTGCATGTTGTTATCTTTCAAATATCTCCCTGCCTGTCAGTGCGGCTGATGTGAAACAGCTTTTGTTCGGAGCATTAAGTTTAAAGGGGTAATTACTCTGTTCTCATCCTGTGAAAATACATCAAAGCCCAACCACTACGTCTAATTGCCGCTGACCTTCACTGTGTAATAAAAGGAGCGTTCACATCATGGCAGAAGAAGAAAGTTGAGCATGTAACCTCCTATCCAGAGAGCATTTGTCCTCAGACAATCCCAAGTGGCTAGGTTCTTGGAAAGACATGATCCTCCTGATTACCCATGTAAATATCTGTTTAGGCCTGTTCTCAATAAGCTGTAAGAGGAATGCAAGGTATTTGCTTTGCTAACACTGCTGCAGGGAAACAGAGATACTCAAAACCGCATGATTTACTAAATCTCCCCAAAACCCTGCAATTATGTAGCCTGTTGGCATCTAGGGAGCCTTTTGTCAGCTGTGCTGTCCTCTATCGCTTCACTTGGAACTGATGGTTTTTATGGGCAGCAGCAGACAACATGTGGTTTCAAGATCAGAAACATAATCTTACTGTATGTAGCAGAGGAGGTCCAAAATAGAACCATACAAAGTGAAATATTAAGTTATTAAAAATAAGTAGCGCTTGAGATGACCGGTACGCAGCTGTGTTCCGTCTACAAGAAAATAGCATGACGATATCTATCTAAAGTTGAGGGGACAACCAGAAGTATGAGATATTTTCCTTACGGTATATTATCAAATGAATAGCAACAACTAATGTATATTTTTGAACCAATAGTTTAATACATAATACTCATGAAAATATAACTTCTTAGTTTCCAAAGCTAACGCTGGGTTTGCTAAAGTATAATCATATTACATATTCAGCTTTTGTTCTGCTACAAAAACTGTGGCTAAATGATCAACAGTTTGAAATCAACTGACGCAAAAAAGATACTTCTGACTTTTTCAAAGTGTCTATAATGAAATTAAAATGATCCCTTCCAATAAATTCAGATATAATTAGAAAGGGGGATGAACAATAACTTAATAATCATAATGATGCATTCATACTCACAGCAGGGCCGTTGGGTCCCCTCTCACCCTTGTCACAAGCACACTTGCTCTGGGCCAGAGGACACTTCAAACACAGGGAAAGAAGAGTCAGACATTTGTGGACATAAATCAAGAAATGTGCAAAGAAAAAAGCCCAGTCATGAGACTTACCCCTTCATCTGCCAGAGCCGTCTGTGGAGCAAGAAACAGAAGAATGTCAAGATGTTGTCAGACTGAGGCCATATGGTTCATTTACACACACTGTCAGAACAGATCACAGGAATCAAAGACTACAATTGAGATATTGTCGAAGTAGACTGATGGATGACTCTCAGCTTAATCCGTGGTCCCTGTTAAACCAGACAGTAAAGCGGATACATCCATTCTTAAATGAAGACACAACCCGGAGGTTTATGGTCCCAAAAGTGATGAATATGCAGAAATAAAAACACCTTTGTTCCAGCGGCCATCAATCAGATGAACAAAGTTGTACAGATACTATGAAAGCAATACTTATTTATTATCATTTTATTTCCGTGGTTTAGGTTATGATAGTTGTGGTATTTTGTTTGTCTAAAGATGGATGCCTCTCTGTCTTACGCAACCCAACATCTACCTACGTACAAATAAAGTAACCTAAACCATTTACTTCTGGTCTCAAAGTTAGATTGTAAGATTTTATTAGAGCCCCAAGCACCTGATACCCAAACACCCAATTAAACGTGCCCACAGCTGGCTTGGGTTCAGGCCTTCGACCTCCTCCACCTGTTTCTGAGAGTGGATTCACATCCTTCGTTTCCTCGTCTTGGCAAAGCTTTGAAGACACTTATCTTCAAAGCTAACCACATTCTCTACTCAAGGAGGAATGGTCACAATTCCAATAAGACGAAAAACAAACCACATGCATTGATGGGTAAAATATCCTCGCTAAGCATTCAGGGGATGTTTCGGTGTTGGGGTGGGGTGTCTGAAGACAACAGACAGGGGAGTGATGTGGTCAAATGTTGAGACTGAAAGATTAAAGACAGTGTCTCAGCTGAGGAACTTTCTGATGACATACAGATGCTGCCCATGGAGGGCAATGAGATGAAAGTGTGCTGCTGGGCTCTTGCATGCCAGCAGAATTGCAGGCTGTCAGGATCAATGCTGTCGGAGCCTCGATGCAACCTTTCTATACAGTTTCCCCTTATCATATTTGGACGTATACCACCTGTGTCAACATTAAGAGTTTGAAGTGGTGTCTGTGGAAAAAATGTAGCGTGCATGCATGTTCATGCTGTGCTCTCACTGCACCCGATTTTCTCACAAGGAGTTTTATAACGCGGAGCATATGTTACAGCCAGCAGCCCGGTTGTGTCTGCAGGATGTTGCTGCGCAGCACATGTTCTAATTATGTCAGTGGAAATTAACCGTCAGTTCATGGAAGTGACCCAAATCACTCACGATAAAAAACTGGGAATGAAGACAAACTTTGTCTTGGGGTAATTCCCAACACACGCTTGGGCGAAAAATCATTTTCAAAGAGATGTTTTCGCCCAACTGAGTGAATCAGGATGCATTTATCTTACAGTGATGACAGCAGAACTGTTACTATGGCAGCAGGTGGCAGGTGTACATCCGTGATGTAATGAGGTAAAAATAAAGCAGTGGGTTTTGTAGGGACTTGCTTTTTGGGGGAATGAAGAAGTTAGAGAAGCTACAAACCTAGTTTACCAATGTCACTTTAAAAAATTCGGTAATCTGAAACAAAAACAAAGTTAAAGGTGACCTATCATGCAAAATGCACTTTTGTACATCTTTTATACCTGAATATGTGTCCCTGGTGTTCCAGTGAACTCACCAAGTGTCAGAAAACACAACCCTCTCTCTTTTCCTCCATACCCAAATCTCTAAAAAAGGGGCTGCAACGGATCTGATACAGACTGATCCAGATTTGAACACTTCTATGACGTCACAGAAGTGGTGCTACGGCTATTGGGCCAACTCCACCAATCAGGAGGAGACAGCCACGGACATTGCCGTTCGAAAGCGCTGGAGACGCTGTAGTACATATGCCAGGCCTGTAGATGGTGCTGTTCTCACAGAATCAGCCCATGCAAAGACAGTGTTAAATTGAGGGAAATGAGGAATGGCTAAAATGCATGATCTGTTTGGTATTTTGAAAAATAAAAAGTATAAATATGCCTTATATAGGTATGGTCCTACACTATATTATTCAAATATAGCATGATAGGTCCACTTTAATGTTTTACTCACAATCTCCTTGATGAATTTATCCACAATGCCTCGATCCTGCAGGTTGTGAAGGTAGCGGGAGGCAGGGGAGCTAGCGATTAGCCGCAGCTGGGCTACGTTGCCCTGCTCGTTGGCTTCAGGTGTGATGCCGATGGTGAAGAATCGGACACCCTGGTTTTTGGCATCAGCCACGGCAGAAAATATATCTGGGTTCCTCGGGTGTGAGACGCCGTCGAAGAGCAGGACGGCCACCTTGATGCTGCTGGGACCCGACTCCTCCAGGTAGATACGGGTGAGGTTGGTGATGGCGTAGGTGGTGTAGGTGCCGTGACCGATGTACGCGATGGGTGTGATTCGAGCCTTGAAGTCTTCAATACCCCTCCACTGTTTGAAGGTCTGCTCTATGATGACATGGCTGCTGTACTGGAGGAGGGCGGCCCTGGAGCTGAGGCCCCGGCCCGTCTGCAGCTTAAGGTTCTGGAGCCGGCCCATCACGTCCGAGGCGAAGCGCTTCTCCTGGGCATGGTTGTCCTTGGCGCTCTCCGAGCTGTCGATCAGGAAGGCTATCTCCAAACTGCAATCTTCATCTATGAGTGCTACGGAAGGAAGAGAAGAAATCTTAGCAATGATATCAAAAGAAAGAAATAAAGGTTTGCACTGATTCAGACAGCCGCTTTGGACACTTTTATAATTATTTGTAATTACAGTGAAGCATTTTCGTGGAATCGTACGCTCAATGTGACTCGAGTTTTTACAAGATTGCCCTCAAGTTAAAAAGACTCAAAGCAGAAAAGTAATTGATTAATTTGAGAGTTGGACCTTCTGTGGTGTTTTGCGCTAAGCTAACGTTAGCTCACTTTCAACGTTGCTCTAGCTGCAATAGCCGTAACTACTGTTAGCTAACATCCTTTCAGCCCTGTGGTCAGAGGAATGGAGAGCCTAACAGGTGATTTGGTGGTTGCCTATCAACAATCACAAAAAACAACCCAGTATAATCGGGGCCTTATTTATTTTCTTCTGTTTGGTGAGAAGATCTAAGACTTTACACTGGTTAGCCTAGCTTAGACTGTAAACAAGGGGAAACTGTTTAAAAGGATTGCATACCATTACTTTTTGGCATTTCATCATAAGATGATATTTGTAATTGCTTCTGATGAAAAAAAAAACCCAACAAGTTAACTGCACATGATGTATTATTCATGAGTTTTCTGTTGCCAAGTTACTTGTCTGGACCTTTACAATCAAAACTCATCTTTAATTACTTTCATATCAACACAGTATGGCTGTTCAACTCGTCTGAACAAGATATATTGTAGTTGGTTTGTGGAAAAAGACTTTCATATCCAGCCAAATATATAGATACACGTCTTCACAGCCAAATGGATTTTATGAGTCAGGGAGAAATCTTTATCTATGGAGCCTTCAGGAGGGGTAAAGGTGATTTACTGACTATTTAGGCTCTATAGGCTTCCCTTTCCGGAAAAGTGTGATAAGTTCATGAATGTGACATACATTTTGAAGAGGGAATAAAAGCAACTTAACTTGCCGCACCAACCTTCAGCAAAGGAAGGAGGTCACAGATCTAATAGAGGCTGAGGATAAATCACATTAATCTTGGCGGAAATATGTCACCGAGAGAATGCGCCTGGGGAACCAGGATTCTGAGCGTATAAAACATTTGGGTAACAGAGCGCTGAGCGGTCACACAGGAGATGGATGGCTCCGAGAAGCCTTAGAGATATGATCAATCCGAGTGGATTGCATCCTCCAGCGATGTCCTTGTTGAGTATCACGTTCTATTTATTTTTTTACCTGTGGCAGCAGCTTTTTCTCCCGGTGATGAAAAAAGTGAAAGATGTTCTGCCTTCACAAATTCCATGCCACTTTACCTAGTTGTATCAGTGTAAAATAGCCAATGAAACAGCCCCAGGGCAAATGTAGAACAAATACTTACATTTCTGCGGTATGGAATTGGAGGGAATTACTTTGAGCTTCTTCTTGGTGGTCACCACCTCTTCCTCATAGTCTTCACCATAGTCCTGTGCACAGAGACCTTGGAGTCCCCACAGGAGCAGGAGCCAGTGCAGAGAAGGCAGCATGACTTCCCTGAGAGATAAAGAGAAGACACAGATGGATAAAAAGACCCTGACACGTCCTCACATTGTAACACCTTCCAGAAAAAAACTCAGAGAACAAGCTTTAACAAGCATGAGGCTTTGAGACTCAGGCATCAGGCATGCATAACTCACAATGTTGCTGACTTAGCTTTCCAATGTATTCAGCTCTATAAAAAGCTCTCCTGGCAGTGAGGAAGTTCAGGAAAAGTGCAAGTAGGGAAAAGGAGAAGGATTCTTCATTCAGAGTTGGTTTGTTTCCATGTCCTGAGCATCCAGCCGAGTGTCCTCTTCCAGGGATGGATCCTGATTGAGTCTGAAGGTCAAGGCACGTTGAGGGGACAGCAGCAGCAGCAGCAGTGTGTTACTAAAGGTTCAGACTGTATTCTGCATCCAATGAGACTCAATTCAAGCCATTCCAAACTGGCAGTAAATTAAGGGAAGTCCTGCCCTCTTTCAAAATCACTCACTCCCATTTAGGGGAGTGTGTGGGAGGGGTACAGCTTATAGACAGCCCTCATCACGACAGAGCAATGAGTGCACCCCCTTCCTATTTCCTTTTCTTAAGAAAGTGTCATTTTTTATTTGTGCTGGACTATTTAAAAACAGGGAGTGAAAGCAAATCCCCATGGAATAAAAGCAACGTGTCAAAGACAGCTGGTTAGAATTCAAACGTTTTTTCAATGTGTTGTAAATGTGTTGGGTTAGGGTTAGGGTTAGGTGGGTTAGGTTAGGGTTGGGTTAGGGTTAGGGTTAATGGGAGCACCCATTAAGACACCAAGGTCATGTCCTTGGTCATATTTGTGAAGAGTTAGGCATTTTACAAATGTTGACTGCTCTTTCAAATCTATTTCACTGAGTCCGACTGTAAAAGTACTGTAATATAAAGTATTATTTTGTTAGTTTTGAAAAAGTAAAGATCACATTCTTACAAAAAATCTATCTATCCATCCATCTATCTAATGTTATCTTAATTAAGATAGATATTTCTGAGGACTTGATACCATTACACTGTATTTGAGCATTTACCATGCCTCTAATTGTTACTTTTGGCCACTGTGGCGCTCTTTAGCAAAGGTTACATAGTCTGGCTTTTTACTGAACTGTTAAATGAAAGTCCTGAGGCATTATGTTGTGCTGGTTGTCCATCTGTCTCTTTCTCCTGAATGCAATACCTCTGGAATGTCTTAGCACAAACGAGGGTCAAAGTCAACGTGACTTCACAAAACATGTTCTTAAGAAACTATTACTATGGCATTTAGGACCGACATGGATGTAAACTGCAACTGTACTGTTTGGAGAATGTTGAATTTACATTGGTGGTGTCAGGTGGAAATCTTCATAATGAACCTGGATGCAAAAAGTCGCCTATACAATGTTTCAGCGCACAGCAACACTGGTTGCATCAGGACTGCTTTTAGCTATGTTTCGTCCCCACCAAAAACTGGCTTCAAAAGGCTTGCTATGTTCTCTAGCTAGTTGCTATGGTTGTCTTTCTGCTATCCTGTTGCAGACAACAATGGAACTTTGAGAGCTGAACCGAAACAGTAAAGTTGTTGGAATTAACCAAAACAATGAGCTCAAAGACACTATAAGCTCCAAAGAGAGAAACTGCAGACTACAAGCTACATCTTTCACATTACACATAATCTGTCAAAACATCTAGTATAGCTGCTTTAAGGTATACATTATGTTGGTGTTTTCTTTTATTTGGCTTTCAGGGGCCTCGCCCTCCAGGATAATCCAGAAAGCTGGAATAGTTTGTATAGGTGATTTATACCCTCAGGCAACACACCTTGCAAAAGCAGCGTAGCGTGATTCATCCTTAAAAACACAGAGAGCTGTCTTTCTTTTGGCATAATTCACTAAAAACATAAATTTCTAGACGACAGAAAGAAGTAAATCCGTATGAAGGCTAGTGCGACTATCATTTACAGCTAATATAAGTCCATATTTATATCCTCTGTGACTGTAGAGAAAAAGACAAATGTCATTCAACATCGTGAATGGAATTTATATTCAGATATCATTAAAATTGGTCTACTATTCATTTCCTACACACCTCATGTCTGCATTCAAAGTCAGATTTTGTGCATTGACCCATGACATCCAGAGGTCTCTTGAAAGCCACCCGTTACAGGTTTTCACAGTTCTTCAGAATGAGCCCCGTTTTCTTATTGAAACCTGGAGCGTGTTTCTTTTCAGCACCAAAGAAAAGTCTCATAACTCTTTAATTTCATTATAATTCCTGTGCAGTCCCGGATCAGAGGAGTCTCAACATCCCATGAGACTGTCTGCAGCCATAAAAGCTGAAACTGGATTCACATAACTCTGCAACAGGGATGACTGTGTGTGTTTTTATTGCCTACTGTACTCCTGAAAGCAAGGAAAGGTGAGCTGTCACTCAAGAATGCTTCCCCTGAGAAATAGTTCTCCTTAAATCTGGTTCCGCTCTCCGTCCTTCGTGAGGAGACCTGATTATGCAAAGCAAGGGTTTACAGGATTTTTTTTTAAAATATTGTGTGTGCTAGTTTGTAATGAGAAATAAGAAGATGCTTGTCTGACCTTAAAGTTTTAAAAAGGTACAACTTTGGCTACTAAATTAATAAAACTTTGATTCTTCACTCTTTTTGTTGTATAATACACACAATTTAGCAAATCTAGCACTCAGCAAACGACTGAGTTTCAATATGAGATACCATACAAATGGAAAACTAAAGAATATCAAGTTATAGGATGCCAAAATAGCGTATCTGGAAATCCACTTAATAGTAACAATCTTTTTTAAATGCATTTAGTTTCAAAGTTAAGATCCTACTTTCGTTCAAAGCAGGGATTCGGAAATAATGAGTTCTCAAAGCAGTGTCTCTAAATTATAAGACCCATTCTTTTATCGCCTGTGTCCATGTGTGTGGTGTGAAAGGAGAAGGAAAAACAAAACAAGTGTGAGGCTTTCTTTTATGACACTGTGGAAGCCACCACTTAGCTCTTTGATATCCCCTAACCCCTGCAGGTATCTTTCCTGTGACATTTGGTCTAACTACTGTTTTTACAAGATAATGCATGTTCCTTCAACATATAGTTACAGCTCTGACAACAGAGGCTGTTGATTGTTAGCAGGTGAAAGGCAAAGCCCACGTAAGAGTACTCAGAGCAGCGAAACATGTATGTCTCAACAGGTTTTCATACCAGTCTGATCTAAAGGAGAGCTGACAGCCACTCCACAGGCCGAGGTCAAACTGAAAATAATCCTTTAAGTGGAACAGTCATGGTATATTATAGGAATGTGTTACTGGGTGCTGTTCCACAGATATTCAGTGTTGTCAATCACAGATTAAAAGCATGAGTTTCAAATATGACATGCTTGTCTTGTACCTGGCACTTATTGTCTTTAAGCATGCTAATGTTTGCGAGTATCAAACACAAATGCTGCTTTTATGGGATCCTCGGATGATCAAAATGTACAAGTTTTGAAGTCGCTCTTTTGACTTTGGTGTGTTCATTAACTTTAAGTCATAATGTGGAAACAACATGGGCGCTATAAATAAGTTGTGTTGTCTTTTATTGCTCAGAGTGTGTAAATAACACTTTGATAGCTTTAATGTTTGAGCTTCTATGTGTTATACTTGTTGCTACACCAGTACATTCCCTGCATTTACTAAAATGTTGCTCTGACTTGACTTGTTATCAGGGTTAATGATAAGAAATAACTTGTATTACTAATCTAGGTCATTCTGCATGGACAACAGTTATCAATACAATATCAATAACATTAAATATTTTTAAAAAGGTCTCTTACTATCAACCCAGCAGTTACCTAAACCACGCAGACACATGAACACAAAATGATTTGCTTGCTTTTCCCCCACCATTTTTCCGATATCACGTAAATGCAGCAAAGGTTAACCTGACGCTAAATGTTATTAGCTTTGCAGGCTTTTGTAAACTGAAGTGTTGTGGATAAGATGTCATTAGAATGCATCCTATATTGACCATGAAGAATTTTTTTTTACGAAAAATCTATTAAATAATTGTTGAGACATTAACGTCAGCTAAATACAATGCAATGTACGTCTGGAACACAGTGTTGGACTGACAGGCAGACTTACATGTCTTCATTGCCTAGAGTCATGCCACTAGCAAGGCTTAAAACACCAGATCAAAATCCCAAAAGCAACTCACCGCTGTAAGCTACCATCTGTTTCAGAGTATTCTCATCACCTTTACGGCCTTTGATCAAAAAGCTTGAAAAGCAAAACAGTGTTTCCCCACCAGAAATGCATGGAACATGTCTGTGCCAGGTCGAAGGTCACCAGCTGTCCCAAGCATGATGAATGGGGGTTACCTGATGGAGACAAAACACAGGTTGGTTTGGGATTGGAAACATTTGCACATATTTGAATAAAGATTATTGTTGTGTATTCAAATACAGAGAGGGGCAGACTTTTCTCGACATCTCAAATGGCAACATGTCCATTCTTGCACGTCGTGAATTCATTGAGCTTCATCACCATGGCTAGAGTAACTGCAACACAGTCACAATATTTCCAGAGGTGGAGAAGTATGGACACCTTTTGGAAAAAAGACTGAGTGATCTAAACAGGTCTCCCTTTTTCCTTTAGAGGGGTCTCCTGCTGTAATAATAGAACAAATCACCACAAAAGCCTGCCAACACAAAGTTGTCTCAGTCATCACTCATCCCACTTTAGTTTGGCATTCACAGGATGTTTAATCCAAATATGTGCTGCTGTGTTTTCACAGACAAATACAGACTAGTAGAGATGCCTGCAGAGCGTCGGATAATCATATGTGGGTAAGAGCAGTGATGCCAAGCCTTGTTCAATCAGTACCAGTAATAAACAAACTACATTTAAGGAACACATTAAAAAGGAGAATTTTACTAATTTTCCCTAAACACACTGACTGTCTGATTTATGTAAATATAGTGAATCTGCTACATACAATTCTACCATAGGGTATTTGTACACATCACTTACATTATGCTTTTAAATGAGGCTAAAAAGACTTACGGATTTAAGCCTGCAAGCAAGAACAAGCATTACACTAGTCAGAAACGCACACACTCACACTAACTTGCACAAAAAACTTCCTTTGCACATTCTGTCTCTGTCAATACAGCAGCGCCCTCTAGTGTTCACATGGTGGTTGTACCTCTCCTGGCTCGAAATGCACACTTGCTGCATCCTAAACTCGAAAAGAAAATACTAGTCTGGTAGAAAGAGGTGGAAGAAGTACTCAGATCTAGTACTTGGTCAAATTAGAAGTACCAGAGTGTAGGAATACTCTGTTACAATTAAAAGTCCTGCATTCAAAAGTTGTCTCAAGTAAAAGTACAAACGTATTAGCATCAAAATATACTTAATGTACCAAAAGTAAAAGTACTCGTTTAGCAGAAATCTAAAAATGCCAATGTGATATTGGATACATTTAGGCAGAGAATTCTGAGAGTACAGTAAGCTGTCAGTGTCAACAGAAATGTTGTACATCAGATACATTTCCAGGTATACAAACATGGAAATGTTTGTACTAGTGCAGCTTGCACAATCACAAAATACCTTTTCATTTAGGTGGCATCGGCCTAGTCAGTTACTGCATGCAATACATTTGTGATGTTTCATCTAACAATTAGAACAATTGCACTTACAGTTTGGAGAGTGTTCAGCTTTTTTCAAACATGAGCCAAAGCAATTGAGAAAAACAGCAGTTATTTTAAAGAAATACAAAATGACCGTGTTTGATTTCAGGAAAACACTCTGTTCCATGAGGAAGCCTGCAGGGAGACATCATTAGTGCTATTAATCACACCTGGGTTTCAGCCTGCTTTCTCATTTCAAAATGTCTAGACTGAAAGAAGCACCTTTCTAAACTTCAGTTATATATAGAATATATATATATATTTTTTTTAATGTGAACATTATATGTTTAACTAAACAGTCCATTGTGTGCAAAAGGGGAACTGTTCTATTAAACTTGTAATATTTGTTTTGCCTATAATACTTGCTACTAAATTGAGTAATTATGGATTTCATGTTGTGGTATTATTGACATTTGTATTATTTTAAACCATCATCATCTTTCAATTTTTTTTTTCTCCAAACAATAACAATAAGCATGTTTATTGGTTACTCTGGGATTAGAATAAAATACACTTTTAATAAATAATTCAGACTTTGGATAACGGTTCAAACCATTACTTGTATCACTCAGCGCTAAAAGTGCCCTTAATGGGCAGGCGCCATCTTACCTTAAAGAACTCATTATACCCTACTGTCCTACTAGGGCATTGCCTCCCAAGAACGCAGGGTTGTTGGTTGTTCCTAGAGTCTCTAAAAGTACAATGGGAGCCAGAGCCTTTTCTTATCAAACTCCACTTTTGTGGAATCAGCTTCCAGTTTGTGTTCAGGCGGCAGACAGCCTATCCGTTTTTAAGAGTGCGCTTAAGACCTTCCTTTTTGATAAAGCTTATAGTTAGGGCTGATTAGATTCAGCCCCTAGTTTAGCTGCAGGCTTAGACCTTACTTCTTCCTTCTCTCTGTCTGTACCTGTACTCTCATGTTCCGAATAACCCAGCTTCCCCCAAATGTCTTTTTGGTGTCTATCTAAGCCGGGATCCTGAGTCGTGGCTGATCCTGTTGCTGTGGTCCTGGATCCTGAGTCCTGGATCTTGAGTCCTGGATCCTGTGTCCTGTATCCTGTGTCCTGTATCCTGAGTCCTGGATGAACCTGTCTCTGCGGTCCTGCCTGACTCTCATCATACTACTTCCCTGATGGCTCCCACAGGATTGTTGACATCCTCATGGATTCATCTTGTTATTATAGACACATGCATTTCCAAACATTTGGTCTACCTACGCTGTAAAATGTATTATCTTTTCAATTTGCACACGGCATATATTGCACGTCTGTCCGTCCTGGGAGAGGGATCCCTCCTCTGTTGCTCTCCCTGAGGTTTCTCCCATGTTCCCCTTTAAACTGTGGGGTTTCTCTGGAAGTGTTTCCTTGTACGATGTGAGGGTCTAAGGACAGAGGGTCTAAGGACAGAGAGTCTAAGGACAGAGAGTCTAAGGACAGAGGGCCTAAGGACAGAGGGTCTAAGGACAGAGGGTCTAAGGACAGAGGGTCTAAGGACAGAGAGTCTAAGGACAGAGGGCCTAAGGACAGAGGGTGTCGTATTGTCATACTGATATTCTGGACAAACTGTGAAGACCACTGAGACAAATGTAACATTTGTGATATTGGGCTATATAAATAAACATTGATTGATTGATTGATTGAAAGTAGAAAATACAATCATCAATACAAGTTTAAAAGTGCATTAACAGTCAAATATACTTCTAAAAACCCAAAAATAGTTTTCGCTTATATATTTGAATGTCCTTGTATATATTGTATTATACTTAAAATTGTAATGGATTATTTAAAATAATAATAATAAAATGTCATTGTCATATCTTAACTTTTTAGGAACAATCCCTTTTAACTGCAGCCGTCCCACAAATGAAGACGATGTATTCCTCTAAAATGTTGTGGAGCGGAGTACTGGTAAATCAGTTTAGATAATTTAGTTTTAATTGGTTAAGTTTCACCAAAGTCACACAATAACAAAAACAAACAAACAATTGAGAGAACCCCTGTGTTCTGCAAAGTACAATGACTGCTTTTGTCAATGGAGTCTGGCAGCTCTGCAGAGGGCAAAGCTAATGGCACCCGCCTCGCAAAGGCCTGCTTGAAATATTCTAAATATAGTGTACACAACAACTGATGCATTTCTTGTTGGGTACTTTTTAAGTGGCTAAAATCAGTTTTTGTACGCCCCTGATCACTTAATGCCTTGACTATGGATTAGATCCTTATACAACCCCATTTCAAACAATCCTAATTATACCTTTAAGTGTACTAAACTGACATGGTGAAGTCAGCTGACACCTTAAGGTAAATAGCATAGATAATGATATTGTTATTCATTTCTAGTTCTGTGAACACAAGCAGATGGAACAAGGAAACAACTGAGGAGTTGTAAGCAATTGATCTGGGGATTGAGGACACTGTCCTGTGACCCAAGCAACAAGTCTTCAGACATGAAGAACAAATGTTAGGGGAGGAGCTGAACACTTAACTTCCAATGACATGGGACATTGTGTACAAAAGGTTTGGTGACACCCTAAGGATGCTCAAACCATTTGTTCCAAAGTCTGCAATAACTAAAGAACTGATATCAATGATCATTCCTATTATATGCCACCTTTTGTTTGTAGTGTCATTCAGCAGTCGTCACATTTCCTCTGCAGCTCTGGAGGGCAGAATGTCAGCTGGTGGAGCTTAACTTCTGCGCATGCCCATAACAGCGTTTCCTACGTAGCACGCATGCGCAGTTCACCTCCTCGGCCATTCATATAAAGCCTCAAGTTCCTCCGTCTCTTTACACCTTCAGCCATTTTGACAATGTTGGGAGCTGTGGGACGCTGCTGCACCGGAGCACTGCAGGCTCTTAAGCCTGGGGTCGCACCCCTTAAGGCCCTCGCTGGATCACCAGCCGTACTCTCACGTAAGTCCTGCATGCAATGGAGCGTTTCAGCTAATTCGCAATAAGTAAAATACGCATTTACCAGCCTGTCGGGGAAGGGCAGGGGCAATGCTAATTTTAGCTAGCTATCGGTAGCATCATGCAGGCTGCCATAGCAGGCCTTAACATTAATATGTCTGATTTTAAATATGCTGGACTAATTGCAAACGTTTGTATGGGTACACTTATGCATTTATGTTCATGTTGACACATGTCATGCAAAGGAAAATATCCAGGCTGTGTTTTTCTTGTGCTTGCATCAATGACCTTTATGTAATGACATGAGGCTGCCATCAGAGCCTGCTAACTTAGCATGCCTTGTTACGTTTTAGCAAGGTCTGGCAAGTAGATTAGCAATGCAGAAAGACACCTTTCATGTTTATCCACAATATCAGTATATTAATATACAAACAGTACAAGAATAACGCGTATGGTTGATCATAAAGGTACTTGCCATTCAATGTCCTGCGTTTGTCATTAGCCGATGTCACATTAGCCATGTTAGCTTGAAGTAACATTAGACTTAATTCATCGGTCATTCCACGTTAGTTGTATTAAGTCAGGAAATACATTCTTAGCGTTTGCACTGATTAATACATTGGATCTCACAGAAGTTACGTTACTCTTATCGATTGTTTAAGAGGGCGTTACTCGATAATTTTATGTTTTTAAAAGCTTAGTTTGCCCGACAGCAATTACTTGACATTGAGAAGGACCGCAGACACGCAGTTGTCCCTTTCCGGTGCTATTTAACGGGAAGGATGGCATGTTTGAATACACTGGCCTGACAAGGTCATGACACTGAGCTAACGGGCACTGTTTACTCTACAGGCAGAGACTATGTCGCACCTGTCGCCGCTGCTGCAGCCGCCTCCGGCCGCATTGTGGCTGTCATCGGTGCCGTCGTCGACGTCCAGTTCGATGAGGACCTTCCTCCCATCCTCAATGCCCTGGAAGTAGCCGGCCGCGAGTCCAGGCTAGTCCTGGAGGTGGCACAGCATCTCGGTGAGCCACTTGAACTTTAACCTTCAGTCTTGTAAGTGGGGACTTACATTTCTACAGTGGACAATAAACTAAACAAATGTTTGTGTTTAGGTGAGAACACAGTGCGTACCATTGCCATGGACGGTACCGAGGGTCTGGTCCGTGGACAGAGGGTTCTGGACACTGGCGCCCCCATCAGAATCCCAGTGGGTCCCGAGACTCTGGGCAGGATCATGAATGTCATCGGTGAGCCCATCGACGAGAGGGGTCCCATCACCACCAAGCAGTGAGTTCACTTGTAAAAACACAATTGCATATATGATATTAACTACAATATTTTTTTTTTACAAATGTCAAAAATATTTACAAAGTGAATTTGAGAGCAGTGTTGCAACAAGGACTTTGAAAACATTAATATTGGTTTGCATTAATTTGTACTCTTTAAATAGCTGAATGTTTTTTTCTTTCCTCCCATAGCACTGCACCCATCCATGCTGAAGCCCCTGAGTTCACAGACATGAGTGTGGAGCAGGAGATTCTGGTGACTGGCATCAAGGTGGTGGACCTGCTGGCCCCATACGCCAAGGGAGGAAAGATCGGTATGTGCTTACACATAAATATTTAGGCTTTTAAACTGGAATAGCTGAAGCAAGCTCCTTCATTTATTTTCTAATAAAACAAATCTTTAATGTCTCAGGTCTGTTCGGTGGTGCTGGTGTGGGCAAGACTGTGTTGATCATGGAGCTGATTAACAACGTCGCCAAGGCCCACGGTGGTTACTCTGTGTTTGCCGGTGTGGGCGAGCGTACCCGTGAGGGAAACGACTTGTACCATGAAATGATTGAGTCCGGTGTCATCAACCTGAAGGACAACACCTCCAAGGTGAGGCTTTAGGCAACTACTGGAAATTGAAATAAGACATTTTGAATAGAAGCAAACATCATCCACTCACCTTTTATTGTTGTCTCTGCTAGGTGGCGCTGGTGTACGGACAGATGAACGAGCCCCCAGGCGCCCGCGCCAGAGTGGCTCTGACTGGTCTGAGCGTAGCAGAGTACTTCCGTGATCAGGAGGGTCAGGATGTGCTGCTCTTCATTGACAACATCTTCCGATTCACACAGGCTGGCTCTGAGGTCTGTACTAACCTCCATGTCTGTCAGTAGGAGAACAATACATATTTGTAATGGCAGTTAATTGGGATTGTTGCTTTTAAACTCTGCTACAGATCTTAAATGTGACTCGATAATAACCAAAGCTCTTGCCTCTCAGGTGTCTGCCCTGCTGGGTCGTATCCCCTCCGCTGTGGGTTACCAGCCCACTCTGGCCACTGACATGGGAACCATGCAGGAGAGAATCACCACCACCAAGAAGGGATCAATCACATCTGTGCAGGTAAACTTAGAAACTGTAAAGATGGACACTCAAATGGAAATGTTCTTTTTAAATATTAATCGAGTCTCGATCCTCTCCACCAGGCCATCTATGTGCCCGCTGACGATTTGACTGACCCTGCACCCGCCACCACCTTCGCTCACTTGGACGCCACCACTGTGTTGTCCCGTGCCATCGCTGAGCTGGGTATCTACCCCGCTGTGGATCCCCTGGATTCAACCTCCCGTATCATGGACCCCAACATCGTCGGAACAGAGCACTACGAGATCGCCCGTAATGTGCAGAAAATCCTTCAGGTTTGGGACTTGATAATTATCTTTTTATAAATATAGTTCAGGACTAAAAAAACATATCGGGCTAACGAGTTCTACTTTCTTGCTCTAGGACTACAAGTCCCTGCAGGATATCATTGCCATCCTGGGTATGGATGAGTTGTCTGAGGAGGACAAACTGACCGTGGCTCGTGCCCGTAAGATCCAGCGTTTCCTGTCCCAGCCCTTCCAGGTGGCCGAGGTCTTCACCGGTCACATGGGCAAGCTGGTGCCCCTCAAGGAGACCATCAAGGGCTTCAAGAGCATTCTTGCCGGTAAGTGTAGAAGATCCGTCGCTTGTATAAAGTAATACATAATTAATTAATAATTCACACTTTTCTAGATTGTGCCTTATCTTCCTATTTGAAGTACTGATTTATCTGGTACCTGTCCCCTGTAGGCGAGTACGACAGTCTGCCCGAGCAGGCCTTCTACATGGTGGGCGCCATCGAGGAGGTCGTCGAGAAGGCACAGAAGCTGGCTGAGGAGCATGCAAACAAAGACTAAACATCTGAGAAAATAAGAGGGATAAAGGAAAAAGAAGAGGGGTTCTGCGTTTAGGAGCACTTGGTTTGTAAAACATGTCAAAATACAAATGTACCTGTCTAGTCATCCTGAAAAGTTCTATTTAATGTTTCCAATGGAAGATGGAATAAAACACTGTCTTTACACAAAACAACTTGTCAACTGTATTTACTATATGCTTAAAAAGTTGTTGTTGAGAATCTTGTTCCTAATGGTGGATTCCATGAAGTTGCTGTAACCCACTCTGAACACAAGATGGCAGTGTTGGTCATGTCGAGTTATCTGAACTGTGTTGCAGGTTGTCACGTGCTGAAATAAAACAGTGGACAAACCAAGTGGATGAGTGTTTGTTTAAACTTTAACAAACTGGTGGAACAAAAACATTCCCTTCTGACTGGTTCAGCTTAATAAAATACCAACGTTATAATAAAGGCATGTATTACCCAAGTGTCCATGGCCAACAATGCTATTTAAACCCCTTCACACATTAAATATGTATAGGCATTCGTGGAAATGCCTTTTATTCCTTTGTGGAGCAGACTCGACTGGAAATTCTATATTGGAGTCTGACCTCAGGCTGTAGATTCAGAGATAGAAAATCCTGTTTGCTGTGTAATAACCCTGCTTGCTCTGCAGAAGCAATTCAAAATGCAGATCAAATATTAGGTACTAGGTTCTTAGTGAGTCTGAGGGATATAACCAGGCATGAAAACGGGTCAGGGGTGAAAAAGGTGAGAAGGATATTATCCCTCTCACATGCTCCCCCGGAAGAACATTTTGAATATTCCATATTTTAAAGCATCAATCTGATTTTTGAGATAAAGATCTTTTGCCATAAATTCTCAGTGAAAGTGGTATTAGTCCAAGTAGTACTCTGTCCAACAGTACCACTTTCACTGAGAACTTATGGCAAATAATCATTTTATCTCATCAAAGATGGCAGAAAACATACATTATTGTACTCTGGAGGGGAGTTTTACAGGGTATTACTAAAAAAGTACAGGATAAAAGTACTTGTGGGAGTAGTCCAAGTAGTACTCTGTCCAGCAGTACCACTTTCACTCAGAACTTATGGCAAAAAATCATTTTATCCCTCATCAAATATCATTGATTTATCAAATATAGCATAAGCTCTTGTTCTACCGTCAGCGCCGCTTCTCGGCGATTACCGTAAAGACGCTATTAATCGGGCACTGAAATGAAGCACGGCTGAGTTGACCGCAGTTACAGCGATTACCGTAAAGGCGCTATTAATCGCGCACTCAAAAATGAAGAGCTGCTGATTTGACCGCAGTCCGTAACGGTACGCAGCGGCAGTGATTGGGTCTCGTCTTCCACTCGTCACCTCTGAACCTACCCCCCCCCCCCCTTAAATATGTTCTCATCGAATCTACACGATTCACGTAGGTCACCTATTTTGGTTTCAAAACGGCGAATTTCGCCGAAAGGTGAGTGATTTTCATGCCTGGATATAACTGACTGAACTCGATTTGCTCTGCATCATTAGTTATTACGCTTCAGGGTTATCAACACAGTATCTGTATGCCTACTTCACAAATGCTAACTGTAAAACATCCAGTCATTCTAGTATTACTTTGCTCTGATAAACATTCATATAGCACTAATCCTAAAATGCCTATTTCAAACTTTACATCTAAATTGTTAAATCTGGCAACAGTAAAATAAACAAAATGATAAAGGTACATTTAAAGTACTGTACTTATATTCCATCTTGACATACTTGCTCTTTACTGTGCAGTATTGTAATAATTTGAGATGGAAAATTCTTACTTTAACTTTTTACACATGTATCTGCTCATGACATGATGCAGTTCTACTTACCAATAATGAAGTATCTAAAATTAGGTCCACATTGAAAGCTTACAACAAATGTATTTCAAGTATTTATTAGTAATAAACATTGTTTACTTCTCATCGTGCATTCACAAGTAGATTAATTGGATTGCCAGACACAGAAAAACCGAGTCGCTTGTCCCTAACCTTTCACACATGCCTATGATCAGGCCAAAGGCAAACTACATCTGATAAGATCTAGATAAGGTGGCCTTAAGTGTGTACACAATGCAAAAGAGACTTAGTGACTTTGTTTGTGTTTCTGTGTGATCTTTGCTTCAATAAAAGAAAAAAACAGTAACATCACTGGTAAACCTGAAATGTTTGAATTGCATAAAAAGTGCACATAATTATTTCTTGGCAATAGGAATGGCTTGAGAGGTCATGATGTAGTCGGAGACACAGGTGGGCATGTAGGACAGCGGCAGCCAGAAGAGCTTGGCGTCCCAGCCGGGGGAGTAGCGGTGGCGGGGCCGGACGGCGGACACGGCGTGCTCCATGCAGCCCACCACCTTCATCAGGTCTCCATCACTGATCTTCTCAACTTTGTCTTTCAATACCGCTAGCGCTAGGGAGGGAACATTAGTGAAATAAATCGAACAATTCAAACCAAATGCATAAATGAAAAGAAACCATGATCCAAACTTACATTTTTCTAGAAACTCCGTTCCGTAGTCATCTCTGACCTCCTGGGGCATCTTCTCCCACAGAGACTTCACGTTTTTGCTCAGGATAGCACTGTCCGTCACATTTGTTTTGAAGAAGCCCGGCTCAATGCAGAGGACTTTGACGCCAAAAGGTGCCATATTTAACCTAAGTAAACATTTCTTTAATCAGCGTTTGTGTTCAAAAGGTGCTGATATTGTGACAAATTATTAATTTTGTGAGTTAATGTTTCACCTGAGGCTGTCGTTGAAAGCCTCCACCCCATACTTGGAGATAGGGTACGGGCCTCCTGTGACACTGATCCTCCCAAACACACTCGCTACGTTCACCACCCGACCCCTGGCCTTCTTGATGAGGGGCAGCACGCTCAGGGTCACTGCGATCACTCCGTTCAGGTTGACGTCCAGCATGGACGTGTAGTCATCGATGGTTAGCCAATCACAGGGTCCGGAGGGGAGGGACACGCCTGCGTTGTTCACTACAGCCCATAAGCCTGGGGAGGGTCACACACGTAAAACATAAGATCTTTTGGAAGACTCATCAAATAGTCATCTCTAGAGGGCGGAAACAATTCAAAGCATGTTGATACAAGCTGAATCCATTTGATAGGTGTTGTCTGGTGTCTGCTCGTTAAATGTGTGACACACTAGTTAGTTTTTTTGGGATATCTAAGGTCAGCAATATTAAAGCTAAATACTAAGAAACCGTGAAGCCCTGCTGAGTTTCAATGACTAAACAAACTAATCACTTATTATTGATTATTGATTGTAGTGTAACTGCTATATAAATGAGCTGAAATGATTATCGTGACATGTTTTGCCAAGGTCAGTGGACTTCCTCTGGGGTCCATGACTATAGGGACACTCACCCCGCTCCCCCACTTTGTCCTTGATCGCGGCGGCCACTTTGGCCACGCTGTCCTGGGACCTCACATCCAGGTGTGTTGTTGTCAGGTTGGGGGAACAGGACTTCCTCAGATCCTCCTCTCCCTTCTCGCTGAAACACGAGGCGATCACTCTGAAGCCCTTGCTGTCCAGGTGGCGGGCCAGGAGGTTTCCAAAGCCGCTGTCGCAGCCTGTGATGTACACATACTTGTTGCCCTTGTCTGGCACCCTGGGCAACTCCCTGAACCAGCGGTACACGTAGTATAACAGCAGCAGCCCCACGAGGTACAGGTACATGACTGGAAGAAGAAATGTTATAGTAGTACTGCACTTTACCCTTTGAGGTACTTAGTAAACTTATTTTAATTGAGTGATTAAGTGATTACAGGACACAAATACTTACAGACAAACAGACCTGGGTTTGGACTTAGTTTAAACTTCTTAATCTCTGCTACATTGATGAGGAAATACTGTACTTTTACACCTTATTTTTCTGCAGATAACATTTTCCATTCAAAACATATGTTTGTAAAATGCAATGAAATGTGAAAGATCCAATATAGGATATACAAACCTAAGTATCTCCACTTCATTGAGGCACATCAGTAAAATGCTTCTTATGTATACATGCATTACTAGAAAGTAGACTTTTACTCCACCCGTGCCATGAAGCATTTTAATCGTGTCATAGTAAAATGTTTAAATAAACTTAGAGAAGGAAGGAAGCTAACGTTATCTATCTGACTTCCTTTTTTGCATTAACTTCCATAGGAGGTATTACATTTCTTGTAATTTAAATCCTTTCTTCATTAACTGGGAGCATATTGCGCAATTTGACAGGGGAAAAACGGGGCGGTTATTGAACGCAACTGATTTCAAAGTTCACTAGAAGATGATTTCTGATTAGATATGGTGTAAGTTAACGACGTTACATTGTGTATTTAAATGCATTATTAACTCCATATATGCTATTTCCTATTTGGATAGGTTTCTGATAACGTGTTGTGCAAAAACTGTTCACAAAATGACGCCAAAACTGTTATTTTCTTCTCGGTCGCACTTAGCGGTTCCCTGCTATTGACAAACAGAGTGAACACATTATGTTATTATCTTAACGATATCCTTAGTAGTGTTCTATCTATGGAGGAGTTATGTTTACAAGAAGTGAAATACTACAATGAAAAAGTCGTACCTGTTGAGCAGACGTCTACCCGGACTCTGACCAGTCTTCAACAATAAACATGATTATATCAGGCGAGGGGGAGCCTGCACCACGTGACAAAAACAGCCCTCTCCACCAATAGAAACGCAGCCACCGCACAGATTACCTCCACAGGCGCCACCCAGCGGCCGGAAAAGGTACATCTGCTGCTGGCACGGATTATAAAAATGTATAAATGAGTAACTAGGAAATAATCAGCTCCTCCAAGCAAGATAACCTTTAGATATGTTTTCCAACTAAAGTATAACTAGATCTGGTAACACAATATAAGAGATCAAACTCCATGCAACGACTATTGTGTACCTTAATCCTACCAGTTAATGCACATTCATTCATTAATTTTAAGGCAACAAGACCAATGAAATGATTTAATTCTTAAGCAATAAAACAACAAAACAAACTTTAAGTAAAGGATTTTGTCGTTACAGTCATTCTTGGTCTGCAAACGTTAGGTAGTATTTATACACAAACTGACATACTAACTACATGTGATGGCCTGAGAGTGTTATTTTATTACCCCACAATTATTTACTTATTTTGCTATTTATTATTTTTCCTGTATGAGGGGTGGTCTCCCACATGTTATTGCCACTAGGTGGTAGAATAATGCTTTCCTTTAGTACAAGTAAAAATACTTCAGCCTTAAAATACTCCATTACCAGTAAAAGTCCAACATTGTAAATCTTACTTACGAGAATACGCTAGCTAGTGCAACCTATGCTATGCATAAGTGTTATACAGGTATACATGTTCCATCATTAGTTCAAAAGCTGGCATAAATCACTCATGTACATGCTTATTCTGTGAAATGTATTCTAGGGCTATCTGTGGACATGTTTTTCATTCAAATATGATGTCCTGTGAAGACACTTTATAGAGTGTAACACATACATTTAACTACTGTAATGCAATCCAACTTATGCTCATTTCATTAAGACTGTAGTGTTAATGTAGTGTAGTGTAATTTGTTTACAGGCATACCTATTTTCTACTAATGAAGGTTATAGTTATTGGGTCTTTTGGTATGTGTGAAGTTATGACAGAAATAAAAGATATGTCTTTGTTTTACAGCGTTTCCATTCAATGAAATGTGTGCCATGGGTCATCTGAAACCTTTCACATGTTCCCCACAAGGAGGCAGCAGTGTTGTGTAGTCATTCATTTTCTGTGCAGATGCAAGCACTTCTACGGTATTTCCAAAAGTAAAGTTGCAGATATTGCAAACAGAAATGCTTGATCACAGAAATGTACAATATGGTTGTGAATTTTCACAAAATAAGTGCTTGCCAAAACAATTATTTTGTTTTGGCAAAAAAAGCTGCATTAAAGTTGTTAATGCAGCTGTTTTACCTTTAAATGTCCCAGTTACAAGAAATGAAATTGTTTAACTTTCTTTCGTGCATGCTGTTTATAGTTTTAATATTTCTGATGTTAGTGCAATTACCGTTAGATTGAATGTTGACGGCTTGGAAGTTTGAATTAATACACTTATTTTCTTTCTTTTAAGAGTTTTCTGACTGCACCAAAACAGGAAATAGGCCTTTGTTTATTCCAACAATGATTTAAACCCTTCATGTGAATCAGAACTCATTAACATTTGATTTTAGCTGTATGAAAGTAGCCTGCATTCGCCCTAGTTGTTGCATTTTAAGTAAAAAAGGAACTAGACATGAAGCTTTCCAGCAAAGTGGAGCTGGAAGAGGTCAACAGCCGTAATGTCAACCTGCTGTAACATCAATACACAACGCCTGCTCACTAAGCTACGTTCTAGCTAACAGTGTATTCAGTATAGGGTATTTTTACACATGTTAGATTAAATATTAGCTAATGTTTGCCAACATTAAATAGCAAGTGAGACTGGAGCAGCAAAACCCTTTGGTTAAAGTTTGTTTTATTGCTTTTAATTAAATCATTCATTTGCAGAAAGAAGAATGTGTTCTTTGTTGTTTTATAAGTCACACAGTATTGCTTTAAGAGACGCGGATATAGCTAACGGATCAAACAGGGCTAGTATGTGTCAGATACAACTTTCTTACACCAAGACACAAGATCAATTACACCACCTAAGCATCCCTATCATGACACCTTTTTACAGACCACTATAAACAACACATATGGTTAATAATACATAAGAAAGGGCGGGGCGGGGGGGTATACAAGTGTGGCCCCGATTCTTGCTCGAAAATCAATGAAGCTTGATTTGGGTTTAGATGCAATAAACACATGTGTTCATATATTCAAATTCCCTAAAGGACATTACAATAGCTTTTCTAGTCATTGTAGAATTGTGCCAAAGCTTCTGGTCTTAAGGCCTATTAACCCCTGTACTTAACAGAATGTATTTTTCACAGTCCAAACACATTGTCATGTTAAAACACTTTAGCTGCTACAGCGTATAAGTGTTATCCCCTGACTGACGTGAAAGCTGGCCTTAGAGTACAGTGTACAGTTTAAGAGGAACACATCGTCTACAAAGAGCCTGAAACCGTTCCTCAGACAGGGCAAATGATTCATAAGAAGAAGACTTTCATAATCCCCAGAAATAACATTTCTCACTATGTTACTATTATTATTTTCAGAAAATAATTACCTGGGAAGTTTCACAATGATATCTATCAGTTATGTTTTCAATCTATTCACCTGTGGTGTTGCAACATGCATGGAATCCAAGTAAACATATCTATAAAGGTTTTATAATCATATTAAAACCAAGGAACCTCTACTTCAGTAGCTCGTACATACACCAAACGTTTTAGTTTATTTATATCCGTATTCTGAAGGTTTTTATAGAGTGCTTTGTTCACATATTGTTCATAATCTGATTTATATCACAAGTTATTCCTTAAAACATAGCAAACATGTATTTACTTACCGGATGTTGACAGCATTTTCAGATTGATGGAGAGATGTCACACACATTTTTGAACATGGCCTCGTGTCCTGTTCTATAAATGTATGCAAATTGGCACGGGGCCTAATTGTCGTATTTGAAACAGCAGATAACTTGGTCTTTAACTGTTGGTCCCCCCTTAAAGCCCTCCCCTGTGTGAGTTCATCAGTCACGTTCAGAGGATGCAGAAACAGTGCAGGGCCTCTGCAGGTAAAATATTTGCACAGCGGGGTCATCAGCCTTTTGAGCAGCTTGAACCGACAGGACACTTACCCTCAAACCAAACACTCTGACCCTGAGCCGCTGCCAGCTCTGCCCAATAAGAGCATGTGAGTCCCAGCCAAGACTCACTGTGTGTTGTGACAAGCGACTACAACTAGCCGGAGGACAAACAACTGGATGTCTGGACTAAAGTGAAGGAAGGCTGCTGACTTGATTTGACTCCTTTTGTTAGAGCTCATGATTAGCTTCGATCAAGGATAACAAACATAGATTTCTCATCAAAAGGAAACGTGTAGGTGAGTCTATTTTTCTTATTTGTGAAAGCATTTCAAATCAAAACATGCTACCAGGACTAAATTAGTTTTCTTCAAATGTTCAAATCAAATGAATTAACTTTGTAAATGTTTTCGGAACGTGAGTAAAAGAAAGTAAGGCGTGCTAGAAAATAGAATACAAATCAATGAAAATGAAAACAACATGACATGGTCATTCATTAGATACCTCCACAATATGTTTTCTTTCTCCCGTGAAAGCGGATGTCTGCTTAAAATAAAAATGTACTCTTCAGTGGGGTTTACTTTTTGACCTGACTGCCACATTCTATTTATTCAGTTTTTGGGCTCCTCGGATTTGCTTTTTCTAGATGAGCCATCATGCCGTCTGGATCAGTGAAATTGCACAGCATTAAAAAGCTGGGACAGGAGAACAACAGCTATGAAGAAGAAGGTAAGATGGCAGGGAGATGCTTCATGGAACGCAAATGAACGGTGGCCGAGATGTAAACGCGGTGCAACGGCCTGAAACACTTCCACTAGGAGAAAAGCGCTGCACTTTCAAAAACAATGCAAATAAATGAGTGAGCATCACCTTTCCGTCGTGCTTTGAGCTTCTTGCAGCGTTTTTAGTAAACACTGTGTATGTTTCGACGAGTTGGGGAAGATGTTTCTTCATTTGCATGTGTTTCGGCACAGTTTTTATATTGGCATAGAAACTGCAGCTTGATGGACATTTTTTTGGGCCGTTTTAATGCAATTGCATGTCGTCCACCGTAGAAATGCCCCAAAATCAATACAATAATTCCGTATTTGAATAAAGAATGATGGATACGAGATACATCTACAGATACCATTTTTTTAAACCCTTATTTTATTCTTGTGTTGCAGAACCAGCTGGCTCCTATGCGTACGTATTCTTTGGACTATTATGATTTATAAATGATTGAATAAAAGTAATAATCCTAATGTTTGATGTATACTTTTGTCACGCTCTTCACAATAAACGTGTTACCTAGAAAACACACATCTCTCTGGAGGTCAATGACCTCGTGCACTCGTGTTGAAGTGAGTCGCCAACAGCACTGCTGCATCATTAAAGAATAATAATTAGGGTGCAAAGCAACACAGTTGTAAATAATGCATTCGACATTTTCAATCACGTATCAATCAGGTGATTAATATGTGATTTATCATTTTGTGAAAAAATAAAACCGAAGATCAGATTAGGTGATGTATAATTAAAGACTATTTAGAGTTTATTTAGCAGGAGAATTGCTTTAGGCAAGGGTTGGCAAACAAATAATAATATCAGTTTAACTATTAGTAGTTTAGATTTGAATGGCACTTTTCAAAAAGTTTAAAATGTGCGTTCCATTCACAGAATAAAATAAAAAAAGTAATGTGAGGTTAACAGGGACATCTAAACACATTACACTTAGAGTATGTGCTAAAGATGAAGAACTCTCAGTGATGTGGCAATCCATAGGAAGTGATTGACATATAGGCCTGTCTATATAAGAAGGGATCAAAGACACGAGACTGATTGTGCCGGCCTTATCTCCTCAGGCATTCTGTTCCTAGAAGAGAAAGCGCACTCACCTTTAGTATTGAACCTGGCACGTGGAAAACAAACAGAAAACAAAAAGGGCCTTGCCTAAGGATGTAACGCTGCTTTCCGCTTTCTAAAAAGACAAAAGGTCATTGATGTAGCTAGGGGCTTTCTGTGCCTTAAAAACATCAGTAAAGTCTTAGAATCCCCTCTGATTCTTAGTGACAGCCGGTGTGTGTATGCAGAGGCTTGATAGAAACATTGAGGATCCAAACAGAGTGTCAGTGAAGTGTGACAGAGGTAACAGTGAAGCCACCATGGTTAACTCGTGATCCATTAACCGAGACAGTAGAAACAGCTGTCCATCTATCATCCTGGATTAATTCATGCATTTCCAACTTGTGCTTTGTACCCTAGGCAAGTACTGATTAATTTGCATTTGTAAACCTGCTAACGGTATGTTCTGTGTTTTACTTTGCAGGAACAACACAACTTCCAAGGCTGATAAGTGAGTAAAGATAGCAATGGAGGCCTTGGATACATTCACACATTATATAATAAAACCTATTCTTTTATTCCAACAGAGATGATGGACAGGAGGAGCAACCGGCGATACGGGTCGGCTTCTTCCAGCTGGTAACAGACTCTTTCTTAGCTTTTTAACACGTTGTGATCCGTCTCCATGGAGCTGATGCCAGTGTTGTGCTCACCTTCCTGTCCAGTTCCGTTACGCCAGCTGCAACGAGGTGCTGATGATGGTGATGGGGAGCGTCTGCGCGGTGCTGCACGGCTCGGCGCAGCCCCTCATGCTGCTGGTGTTCGGCATGCTCACCGACACCTTCATAGAATACGACGTCGAGCTCAACGAGCTGAAAGACGAGAGGAAGGAGTGCGTGAACAACACCATCCAGTGGAAGAACCACAGTAGCATGAACCAGTCACAATGGGCTATAATGAACAATAAAACCATCCCATGTGGGTAAGTAGGTTGAAAATAGCCAGCAGTGTGATAATAATATGTTAAGATCCATCGTTAAGTATATCATTTATTGTCTTCATATATGATTCACTCATTTATGCTTTCTTTCAGGATTCTCGACATTGAACATGAGATGACCAATTTTGCCTTGTATTACGTTGGAATTGGAGCAGCGGTGTTCGTGCTGGGATACTTTCAGGTTGGTCTTAAACTGTCATTGTTTTCATACAAAGAGACAAATCTAAAACGAGATGAGTCTGTGTCACCCTTGCACTTAAAAACAAACTCAGTCAGCATGGCACAGCTTGATCCTATCAACTGTAACACCTCTGAAAAGCTCCTGCTGCCTTGCCTACAAGCTTTTCTCTTAAACAATTGCTTGGCATTTCAGCAGAAAATCATTCTCTGAAGCTGTTTCCCAAAGTCCCTTCAGTTATTATGCCTTTCTTAACAATCCAAACACCTCATTAAGGAATTGTTCACAATTGAATCACAATTGTTTTCATAAATGTCTTAGTATATTGGATCTCAGTGCTGCATTCAACACGGACGGTCACGCCGTATAACCAGACAGACTGGAAAACAAGAATTCTTAGCATATAAATTAATTGGTTTATATATTTTTGCAGTATAGGGACTTATTTTACTTACAAATACTAGCTTCACATTGAGGAGAGTTGGAAATATCCTGATTGTAGTCCCTAGAATGGGTTAGAAAGGCTAGATACTACATTTCCCATAATGCAACTCCATAGAAGCTTGTCCACATTTGACCCAGCATGCTCACATTTTTCAAATCCACATGAAATGCAGATTTGTTGTGAAATGTAGCTTCCAGTCATAAGCCAAGACCCTGGAGCCATCATTATGACATCATCAGAGGTATACTGTCCGACTTGAGCTCCTTTAGAGCCACAGAGGACTGTTTTGTAGGCCGAGTTGTATGTAGAATTCCCCTTTAACCGTCAAAAAAGAGGTCGGAGTTCTTATACCTTCCTGACTGTGTGCCTGCTGTTTTTCACAATCCATCGTTTGTCTTTTCTTCCGAATAGATCTCCCTGTGGGTGAGGTCGGCTGCCAGGCAGATCCAGCTCATCAGGAACCTGTACTTCAGACAGGTGATGAGGATGGAGATCGGCTGGTTCGACTGCACCTCTGTGGGGGAGCTCAACACCCGCATGTCAGAGTGAGTGGGACAGTCACGGCATTGATTTATATCTCATGTCGAGTTTTTTGGGGGGGTTTTGACCTGTTGTTATATATCTCACACAGTGACATCAACAAGATCAACGATGCCATTGCGGATCAAGTCGCCATCTTCCTTCAGCGCTTCACCACCTTCGTGTGTGGCTTCTGCATTGGCTTTGTGAAGGGATGGAAGTTAACGCTAGTTATCGTGGCAGCGAGTCCACTGATCGGTATTGGAGCAGGTCTCATGGCTCTGGTAAGATCTGACTTGTTGAAATTGACTTGGCGACTTGACCTAATGAATGGACTTGACTTCACTTATCAACTTGACGTGTTGACTCAACTTCCTTTGACTTTACTTGTTGGCCAGACTTGTCTCTCCTTGTCAAATGGACTGTTCTAGTTTTACTGGTCTGTCGACTTGACTTCTCTTGACTTGAGATGTTGACTCGGCTTCCCTTCCATTGACTTGAGTTGTGGACAAGAACCGTCTTTACTTGTTTAATTTAATTGACTTCACTCACTAATTTCCTGTTCTCCATTAACTATGCGTCCCTGTGTTTTTCCTTTAGTTTGTAGCTAAGCTAACGGGGATGGAGCTGCAGGCCTACGCTAAAGCTGGAGCTGTAGCAGACGAGGTCCTCACCTCCATCAGGACTGTGGCTGCTTTTGGTGGGGAGGCAAAGGAGGTGCAGAGGTAAGATTTTCCAGATGAAAGTTAATTTACTGTCCTATAAATGTATACATGCAGCTGAAGTGATCTCTCCTGCTGTACAGGTACGACAGGAACCTGATCTCAGCGCAGCGCTGGGGCATCAGGAAGGGTCTGATCATGGGGTTCTTCACTGGATACATGTGGCTGATCATATTTCTGTGCTATGGGCTGGCCTTTTGGTATGGCTCCAGCCTGGTGTTGGACACCGAAGAATACACACCAGGAACACTACTGCAGGTATCACAAGCAGAACTGACAGAGCAGCACTGGGGGAATCACGATTTCATTGTTTTTAAGATATTTCTTTTTTAATTAAAATGTTTACATGTCAAATGTACGTGTATGGGAAAATCCTACTCGGCCATTAACAAAATTCAGATTTTCATTTTGGTATAATTTAAAATTAAATGCACAAAATCCAGGGAACAATAATTGAACTGCTAGTAAATCAAAGGTCAGTAACTCCTAATTAGATTTGAAAGGTAGCAAATGATTGTTGAGAAATTACGATTATATATAATGTTTATGAACTAATATGCTGATTATGGTCCTTTTAATGAAAGCATTTGTTTTTCTTTTAATGTTTGGGTTTCTTCTTTGCTTTTCCATGGACAAAACATTTTACAGTTTTCATGTGACCAATGGAGTCATTTAATTGAGCTTTAATGTGCTGACCTTTCTTCCAGGTGTTCTTTGGTGTTCTGATAGCAGCCCTGAATCTGGGACAGGCCTCCCCGTGCCTGGAGGCTTTTGCTTCAGGACGTGGAGCTGCCACCATCATCTTTGAGACTATTGAGAGAGTGAGAAAGCTTGTTGTTAAAATTGTGCAAGTTATATATAATGACAAGGTGTTTTCACAGGTAACAATTGTTGACCAATCACTTTTTCTTTTATGTGTCGCTGACAGGAGCCGGAGATTGATTGTCTCTCTGAGGCTGGATATAAGCTGGAAAAGGTGAAAGGAGAAATTGAGTTTCACAATGTGACCTTTAACTACCCCTCCAGACCAGATGTCAAGGTATTCCTCACTATCATATAACTGAGGGTAGAATTAGGTTTCTACAAAAAAGACATTTTCTTTGATCGTGTGATCTGTACGCAGATCCTGGACCAGCTCAGTGTTGCAGTGAAGTCGGCGGAGACCACAGCCTTTGTGGGTCCGAGTGGAGCCGGTAAAAGCACGGCTATTCAGCTCATCCAGCGCTTCTACGACCCTAAAGAGGGCATGGTGGGTTTGACAGCTGTACTAATGTAACACACAAGTGATTCTTCTATCAGTGCTTTTTGTCATATTAAATAATCCCACACACACACACACACACACACACACACACACACACACACACACACAC
>CALSBZ010044214.1:155434-175234 GCA_943591055.1 Gobionotothen gibberifrons
GTGTGTGTGTGTGTGTGTGTGTGTGTGTGTGTGTGTGTGTGTGTGTGTGCGCGCAGACATTCTCCCTGACGGATACTGTGGCTCAGAGGAAGGAGATCGATGGTATCTGTGTGTTCTTTGTCATGGTCGGCGTGGTCTCTTTCTTCACCCAGATGCTGCAGGTAGAGTAGCAGTCTGCTTCTGAAAGACTGATTACTTTAGTGCTCCCACTGCTTTCACCCCCAGCGTGTTCAAGGTTGAGGGAAAGTCACAAAAGATCCGTTTTATTGTGTCAAATGAATACCTTATCTGGCTTAAAAAGGTTGTCCTACTCCCTGCAGAGTCCATGATTGATCCATCACACTCCTGGGTTAGAGGGATGGCAGATCTGTAATATATGACATTATGCTGAAGATCATAGTTCAGGGATTTCATATCTACCTGTTTGTGTGTGTGTGCGTGTCCAGGCCTATGCTTTCTCCAAGTCTGGAGAGCTGCTGACCCGCAGGCTACGTCGTCTGGGCTTCCAAGCCATGCTGGGCCAAGAGGTGGGCTGGTTTGATGATCACAAGAACAGCCCTGGAGCTCTGACCACGCGCCTGGCCACTGACGCCTCTCAAGTTCAAGGAGTGAGTTAAACACTCAGTATAAATGGATTTAGAAAAGAGAGAATCATCACATTGTACGGTAACATTATGCTTCTTTTCCACTTCTCCTCCTCGAAGGCCACAGGCTCGCAGATCGGCATGATCGTGAACTCTCTGACAAACATCGGCGTGGCCATCCTCATGTCCTTCTACTTCAGCTGGAAGCTCACGATGCTCATCCTGTGCTTCCTGCCCTTCATCGCCCTGTCAGGGGCATTCCAGGCTAGGATGCTAACGGTGTTCGCCAAGCAGGACAAGCAGGCCATGGAGATCGCCGGACAGGTCAGACTTCAGACTTCAACAAAGCTATTTTCACCCGTCTTTTGGGAATTTATCAGCGTCCAGGATTCTGATATTTATGGACTTGTCGAAGGCATCATCTTAATATACCTGATAAACTTGCAGGTGGAGTTACAGCAGCTACTGACAGCAGATAAGAGACAGCTTAACAACAATGTCTATTTTATGCTCAAGGTTTCAGTTGTTTAGGAGTAGATCTACATCCCAGCAGATGAGGTCAGATCCTTGAAATTGGCAGGTTAGGCTTGAAGGGAGCTAGCACTGTCAGACTCAATATCTACTGTGACCACCCAGGTTTAAAATCCTCTCATGGTACAGACAACACAGCGGATAAAACCGTAAGCAAAATTAAGCCAGAGCAAGGAAGTTCACAATTAAAAGCTAAATCTATTTGCTGTGAACTTCTTTTATACCTTCTCAGTGATATCGATGCAGTAAAATCAAAGCATCCGAATAAAGTGGATTAGATTAAAGTTTAATGGTCCCTATCGGGGAAATGGGTTTGCTGTGTCAGCATTAAATAGTATGTAGATAAGAATAGGTGCTAATGTTTTATCTATATCCCCTTCACACATTAAAAACACATAAGAATTAGGAACAACTTCTCTATGCCTGTTTTTTTTGCATACTATTCAATCCCAGTTCTAAATGTGCAGATTTCCGGCGAGGCATTGAACAACATCCGCACCATCGCCGGCCTGGGGAAAGAGAGGACTTTTGTGGAGCTGTACGAGGCGCAGCTACACGCTCCGTACGAAGCGGCCCTGAAGAAAGCCAAGGTGTACGGAGCCTGCTACGGCTTCTCACAGTGCGTCGTGTTCCTAACCAACTCCGCCTCCTACAGGTTCGGAGGTTACTTGGTGGTACAGGAGGGGCTCCATTTCAGCTTGGTGTTCAGGTGAGAGGAGAAAGCTTCTGGTATTCACTGGGATTTACAAAAACGACTGAAGAGGCAACTACAAAATGTAAATACAGAAATAGCTTTTACTGAAACATTGATTTATTTAGAATAAGTACTTGGAGAGGACAGAACTCTTCACATGCTTCTTGTATGCTTCCATTTTCCACGTTAGGGAGTTGTTTTTCCAACTTTGGTATGTTCAAGAGTGTGAGATCGTAATGTGGACAGCATGGACACTTAATATTTCTCAAAGTGTTTAAACTATACATTGATAGTGGATTCTGAGTTGTTCTGAATTTGCCCCAGTTGGAAACACATTTTCTTACAGAAATACGCTGAGGCGTGCTGAACAAAAATCCATTGTTCCAGGCGAACGATCTTGTGGATGTACACAAATATTAAATCGATAACTTACATTGTGCTGGTTTCTTGGTCAGGGTCATCTCAGCCATCGTCACCAGTGGCACTGCCCTGGGCCGAGCCTCGTCTTACACACCGGACTACGCCAAGGCCAAGATCTCAGCGGCTCGTTTCTTCCAGCTGCTGGACCGGGTGCCTCAGATCAGCGTCTACAGCGATAAGGGAGATAAATGGGTATGAGGGCATATGTTATGCTACGTGTTATGTGCTGTTCTGACACATTGCACGCTGAGTTTATAAAGGAATGATTGCTCTTCTGTGATGAAAAGTCTAATTTATTCTTCTTTTATTGCTTTGCCTATTAATTTTACATCAGTCATTAAAAACGTGTAAAAAGACAAGTATGGATTGTAGGTCCTTTTATCACATAATATATATAAAGAAAAAAAGGCTTCCTCAAAATTCCGGTACCAGTACTTGTTAGGAATATTGAATAAAAAAACGTAATAATTCAATTCATTTCAAAACATTGGGAGTTTTATCTGCCTTTTGTGAACAGGAGATGGCACCCTAACACACAGGGAAACCTACCCTAACCTTTGCTCTCTTTTTCCTGTTCTCCCCCCCCCCCCTGCTGTGTTTTCAGGATAACTTCCAGGGGAACATTGAGTTCATTGACTGTAAGTTCACCTACCCCACCAGGCCAGACATCCAGGTCCTGAATGGGCTGAATGTGTCGGTGAAGCCGGGCCAGACCCTGGCCTTCGTGGGCAGCAGCGGCTGTGGGAAGAGCACCAGCGTCCAGCTGCTGGAGAGGTTCTACGACCCGGACCACGGGCGAGTGGTGAGGGCACGGCGAGGCAAACTGTATATACTCAGTCAGTGGACTATGAATAGCTTCATTCTAACTGGACAATCTGAGATACTGTATGCTACTTAATAATCCTACTTCACAACATTAAGAGGGAAATATAACTTTTATATTCATTACACCACTACATTTATTCTTCAGCCTATAATATCTGGTTAATTTTCCTAATTTAACAACACATTAGTAAAATGAGCTCCAACTCATCCAGATACAATATTAATTAACTAATCAATTAAATACATACATATATAAAGGGTAGTTATCTTTTTTTAAAGTTGCATCAGGAGGCATGCAAATTATATTGACTTTTCTATAATGACATTGATGAGTGGACTTTTCATTAGATTTCCCAACTGATACTGAGCAACATTCCAGCTAAAAGGGAGTGGATATTGGACTTCAATTTGTCAAGTTAATTCAAACAGAACCCTAAATGAATGCTAATGTTGCAACACATCTTCTGAATGTGTAAATAGACAACTGCCACATTAGCTATATTAGCCACATTAGCTATATTAGCCACAATAGCTATATTAGCCACAATAGCTATATTAGCCACAATAGCTACATTAGCTTTATAAGGAGATAATAGTGCCAGTGTTGCGTTTGAACTTCTTCTGCCCCAAGAGGCCCTGCACAGGATACTGGGGAATACTTCAACATGGAAAGTACAAATAAAAGGTCTGACACATTATATTGTCACAGCAGATGCTGACCTTTATCCAAATGTCAGATCTCTCATTGTGAGATTAATAAGTCATGTATGGTCTGCTTTCAATTATTTACACTCATGAGGTTTAGTTGAGTGTCGCTGGGAGGTAAAATCTGACATTTTTCAATGTCAAAGAAGGATTGCTTAACATTCAGGGAAGTATATCTGACTTCTATTCATTTGATCTTTTAGCCTGACTTTGTGCTGGTTAAAATAACAAAAAGATGGAGGTTTGCCTTTGTGCCAGTACGGATCCCTGCCAAGATTCAACTGGCTTAATTGAGTTGGAAGTGGTTTCGAAACGTGGGTCCTGATGTTTGAGGAGGACATCACCTCTAGATAGCGAGTAGAGCAATCACAGGAGAGATGGTGTAATGATGACTCATTAAGTGGATTGTATTTCCAGCTTTTGGTTATTACATTGCTTTCTCCTAATGGTAAAATCAATGGCTTCCTGTAGCTGATAGATGGCCATGACTCGACGGGTGTCAGCGTGCCCTTCCTGCGCTCTAAGATTGGTATCGTGTCCCAGGAGCCCATCCTGTTCGACTGCAGCATCGAAGAGAACATCAAGTACGGCGACAACTCGCGGGAAATCAGCATGAACGAGGTCATCTCTGCCTCCAAGAAAGCCCAGCTGCACAGCTTCGTCATGGCGCTTCCTGAGGTACTGTGGGCATTTCGTGGGGGAATGTTTGGACCATGGGAGGGGTAACATGAGGTTTATCTGTCTGTGTTCAGGAAACAGGTTGGCACACGTGCACAGCTCATGATCAGAACAGATGAAGTGGCACATGGCGGTGTGAGAGAGGCTGGTATTTAAATACTCTGGTGCTGAGGAGGGACATGTGTGGGTGATGTGTGAATGAGCAGCAAGTGTCCTCCTTAATGCCACTACATGTTCCAGCTAATAGATTCCTCTTAAGCTATTTTCATGAAGCTTAAAATAATTCATTTTTTTTCTTTTTGGACGGATAATTTAACTGACAGCTCGGATATTTCAAGTTCATCAACACTGCAGAAAGTCATCTTGAATTTAAGGATTTTTAAGGACCATATTAATGCAATGACTTGAGAGTTTGAATGTTAAATAGGGGATGGTAACTTTTCTTTTTTTAAACATAAGTAAATGTTGTTGATAAAGTTCCATTAGATTATTTTGTGAGGATCTTATTTGTGGCGTATTTTAGGTGTTGAAGTGAGTGTCGAGTTTCTTCACTTGGCCTTTAGGCATGCTACAACCAGCCTCAGGATGTTTAGTGCGAACAGTTCAAGGTGACAGGGAAAGGTGAGGAAGTCTGAGTGTAAGTTATAAAATGCTCCTTTCATAAAGCGCCTAGGGGAAGCTAGACCATTTTAGAGGCCATATTCATATCATATTCACAGAACATTTTTGTTCACTGAATCCAAGTCATTATCAAATTGTAGATTTTGTATGAACTTGCATGGGAAAATAATAATAGAAAGACCAATTAGAGGGGGATATGACTCACCATATTGTTCCATCCGGCCTCAGAAATACCAGACGAACGTCGGAGCCCAGGGATCTCAGCTGTCTCGCGGTCAGAAGCAGCGCATCGCCATCGCCCGGGCGATCATACGTGACCCGAAGATCCTGCTGCTGGACGAGGCCACCTCTGCCCTGGATACGGAGAGCGAGAAGGTATGCTTCATTACACCCTGAGCACCAAGACGTGTGCAATCCACAGTGCAGCTGCTTGATAGTCTTCAGGCTCAGAGAGCACACAGGGCACACACTTAATTATTATTATCATTAACATCATTATCATCCATCCTCTCTATTATTACCACCAGCAGCTCACAGTTCACAGCAGCCCTCCGGTTAAGATGTCTGTGGGGCTGCTCCGCTTCTTTTCTAGCTCAAATGGCTGCTGCATGCTGGGGAGCAAAGAGGCCTCTGCAGCACGCTGATACTCTGGAACAGTTTAATGATAGTAATCAACGCATGATTGTGAAATTGCTATAATTGCGAGGTTCTGCTGTGTGGGGAAACGGAGGGTGTCTGCTGCCTGAACTCTGCCTCGTGTTTGTGTTTTCGTGACAGACAGTGCAAGAGGCGCTGGACAAAGCCAGAGAAGGTCGGACCTGCATCGTCATCGCACATCGCCTCTCCACCATCCAGAACTCTGACATCATCGCCGTCATGTCCCGGGGCTACGTGATCGAGCAGGGGGCGCACGACCAGCTCATGGCCCTGAAGGGAGCCTACTACAAGCTGGTTACCACGGGAGCACCAATCAGCTAACTGCTCAGGGAAACGCTCGCCAATCGGCTACAGAGAAACACATGTTAGGAGCAGTGTTATGGCCGACAGGGAACATGTAAGGAAGGAATGAAGTATTTATTTTTGGGATGGGATTCTGTTATGTGTACAGCAATTTTATGAATCTCAAACCCTATTTTGGGGTATTTTAAAGACGATGTTGTCCTGCTATGTTGCCAATTGTTTCTATTACATTTGTAGAATTCCCCACAGTATACTGCGCCAAACCAGCCCTTTGGTTTGTGTCTATATGTAAGTTGGAATCATGACCAATACTAATAGAGTTGCATTATGAATTATGAATTATATCAATAATTAATTTTGCTGGAATATCATTTATATATTTCAAGTCCAAACACAACACAGTTATACCTCTACTGATGGATATCCTTCACTGTACTCTTGCTGAAATAAAGAAATCTACTCTTTTTGCTGAGAGTGATACAAATAATTAAATATTTAATATAACATGTCATCAATAGTTTTTGGACGAAAGACATACTTTCAAGCATTAGGAAATACACAAAATGTAACATATGGGACCTTAATAAAGGATTAATGTATATTTATATTCATTTTCATCAGAAGGGCTACGGTTTTAATTAACACCCAGGACACACATTCCTTCGACAGAAGCCTTATACATTTGCACACATTAAAAAGATTAGCTTTCAGTTCAGACTACGCTTCATTAACAGCACAAATATATTAACATATCTTTGAAATGATCATGGGTTTTTAAAAAGCTTGCAAATCTGCTGTCACAACGCTAGTTCAAGCCACTAGTTATCGAACAGAGTGGGATCATGGGGAAACAGCTAGGCAGTCGCTGTCTCAGGGATAACATCATTTGTTTACCAGCACCTTTAAAGCTCACTGTTCACTGTGCACATATCCAAAGTCATATTATCAGTATTTTGTTTTTAGAGATGCTACGTTGAACAGTGCCATCTGCTTCCCCCTGCTTCCAGTCTTAAAGCTAAGCTAATGACCTGCTGGTTTTATCTATCCTTCAATCCAACTGTCAGAAAAAATATGTATTTCCCACAATGTCAAATGATGTCAGTTTTCAGTGTTTTTGTATTGTTTGTGAGTCTGAGCCATATTTGTGTGAAATATAGAATGGCCTCATTAATGAAGCACTTCTCAGTAAGCTTTCATTTGTTTTAACAAGCACCTGGGCACTGTTTGCATTTACTTCTCTCAAGTGGGCACTTGTCTATTGCAAATAGTGTCGGTATTGGAACGCGTCCAATGTCTGAAATACAGATTGCTCGTCCAGCAAGATCTGTGTATTTATTATGTTTCTCAACATTAAAGTTGTTGCTGATGAAAACACCTTTTTTTGGTAGGTTTATTTGACCATTTAATTATGTTGTAAAGTCAGATATCATCAGTCATGTTTACAGCCTGCCTGTGGTCATGTAATCCAAATATAGTTGATCTGTTATTGGTTTTAGTGTATTTTTACACACCACACAGGTGTTTCCAGTAAAACTAATTAGACCCAAGGATGGAGGTGGGCGGAGCTATGCTGGTGATAAATTGAGGTCTCTGAAATCAATGGACCAATAAGATCGACCGGTTTTTCCCGCCTTAACAGGTGCAACAAGAGAGTCGCAATCAGTCTTTCAATGCCGACAGTAGGGCCGGCTGTGGGGCATTCAAGGACACTTCTGAACAGAGTCAGAAGACTTACAATAACAGAACATTGACACATGGAACACTTTTTAAACATTTTAAAATGCTACACCTTATTTTAAGACTTCCCATTCAGCATTAGCATTTTTAACTAGCTGGGTAGCTTGGGGTATGCGATACTAATCAGAGGGTCAGTGGTTCATTATTGTATTTTTGAATAAAAGCGTCAGCTAAAAGCATGCTTTGTAGTGTTTTTGTCACACCTGCCCTGGCTGGTGTAGTTTTATGACTCATATAATCAGGAGATAGACACATCTTAAATGTGTTTTCATCTGAGCTATCTGATCGGCTTCAAACAGTCATTTATTTTATAAAGGTAGAGGAAACTGATTACATTTCCTTAACTTCCATCTGAGTTGTTTAACAGTAGTATTCATTCGTATATTGATTGATTTATTGAGTCATAACCCCTAATGCTTTAGATGCAGAGCTTTATAGGATCCACCACTAAATGAGATAAAATGCTTTCAACCGCATGATGATAGAATAACGCTGATGGAAAAACAAGGGCGCGGCAACGGTCACTGTGATGGATTACATATCCCAAGCTTGTTTCATTCTCAGCACTGAGCTGAAATGAATACAAATCACATGCTGCCTGGAAGGGCATCCGCATAAAAATGAATAGCATGCTTTGAAAAACGATGTAAGTATGTTCAATTTGCATTTAATAGACACAAAAATCACTGGTCTGGTATGTATTTTTCTAGCTGTCAGTCAGTCGTTGAAATAACAAGATGATATGCTTGTAATAAAACAGAAAGGCGCTGTCACTATTACTCTAGCAGCAAAGCAAAGCAGAGCCACGGTAAGACCTGCTGCTGTGAAAAGCCTTCCACCGAGGAACATGTTGGGATAATGCATGGCCTGCTTTGTGAAGATAATGCTGTATGGCAGCTTTTCAGGGCTTAGCAGTTCCTAGCTGAGAGCTGCTGTAGGCCTCTCCCAGACTCCTTTCCCCCTTACATAAACCAAAGCATGAATAAGCAGCTTGATAGCATAAAACAGCTACTTAAAACTCTGTGACTGAGTGAATCCTTGACAGGAATATTTAATCCGGTTGCTGGAGTGTATTCCGTGTTAACAGGTGTTGATGCTGACAGCCGCGCCGTCAGGGTGCAGATGTCAGAGACACTCCATCAGTTAGCGGTAATATGTGATCACACCACACTGACCTCTGGGAAATTGAGTCTTTAATCACGACATCTCCAGACCCAGACTCCCGGTGAATTAGCATTCCTTAGATGCTATCTCATCTCGCAGGTTCCCATGCCAATTCATTCACAGAGAGGACACTGTTTGACTTTGTGCCATGCAGTGTCAATGCAATTCTGATGGATGAAAGCAGGCACCGGGGGCTGAGGATGTGTCTCAGTTGGGTGTGAGAGTGATAAGGAAGCTCCTCTGCCAACATAAACAAGCCTCGAACAGGAAAACCGAGGATTTAACACTGCTTTTCCTAATTTCTCCTTAAATGTCAGCACTTTTCGGTGCATTCAAATGGGTTATTGTGCGTGCTTCTCATCATTACATCCCCCCTTAATACCCCATAAGGATAATTAGTTTTACTGTCTTCTTGCCCTGAACTCACCTGCTGTGTTTAAAGCGTTAAAAGCGCTGACAATCAAGAAGCCATTACAGCTAACTGAGAGGACGGACAGCAAATTGGTTGGCTTGCAGTAAAGCAAGGTTGAGTAAAGCGGTAAATAAGATGGAGGAGACCCTTGTTTTTCACCGTGTCAATAGCTGGCCTCGGGGCGGCTGTGTATCGAGTCAGAATTTAAATGTGGTGAAGAAGAGAAAACATTTAAAATGAGACTTCAGGCTGGAGAGAGAATAAAGAGTTCAATATTTGATCCAAGGTAGCAGCTGGAGGAGGTTGCACTCCAAACGCTCAATCATAATAAAAAGGCTGCTTTGTTGAAGTGTCCTTCAAAAGTATTATATTTCGCTCAGTTTTAAAAGACAGGCCTGACCTTCAATAAACACAATCAACTCGTGTTGTGAGAGTGGAAACGTTTCTAAGGTAGCAAACAGAATAAATCAGGTCCCAGATTTGTTTATATAACACAACTTGAACACAGAAGGGCAGAGTTCATATTAAAAGCGTTCCTTTTTCATCTCAGACCCAGGAAACAGTCCATTATCTTACGTTGATTGTTGTGATTCATGGTTGGCCTTAAAGATGTTGGCTATCCGTCTATTTTCGAATTGAATACAAAACTTGAAAGGGTAATAATACAGGTAATAAGTCAGTGCTTCAAACAGCTCAGCATGAGACTTCAGTGGGTATATCTGCAATGCTCTCATTCTTATCATATGAACTCAAACTCAGTTCAACTCGTGGCTCATTTGATCATTGTAACACTTCCACTGCTAATCAGACACATTATATTTTAGGACAAACTCACCCATGTAGAAAACTTGAATCTCTTCCAGCAGAACAAAGACTTTCTCCGCTGTTAGCGCTCTTTTCTCTGGCCTCTCTTTGAGGAATTCATGATTCGAGTGGATCTTTCACCTGAAACATTGCATAACATTATTTTTTGAGGCAACTTTAAAATCTATGAACATGTGTGACAAAAAAAACACACAGGGCTATCCAACACTTTAACACTCAACAGCTATACTAATGGGCAACAAAGACAGGCTGGTAGAGAACCTATACCTATAGCCTGGGGCCAGATGTCAGGGTAATAATAACTACCACATATTTATGACTGCCCATGATAAATGTGGGGTAAAGAATGTGCTGATGTTTGATGGCCTTCTTTAGCACTGGTTACACAGGAACATGTAGTAGCCTACAACTCTTACATAAAAGCAATAAGATAATGCGTTCATATATATTAGGATAATAACAAAGAGTTTATTAGTGCTAGCATTCAATTCATGTATAGTTAATGTAAGCGTCGCTGATGAAAGAACTCAAAGTGGCATTGAGGCGATAAAATATAAGGAGAGGGTTTTCAAAAGGTATTACATTTCACTCCAGAATCCACGCATATATAATGAATGGATTTAAAGTGACAAAGATAAGACCTTGGCCTATACACTTATTTTGCACCTCCAAATTGATGTTTTGTATTGAGAGACCATCTAGAATTCTGCTCGTGGCACTGTGTGTTGAAACCATAGACTGATTGACTGACTGGTTGCAACTGGTCTCCATTTAAACAGAACTTAATTTCCTCTTTATCTTGACTGATGCAATTTCGTAACGGTGAATATAAACCTGATACAAATCACAATTATAAAAGCAAAAGGCATACATTGCAAGCTATAACCCGGGAGTATTGTTCAGTTGTGAGGCAAGCCTTGGGTAAGCCTTTCTCTTCCTGAAGCATTCGAATGGTAATTGAAGTTTCTGCAGGCGAGTAGTGGAGTTGTATTCTAAGTGTGTGTAAGCAATACGCATAGACCTTTGTCTCTGTAAATTCACAGTTTTTTAAATAACAGAAATGCTCGTGAATCAAAAAATCAAGGGGACTATTTTTTGCATAATGGGTTTCCCGGTGTAGCTTTTCATTTTAGGGCTATGCTAATGCTCCCATTCAGCATTTATGAATCACATTTGTCAGTCACAGTTGTTTGTTTACATCAGTGGAGATGGCTTTCTGTTAACACGCAAGCCAAGTGGGAGCTCGTGCCGCAGCGCTCTGACCTTGGACTCAGAAGAAGAAGAGAAGCATGTTCCCCATGTGCGAGGTCCACCATTAATCTCCTGATTCATTGGGGAGGCAGCGTGATCCACTCTTCAAACCGGAGGTGCCGTGTTACGAGCTCTTTGGGACCTCCGCTCTGCTGACCCCAGTGAAAAGACAACGCTGGGATGAATACAACTGCTGTGTGGACGGCCATATTAAACTTTGCTGATCATTGTTGATGCAGCGGCTGCTCCTGGGAGCCGGAGCCACCTCCTTCCTGCAACCTCGTGAGATGTACTGCACCGGCCCTTATTCCTCACTTCAGCTCGGAGGAATCCCCCTTGAGCGAACCGGAGATAACATTAATGCGCCGCTGTCTAAAGAGCATTGCGGCTGAGAGCTAATTCCCAATCAGATACAGTCTCTGAACAGACCCATTTGCGGGATTAGCAAATAGCTTTTCAGAAAAACGAGGCAGTGATTGACCTTCCAGCTGAACAACCTGCTCTGCTCATTGACTCTTCCTGTACTACACGGCTCTGACATCCAACTTAGTGAGCTGCTAAAGCATAACTAAATCCGTCTGTTGCCATGCCTTTCATAATGAAACATGCAGAAACAGCTGTGCCTTCCTGCGGATTATCTGTTTACTACCCGTGCTCATTCATTTGGATACAACAGGTTATATAGACACTTATTTAGTACACACGTTTGTTCCCATGATTGAGGTTCAAAGGCAAAACATCTGCATCCAAACTAAAGTACAGCACTGTGTAGCTGCAGCCATGACAACTATGCTATATGCTCAGTTTATGTTAGATTGAGAAAATGGGCTCTCCTTTTCATTTACAACAAGATCTTTTATGTTATGACCTTTATATATACAGTAGAGTATACACTGAGCATATTACTTTGTTATGGACGCTGCGTGACAAAATGATAACTTACAATGTACTGGGTCTGACAAACAACAGATATTTTGTCGAGTAAAATTACATCTCAAAATACATTACTTGATAAAAACTAAACAATCAAGAACAGATAAAGTCGTGTTAATCCCAGCGTGGATCGAACAAATCATCGTCACGGTGATGTTTGCAGACATTGCCATATCAATCTTTCATTAATAATACATCATGAAAGAAATGATGTTGAGGAAAATGAATGCTTGGCTTTTGGTGAATTGCATCATCCCTAACATTGGATAAATCTACCACCTACTGTAGCAAAAGAAAAACAGAAACCCATTATTTGGAATAGATTTGAGTTTTGGCTTTAAGAGGGATATGTTTAATTCATAACTCGACAGGGCTAAATCCAAAAGCATAAAGAAACATAATTCTCATATGAGTCCAAGTGTTAAATCTTCTCACCCACAGGAAGAAATCTGTAACAGCCGAGTTAAAGCTTCCAGTCTCTCACCACAGCGGTCTCAGTGGACCACAATGCAATGCAGGAACAAAAACATATTGCGTTGTGAGTAACATACTCTCTCCCGCCTTCATGTTTAAACTCTCTTGAAGCTAGCTTCTCAAACTTGTAGCGCTACGCAACAAGTTCACACCTGTTCTCTCTCCGGGCCAGATGGTTGAATCTTTCTGGAACAATAGAAATTGGACAAAGTTCAGAAACAAAAGATGTGAAATGCAATACTTATAGACTCTGCCAAGGAAACAATAGTATCCAGCTATGTGGTTTTGCTCTAAAAAAAAAAAAAGATTACTCTACAACAACTGCCTGTGTATTTTTTGTAATGCTTATTATTATTTGTACAGAACAATTTGATCCATTATTCATTAATATTGATTTATATGTAATCACCTGGTGACCCCTGTAATGTATCGTGGGACCCTTGGTAGTTCCTGACCCCCATGTTGAGAACCACTGTATTTGTAACGATGATATGAATTGTTTTCTCTTTGACACACTGCTATATTATCATTTCCGTGGGTCATATAGCTTTAGGAGAACAGACTAATTACTTTAATTTGTTAATAACTTAATACTGTTATATGTAAAACAGACCATTTGATGAGTGTTTACCTTGAAGGGGATTCACAGTGTTAAAACATGTGTTTGTACTGTTGGCAGGCTGTAATTACTGCGCTCAGCCTATTTGCATAAGTAATTAGCAGTGACAGACAGTGGTCTGTTACAGTGTTCAGTCAGCCGGCTCAATGCACACACGAGGAAGGACTCACTGCAAACGCTGCGAGTGAATGTTGGCTGTTATCCTCATTTTCAATTAACATGCACGAAAAAAAAAAACAATACGTGTCAAAACATTAAAACTCTATGTCACACAAACTGTTAGATTAAACTTGGAAGCTGTTGGGCTGCCTCACCCAGAATGAAAAGATGAGAAACAGCGAGATTAAAGTCGTGATCTGAGAAACTTTGTTCGGCTGCCACAAAAGAGCGTCATTATATAAAGCAGTCTGATAACATGTTGAATGACTCCATGTGGGGGAGACGCCTCCTCCCTCATGTGAGCAGCTGTTACACCCCTGCAGCCAGAGGAGAGAGTGATGTGTCATGACTGGGTAGGTGTACACTCCTAACAAGTGTGTGTGTTGGATATTGCTCTAGGGAGGGATTTTGAGCTGACAGTGACATAATTCACATGTATCAGCTTTAATGTATGTGTTTCCACGCGACCAAACTAAATGTTAGTGCTGCCCGTGTGTTTGACTTGCCTCACATTGCCAGACAAGGTTACGCTTATTACGACCATAAAGAAGCCCGGAGCTCTTGGCAGCGGTTATTTTGTGTCCTGCGATTATCTCCCATCAGCCCTGAGCCATTCACAATCCCCCGCTGACACGGGCCCGCCGCCACTTAATTTCATTGTCGATTATCTTGGTGAGTGCGGGGAAGAGCAGTGCTGCTGTATTAAGTTAATTGGAAGCGATAGGAGTGAGGAAGAAGCCTCTGATATAATGTAACGCTTGACCTTGGATTTCCCCCCCACCCATCTGACCTCAGCCTGCTGGGTAATTCAGTTTCTTCTTCCTGAGTAACAGCACTTTGTTGAATCGATTTTGGCGTTTGATTATCGCTAAAAACGTGTATCTGTCTGTGGAGGAAATATAATCTCTTTCCTGTTCCTCACACATATTCATACAAAACAACACACCTGGAGGAGAGTGTGAATAATGGCAGCCATTAATCAGGACACTTGAGAATTTTCCGCAAAGCTAGCCTTGACATCGCGTGCAGGATTTTTCATCTATTCAGGTGTCCCATTGTCAGTCATTTCTGAGCTCTATACCTGATAGATGGGAAGGACTGCAAACAGAGTATGATTCTAATACATTTGGTCTCAATACCACTATTGACTGTTTATTTTATTTGATACTACTTTGACAGTTTCAATCGGTAGTTTTGAATACTGGGTAATTCATTGGTTAGAGCAGGGGTTCTCAAACTTTTTGTTTATGCGGACCACTTTTCATTATCAAGGCTTTTTGCAAACCGTAAAAATAAGTACATATATAAACGTAGTGCCAGATTCCAAGATTGACGGCGAAGATTATCTGGTTTTTAGGCTCTCGTTAGCCAGTGTCTCGTAGCACAGAACGCATACTGGCAAAGGCACATCTTCAGTGCCTGTGTAGGTAAATCCCAGTTCCATAGTTCCCATTGTATTTTCTCTTAATCTTCCCTTTCTTTGTTTTTTTCTGCGGAATCTGGCTTGTAGATGCCTCCGACTTACTCTCATTATCTTCATTAACGGTAACGTTAAGCTCTTTTCTCTTCAGAGAACCTGATGCTAGCCACCGATCCATGTTTGTGGTTTTGCACGTGCACACGTAACCATGGGTAACCAGTGGTGAAATGAAGTGTTGTCCATAATTAACAATAACAAATATCTGCGTTTTAACACTACGTTTATATATGTACTTATTTTTACAGTTTGCATATGAGGTGGTCTGCGAAAATCCTTGATAAAAAAAAGGGGATTTCTTTTTTTACGGACCACCTGCAGTAGCCCGCGGACCACAGTTTGAGAAACGCTGGGTTAGAGTTCATTTTAATACCAGAGGTGTGACACTTGACTGACGATGTCATCACATTCTGCATGATGTCATGTGATCACCGGTGAAGAAAGGCTCTTTGACTTCACTGATGCGGAGTGCGATGACATCATTGGGGAAGTCATGCACAATGCGTGACATCATCTGTGACATCACAGAGCCTCTCCTGAAAGTTTGCAAATAGACCCCCGTTCCTCCACCAAGCTTAATTCACAAGCCGCTTGCCCTGTGTATCAAAGCTGATTGTAATCACATTCATGCAGAATGTGATGACAATCAGCTTGGTACCTTGCGGAGCCCGATTGTCATGGCACAATCCTGTGATGGAAAAAAAAAAAAAAAAAAAAGATAAAACAGGCAAAGCACTATAACACCTCCACATCAGTGCAGACTGATAAGTGTAAAGATACACTTAGACAAAAGTCCCAAGAGGCCTGTATTAAATACTCAAGGAGTTTAGATATACTGGAGGATTACGTAGGCGCAGCGACGGCTCGGCTATTGCTCGGTTATCACCTTTCCCCTGCACCAAATAAGAGCAAAGTGAAAAATGTCTAGACCTGGACAGAGCCAGTAATACAAGTAAAGTCAAAACCCACTCAAAACTGGCAGATAAGATAGGGCCCCTAGTGGACATTCTAGGTATTACATCTGCCAATTAGATATAGGGCCTCTAGTGGACATTCTAGGTATTACATCTGCCAATTAAATATAGCACCCCCATTCTAGGTATTACATCTGCCAATTAGATATAGGGCCCCTAGTGGACATTCTAGGTATTACATCTGCCAATGAAATATAGCACCCCCATTCTAGGTATTACATCTGCCAATTAGATATAGGGCCCCTAGTGGACATTCTAAGTATTACATCGGCCAATTAAATATATGGCCCCTAGTGGACATTCTAGGTATTACATCTGTCAATTAAATATATGGCCCCTAGTTGACAAAAGTTAGAAATATAATAGCGCACTCTGGTGGGCATATTATTATATACATTATAAATAATACAATTCAGTCAGAACTAGAACCACACACACTAGTGTTCAAATGTAGAACTATTACATTTAGCACATATTTGTGCCTATGGGGAATGTATGGGGATGCTCTTTTTGTAGTGTGTAAAATATATGGTGCTTGTAACATGTCCGGGAAGGGATTACGTAAAAAAACTAAACGTGGCGATTCAGTTGCTGTCCATGTCCATTTTTTGCCAAAACCATTGCTACAAGAGACGGCAAGAAACACGAACATCAGACACATCTACAATTGCCCCAGGTTAGCCAAGCTTATTTGGATAAGAAATGAAGGTTAACAGTAATATATTCCCCAAAATGTTGACAATTTTCACCCATTGCTAAGTCACTGCTAATAAAACAGACACTTGATTGTCACACCTTTCTAACAAACCCTTTTTTCAAACAGTTCATAAAGATCTCACAGAAATACCTTTAACTTTTGTTAAACAAAAGTAAAAAATCATTGCAATACTGCTTTTCACAACTCTCCAAACATCAATCACTCCTTATATCTTCCATCTGTGCTATTTGCAAGCATTGATCTAAGAGGCCAAAGGCGTGTAGGAGAGTAAAAAGACCGTGGCCAGAGGAAGAGGAGTGTGCTTCAGCATCAAGAGGAGAAAATAGAGCTCAGGATCAAATGAAATTATTGAACATCAATCATGTCTTGTCCTTAAGAGAGGTTGGACTAAAGGTCCAGTCCATTATGAGTCTGATCTAGAGCCAGATCTTTGAGATAAGTTGCACAGTTGGCGTCTACAGTAATGCAGTTCCATATGTCCTATTTATGCGACTCTCTCGATTTTGAAATGCTTTATCAAATGACTTTATGAAATGCACGCACAGCAAAGATCTTCAGCCATTGCAGATACGGTCTTGGCATCAATGCAATCAGGCTGCGTACAGAGTTGTACAGAGTCCCGCTCCGAAGACACTGAAGAGGCAAGAGGAAAAGTATGCAAAGGTAAGGATATGGTATTGCAATGCATGTTTCCTTAGAGAACAATGGAGCTTGATGCTAGGAGACTATGCCACACACCAACTGGCCCATACAATACAGAACACCTTTCATGCATCACATTTGTTGATGCACTGACTCTAAGAAACCCAAAGACAAAATACTGTTGAGGCCCGGTATGATTCTGTATGTCATCATTTGGAGAAATGGCTCCTTCCTCCTGATATATGAATGGTTTGCAGCACAGTCCAGTGTCACGATGTAATTCCTCAATGCATCCTCTCCTTTTCTGAACCCAATTTAGAAATTCTTCTGCCTGGAGATGGAAGGCATTAGATCACCGGCCATATGCCCAAATGGATGCTGGTTGCCTGGCAATAGCTGCAGTGGACAGCCAAGGAAGGATGCACCATTTAAAGAGTTTGTTCCCTCGGTGCTTTGAGACGTCAAGTAAGAAGAACTCATTAGGAATGTGTGGTCATGGCTTATAAATTACAGGTTTAGGTGTGGTCAGAGTAAGGCATTGCGATCTAAAGTTGAACTAAAAGTCAAATGAAGCTTCTGAAGTTTATTTTTGCTGCAGAAAAGTAACAAACCTTTTCGCTATGTCTTCAGTGGCTCTGAGGTGTCTTGTGAGCAGGTGCACGTCATTAGAACTAATCAGGCCCTGGCGTAGAAATAGAGCATATAGAGCAGATTACGCGGGAAGTGCATTCTGTACACTTCATACATCAAATGAATGGCCCAGTATGGACTTTAATCCAAGCAGTGCTGCGATGTTTATTTTGATAGTCTGAATGATTTTAAGCAATGGTGCTGCATTCGAGTAAATAACCAATATATGAAGGATGAAGCCAATCATTTGTTTTGACTTAAAAGTTACTGGGTGGTTTTACGCCTGATTTATGAAAGCTTAGCAAACTTGCAGAGAAGTTAGCTAAATATTGAAAGTAGTTACTATGGATACAACTAATCAGTAAGCTAAAAGTTATGCATAAACAACTCAAAATAGCTAGCTAAAACTAATGGATAAGCAGCTACAATAGTTGGAGAAACGTGTAGGAGAAAAAGCTAAACATGTTAGCAAAGAGTATTAAATGAACTGTTAAGAAAGTTAACAATAAGTAATGGATAAATAATGAAGATAAACAGCTAATATAGTTAGTAAAATATGTTTTATGGTATTACCTGATGAAATTACACTTGATTTAGTGTTATCTTGACTAAGCATCTGGTCATTTCAGTCACGAAAGTGGCCTCTTGAGTAAATAAAAACTGAATTGGCAATGACTTTAATCGCTTGTTCTTTCCACCTTGTGAAATGTAACGACTGGTACTAAACACTGTGAGCAATTAGCAAATGCAAGATGGCTGCTGTGAAATCCAGATCAATAGAAAGTCATTTTGTTGTTGTGTATTCATGTGCAACGTCTCAGGATAAAAGCTCTCACCGTGACAGGCACAAAATGTTTGCATTTTCCTCCATGCTGTTTTGACAAAGCATTTCGTGTTGACAAGTTGGAGGAAAATGTCAAACAAGTGCAAAGGAAATGTCTGAGGTTTTTTCCCCCCCGACAGTCTATAAATTCATGCATTCCATCTCGGCAAAGCCAGCTTGAAATAGCCTTGTTTTCATATTTAAAGCTGTGTTGTCTGTCAACAGCATGCAGCCAGACAAACACTCGCAAACTGCAAGACAGAGTAGATGGAGGCTTAAGCCTGGCTCACATTATCAGAGAAGAAAGAGATGGGAAACACGGTAGGAGATGGGGTGAGAAAGGGAAAGGAAAAAACTAATGGAAAACAGGGAAAAAACGGCACTATTAGTGTAACACATTTAGGTGTCACGACAAGAGAGATTATAGGTCATTTTCAGCCTTCCATCTCCACTCTGTCTTTAAACTACCCCTGATAGAAAGCAGTCATCTTCTCCTCCTTTCCCCCCCGTCTCCTCAGGCAGGGTCCCAGTGGTTTGTGTTCTGAAGCGCAAAATTGCATGTGAGATGTGGGTCAGGTAAGGAGTGAGATGGATGTGGCTTTAAAAGAGATTAATTACATCCCATATGAGGCAATGCACTTCCTATGTGTCCTCCAGATTGCTTCAGACCACTGTTAATGACTTAAAAAGTCCATGTCTATTCTACGAGCACATTAGGACAGGATCTACTGTAAGACCAAACGCATGAACAAAAGTAACTGAATTCTATATTGCAGATGTAATGAATGAGATGTGACCGAACCCGATAAATCCATGTTTGAGACGTTTTAGCGCAGTGGGTTGTAGGAAGTTGATCAAAGTAAATGATCCAAGGCTGACTTCAACAATGGATTTCACATATAATGTAGGAAAAGTTACTCTGGGAAATTCAATTAGATGAAGAC
>CALSBZ010044214.1:175244-190067 GCA_943591055.1 Gobionotothen gibberifrons
GTGCGTCATTAATGCAGCCATGCAGAGGTGGGCGCAGCGGGACGCACGGCACATTATTCTGCTCCACTGCCATTGATTTGTGTTGCAGAGATATGTCATTTCACAACAAATTTGAATGTTCAGTTTCAGAGGCAGCCGGCGTCCAAAATCGACTGGTGCATTTATCAAATGTTTGAAACGCAACGACGGGACGGAGATTAATAGCTTCCGCGCTTTTGATCGCAGAGCGGCGTCAAGTTTGACCTTTGAGGCGCGAGTCGACAAGTACATGCAATGCTTGCTGGGAAAAAACCTGTGACTGCTGACTGATACTATATGAAAACTAAACAGTTTACCTGATTGTGAAAAGATCTGTGAATTTAAAATAAAAGATAATCAATGAATGTGGTTTTCAATGTTTCTTTGGGAGGTTGGCTTACTGTATGTCTTGAATTTTATAGTTTTTATTTTTGCATCATTTAATCGCGTTGGAGAGTTACATCCATTGAAATTAAATTAATTTGTTTCTAATTTTAAAGACAACTCTTTAGAATAATATACATTTTTGTCTAAATAATCAAAAAGTTGAACATTTGAGGGGGTTTGTAAATAGACAATCAGTTATCAAGTAAGAAATTAACATGTAGTAGATCGAAAAACACTTCAGGCCCAGATAAAACCAAACCCCTCCTCGACCCTTCAGTGGTTATTATAATTTGAGTTAAACTGCATCATCTCCAGGAGGAAGAGGAGGATGTTCAACCTGCTCTCATTGAGCCCCTTCCTCTCACCTTGGTGTAACTGCGCCTGCACAGATGGCAGATTGCACAGCGCCAATTTATTCCACAGCTATGTTCTGCATCCCCTGTGCCTCAAAGCCCGGGTCACGAGGAGGTCGAGCTGAATCAAAGGCAGAGGAGAACATATTTAGGGCAGAAGAACATGCATAGGAATATGAATATGTATCAGCGGCGGATTATGCAGCATTAAGGAACACCCTCCAGCCGTAGCATCATCTAACTCGACTGTAATGCCACAGCGAGGTCTATCTGCGCAGTAATGGTTTCTACTCCAGGCTCCACAGCAGCCCGCCTTCCAACGCTTTGTTTAGAAATGTGAGTGTTCCCAATTGTCTCGCGCTCCGCCTCGCTCGTTACGGGGTTCATTTACCACAAGCCCCGGAATAATCACTCGCTTTTCATTTTCCCCAAGCTTTAGCCTTTTTAAACGCTCCACCACTGGCTTGTTTGGCCAATTACAGAGCAGACGTTCTATTACTCAGCATATTGTATCAAACCGCATGTGCCATAGGGGGCGATCAGAAGGAATGCAAAACACAGCAGTGAGGAGGATGAGAAGCTGTGAATAACAATTACTTCACATGCGTGCTACTGGGCAGGCTATTTTTGAAGTCAAGTCATTAACTGATAACATACTGGGGCTGCTCCCAGTTCTTCTCCACCCTGCACATTACACCTACAGAACAAATGCTGATAAACTGGAATACATCGGGTTCAATTATACCCTAGTTTCCAAAACTGTTCTCATAACAGATCAAAAGACGTATTTGACGTAAAGATGTCGCCCGGGAATAGTTTTATTATGAGGGAATCACAACAGCAATGATGTGTTTTCTGCCTACAAGCTCCCACAAGATTTGAGTGTGTTTGAGGGGCGAGCCACAAGTGCTTCCCACATTCTTCTGTTTGTCTTTGGAAGGGAAAGAACAGAAGACATTTTTTATTTCTGCAGCGACAAATCCCGCAGGAGAGTTGCTGCTTCCTCAGATCATCGTGATGCCTGGAACAAAGAGTTCAACAAATGTAACACACACACACACACACACACTTATATCTGTAGTAGGTATTAGAGGCTGGAACGTAATTATAGTGCATGTGCAGGTTTGTCTCAAATGAGGAAAAACACAAATCAAGATAAAAAATGACACTTTTTTTGACTTAATGATGTTAAGTTACATTTTTGATATTTATGTAATTATGAGAATTACAGGCCTTTTTATATGAGTTTTTCTTCCCAGATATCTCTGCAGCTCCTCAAAACCTCATCAAATATTGTGCTTCCACCAATTTAAATATTGCACTAGTACATATTGCGGATTTGGATACAATTTGGATTCATTGTACAGCCCTAATGCGTCTAACAATATTAAACGTGTTGCTAAATAAATGTGAATTACCTTTCAAACACACTCTTTGCACCTTCCTTTCAGCAGGTGAATGTTAAAACAGCCTTCTAGAGTCACTCTACTGAAAATATGCGCACTTTAATTTGCATTTTGAAAACAAAAGTTTGAGCGCTATGTGTGAGTATAGAAATGCACTCACCTGAGGATATTCCTCCTATGAAGACATGAAGGTAGAAAACAGCCACTCAGCTGCCAATTACACAGATGCTACATTTGATTTAATCGCACATTTTACAATCTGCACTCCACTTACACACACCTCCAGGCAGGAGAGCACGGCCTCCATGTTTCCTCAGCACTCTTCCCACCGAGCAGCTGCATTCAGGAACAGCAGGACTGATGAGACGCCACGTGTTCTCCAACAGCCGTGCACATTTACTTTCCTTATATGCATGCAGCAGAATCCACTTGTATGCTGGTTCTGTAATAAATACAACATCCAGTCTTATAAAAGCACTTTATTTGATCTCAAGTCATTGAAAAGAAGAAAAGCACTCATCTGTCCTCGCCGCTCTAACAGTACATCTTTATATTCATAGAAAATAGAATAGTCTGCTCAGCACTGTTTGTGACCAATAACTGCACATTACACATCAACAGAGTAACATTCACCTGGGGAGTGCAAGCAGCCCAGTTTCTTCACACTGTCCGGAAACCTTTTCACAAGGTTGTGTGGATCTTCTGTAAGAAAATATGTCTGATTCTGAAAGGAATATTACATAGGAGCTGCTTTCTCAGAGTCTTTAACACCACTTGAAACTCACCACGGTCCTCACGACAGCTGCTGTAGTGCCGACAGTACATCCAACATTAACACCTTCAGAAAGCACAACAACTGGAAATACATGAGAACATTCATAAGTAGAGCCTGTGCTCAACACAACAGGCTGCGATCAAAGTTGGCATTTATGTAATTGGGGAAAGTTTGAATGAGTAGTTCAGCCCATATGCTTCCTGTTTCCCTAAACATCATCAACAACTAACCACCTGGACATGTTGCACTCTTCTTGATGAACATGTATCAGGCTCTTTTGTTAGAAGAGTGGCTTTGAGCTATAGAAACTCCTCGTAAAGCAATCAGCCTGCGGACAAAGCCCCGGACGCCCCATCAATACTCCTGCAGTCAGTGCTACATGTTAAAGTATGTGTCACTGTCGATGATGGAGGAGCAGGTGAGAAAGGAGCATTTGTCTCCCCCCTGGCTCTCCCTCAGCCCTGCTAACACTTCAGGTGTTTCTTGCTGGTCATGTCGTTCCATATGCGGTGCATCTCCTCGGGGGAGATCTGGTGGACGGTGACCACCCGGCGGTAGCGGCACAGGCTGTAGGCCATCTTCCAGTGGTTGAAGCCGCTGTTCTGGAAGGGGTGGATGCCCAGCTTCCGGAGGCACACGCCCACGTATACGTCCTCCAGGTGCAGCAGCCTGGTGTGCAAAGAGGTTTGGTAAATGAGCTCCGCCACGTCAGCGGAGAACACGTATCCGGTGCCGGAGCAGAAGGGGGGGTACTTGCTGTCCGGGTACAGATCCCTGCCCATGTACCACTTGCTGCGCATGTCTCTGATCGGCCCGCCGTTGATGACGTAGCCAGTGAAGTACCTCCTCCTGGGCTTGGTGGTGGGCTTCAGGAGGTTGAAGACGAGGTTCTCCATGTTGACAAAGATGTCGCTGTCCGTCTTGAGGACATATTGAGCCTTGGAACAAAAGGTGGCCACCCAGCGCATGCCCATCAGCGTCTTTAGCGTCAGATTATGGTAGGAGTCGATGAAATCCTCCACCACAATGTCATGAAAGATCTGACTCTCCTGCTCCACCATCTGGTTGAGGACACCATCAGTGCTGCGTCCCAACAAGAAGAGCGTGACCACTCGCATGTCGGCGAGCGAGCTCTCGTCCCCCCATGTCTCCCTGATAGCCTGCCGGGCGTCAAACTCCTTGTGGGTGGTGCTGATCAGGATGACCAGGTAGGGCGGCTCCGCCTCGCACTTCTTCTCCTCGTTAATGAGGTAGTCGAAGTCGTGCGGGTTGAGCGAGCGCGTGCGGATGTTTGTGAAAGTGCCGTTTTTGCCCGCCTTGGGCTTTATAGGGATCGCCACCGGGCCCACGAAGGAGGTGGAGGGGCGGGACACACTCAGGTACCACAGAGCGCTGGCCCAGCAAACCACCGTCAGCAAGTATAAGCAGGAGACTTTCGAAGGCATCGCTGTTCACTGGGCTGGAGTCAGTGGCAGCAGCGATGGAAACGTTGAGGCCACGCCTCCATGAGTTGTCTCAGATCTGGCGGTGCAGCTTGAGGCTGCCTCCGCAACACGGCTGGCATTAATCGTGGATAATGGACTTTTCTTCCGTCTCGTGTCGGGGCTGTGATTGAAAAGCAGCAGTGCAGAGATGTCTTATCACGTCCACAGCCTCACTGTGTCCCATCGCAGCTCGCACAAACGCTCTCCGTGGCAGCGCCTACAAAAAGATAAGAAGACAAAACAGTCAGTGACATACATCATTATAAAGTAGCTTGATAAGCATAACGGTGTAACTTATCTTGTTGTTATGAAAAGGCATTTATAGCAAGGCTTGTGACATAAACAATATTTTCTATTCGCTATTCATTACAGCCAATAGCATCAGTCCACTGGCCAGTTACCCTATCGCTCCATCAGGGCCTATGATGCGAGCTGTGAAGAAAGGGAATATCCCGGCAAACTCTCTCATTCATAGGGCCTGCTCAGCCTCAGCAGCTTCCACCACGTGCTGCTAGCAAACGCTGTTTATCTCCCTGGCGTCCCCCCTGGACCAGAAACAGGCGGCAAATCAGAGGGCGGAGACGGAGAGGGAGGATGAAGGTGGAAGTGAAGCGCTCTCATGGGGGAAGATTAACACCCACTTTCTCTCTTCCCTCTGGTGTTCTCCATACCTCAATGTCAGACTCAACCTGGCATGTGGACTCTGCATATTCCCCTTTGTTATGGACGGGGCCCTGCTGTGTGTGGAGAAACTTCTGGAATCAGCGCTCTAATTGGAAACACTGACAGGCCATGAGCGGATGAGTTTAAGCTCTAAATATGGATTTTAAATGTTTGTTATGGATGATCAGTTCTTCGCGTGACGTCTGAGAGACAAACTCAAATCCTTCTTTTCAAGACTTTTATATGCTTCAGACATAATCTCTTTTCATGTGTTCTTATTCTGGGGACTTTTGCATAACTGATGATGAACAGATATTAGAGATACCGAAATGCTTAAAGATGGAAGGGCTGAGATGAAACCGGCGCTTTCTTTTTGATCAGACTCCAGACTTGGTGGTGTCTTGCGGGGTTGGTTCTTTTCATCAGGGGCTTTTCTCTCATTCCTCCCCACCCGTCTCCCCTATCTCTTCCCTCTCCTTCTCCTTCTGAAGCAGAGTCATCAATCTCATGGTCCAGTAGAATCCATCTCATCATGGCTGCTTTTCCACACCTCCTCCCTCTCCATCACTCCCTCCTTCTCCACTTCAGCGCGTGCTTGATCCATTTTTATGTGTCTCACTGCCTCCACCTCCCTCATTTGTTTTTATCTCACTCTCTATCCTTCTTATTTTGTCTTACGTCAAGTTCCTTTTTCATTTTTAAACCCCATGTTGCCTTCACTTTCCTCCGTGTCATTTCCTCTCTCCCTCATTGCCTTTAACTTATTGACAGTTTCTCTCACCATCACTCAATCTCCACTTCTCCAAAATCACTAAATCATCACATTCATTCCTTCACCTCCGCTGTATCCTGAGGAGTTTCAATTGGTCTTCTAATCCTGCAGAACTACTGCACGCTCATTCTTTCTGTAGCCTAGGATAACCTACATCCTGGTTTGGCCATGCACCTCACGAAACCTGCAGACCTAACTTCCTCTCCGAGCAAATTGAAAAGTTTGGCAGTTTCCCGTCACGCTGTCGAGTCATCAGCGGGGTTTATCTCTCAAGAACAGCTGAGCATGGGATCATATTTTTTAAATTAGCATCGAGTAATGTTAATTTAGAAGACACACATTAAGCATGGCTGAAGCAGACATCGGGCTTATTCAGTCAAAAATGACTTGGAACAGTATGTTGTCTGCGTTAACATGATTAAACTCAACTGTACCAGAGGCAACAACGCACCATATGAATCTCGTGAGTGTTTCTACATTAATATAACATAATGTCAATGTGTACGTATGCATCTGTTGTCAAAACAATCCGGTTAGGGTTGGGGTTAGCAGATTAAAAATAGTTTAAAACACATACATAGCTTTAAGGTACATATTTAATCAGATAATGCCTTACATTCATATTTAGACATACCATTTATTACACAAATATGTCTTAATTCAACTGGTAGAGTTTTATTGTTTAACACTTGTAGTATCTTCTCTTGGTGTCATACAGACAATGGTTTAATTACTCCTACTGGAGGTCATAATAATAACTACCCTGCTGATAAAACGGCAGTAAGACACGCTGATTAAATGATAACTCCTAAATACCATATTGCAGTAAAATAAGGCATTGGCGTGTGAACAAAAACAGAAAAGCACAATTATAACAATTATGATTAACACCCATTCACAGGGTTTAATGCTAATAATCTGAACTGGTTGTCATGACAGCACAGTACTGTAAGGGGAGGAGGAATGCAGTCTGCTGTACGCTGGCTCCAACTGCTAAAGTGTTTTGAATGTAACCCCCCCCCCCCAAAGTCAAAGTCAGCCCTCATACTGTGCTGCTCCATTACCCCCCCCCCACACACGGATCCCAGACTCTTTGTGAACACGGCTTTGTGTGGAGGAGAGCTGCTCTTATAATACTTCTGGTCAAACATGTATACACTTGCTGAAATGTCCCTGAAGCCTGAGAGCAAGCCAACAGGAAATGAGCCCACGGATGAGTAAAGAGAACTTGGTAAAGCATAGGAGGCGGAGCCAGGGAGAGTTGCTCAGTGGATTTAAATTGGGCTGACTAGGGGAAGAAAAACGTGGATCATTCAGGGACCCTGTCTAATCAAATCTATTTCATATGTAACAGTTTTCAAAATGATTCGAAACCAAAATTCCCAACCTTTAAATGTGAGGACACTCTGCTTGTTTGTCATATGGCACTGCAAACTGCATATCTTTGGGGATTGGACTGTTGATCAGACACAAAAAGCAATTTTAAGACATCACCTTGGGCTTTGTGATGGGAAATGGTGCTGGGTATTTTCATTACTTCTGACGTGCTATTGACAACATGATGAATCGGTTATGAAGGTACTCGGCAGCTAACCGGCGCACTTCCATACATTTGGGAGAATTGCAACAGACATATTCAAATCTAAATTAACTTGTAGTCAAAGTTAAAAGACACTGAACTTTTGGATTTCACTGCATGTAGCTCCAACCAACCAAACGATCCCTTCTGAATATTGATAGTCAGCTAGATAACATCTCTACAGTGTGTTGTGGAAAAACAAAAAGCAGTACCTTGTTATCACACTTTACAAATCAATAACAGATTTGATTACGCCGCAGTATTTCTGCTTGTTTGACAGACTCTTACAATCACGTGCACAATCAAGCGACCTCCAAGAGATGGGAGCGTTCGCTGAAAAGGAGATGTGGGAGTTTCAGTGTGGTTTAACGCTGCACCACATAATTGATTGCAGTCATCAGTGCAGCGTGGAGTGACCTTGCTCGCGGGGGGGGGGGTGGATGACTGTGTGTGTGTGTGTGGAAAACAACACAAAGCAGGGTGGTTTAATAGCCTGTGATGTCTGCTGTGGAGGAACATGAGCACATCTGAAGGTAAAGAAATCATATTCTCACCGTTGACGTGGTACATTCCCCCCGCGCCTGTTTTAATATTACACACTTAATGATTGGCGAAGGGAAACAGGATGCACTACTCGCTGCTGGTTTAAGCAAAGCTGTCTGGACGTTTGGTGTAGAGCATTGTGATGTGGTAATTGAAAGCGAGGCGTTACCTGTGAGTATCATTCAGGGAAGAAAACAGCAAAATAGATAATGGGAATAATTGCTTTCTATGTCTGAGGGTGGGAATATATTATATTCATCAAACACACTCTGACTCCAGGGTATGTGACATTGTCTTAGAGTGCCTGCGTATGCTTTCTGATTACTGAACAAACCGCAGCTTCCCCCGAGGCACAGACTCAAACACTTTCCCCTCACACGCTAACACAACACACACTCCCAGGCCAGTGAGAGATACAGTATGAAAGCAGTGGAGGCATGAGGATGTGAATAATATACAGAATTTGAACTGCCAATTGGGATTTCTGCAGCTTTTTTGCTATCGATTAGAAGCTAGAAATGTATATCAAACACGCTTGAGAGAACCTTTTTGTTAGCAGATAGCCCATAACTCAATGCTCAATATGTGATACGCTCAACAGGAGGTTTTTAATCATCGGCCACAAAAAAAAAAAAATCTTTGAGATATTTGATCCTCTTTCCCTCCAATCTCCCGCCAACTCTAAAACCCATTATTTCGGCTTCTAAAGAGGAATTACTGCGTGAGGAATTTAACGGCAATGGGCAAATTGGTTCGCATCCCACCTAATATATGAGGGAGACAATTAAAATGTCAGGGATGGGAGGCTCCCAGTGTGGCTCCGCTCTGCTTTTGTTTCCCGGATGATAAAAAAAGAGTGGATGATTGTTGTGGAGCAGCACAGTATATGACGGGGATGGACACTGTGGGCTTAGTGCAAAGCCTTTGAATGCAAAGCAGCTTAGGAGTGACAGAGGAAATGGGATATCAATAGCGGCCAACAGATTTGGCTGCAGTACAGAAGCATGGTGCTCCATCCCCACTTCAGTGCTGACTTCAGCCCAAACTCATATCAGTCTGCGGCCAGGAAGAGCCTCCAGAAAACTTTGGTTTTAACTCAAAAGGCTTTGAAGTCAGTTCACTGCTTCCTGTGTGGCGAGTTATGACCCCCACCCAGCTGCTGCTCCACACAGGTGAGAGAATGATGCGTAGGCAGGAAGAGGTCTTATGCAGCTGCGTTCCATAACTTTCCTAAGCGCAGATGCATCGGGTGTGTTTCTCAGAGTCGTTGACCTGGATGAGAGTCTGCTGGGTGTTGCTGAGAGGCTTCTCAGCGGCCCGGACATGTGCTCCGACTGCTAAGCGGCCTCATAAATTGGAAATGACAACTTGATTCATGCAGGTAATACATTTTGCTGTCCGGCTGGGTGACATTTGCAGTTATACAATATTCCAGCTCGGAGCTGCATGGAGGCAAGTGATGCTCCCAGAAGAGAATTATGGTAATGCCACTGATGCATACTCAGCACCCAAGATGAAACATGATGTGGTAACAGCTGGTGGGGACCAACACCAACGCTTGACTTACAAAAAGAAAAGGAAAGGTGTTGCTGCTGATTTGGGAGAATAAGCAGGTACTAACCTTCAGAGAGAGAAGTCAGAGTGTTCTAGTATTGATGAAATGTATCAGCTGTAGTCAAGGGAGCACTGGCCTGTGGCAAAAGCATTACCTTTTTTAAACTTTTACATTATCTGGGATACAATTTTGCTGAGCACACACTCTCAGCTGTACATTCATACAACTCAAACATAGAGTATGAAAACGCTGGCCATGTTCAAATGTAAACTTTAACCACTTCATTTTTGTATGATATGTGCTCATTCTAGCCTTATTATATAAACAATACAGGTTCAGTGCACTTCAAAGTAGTCACCAGGACACATTTGGCTGCATGCAAAACAGTCTGGGAGTCCACCAACACTTTATGTCCAACATCACATATAACAGTTGATTTGTTGTATTGCCCATGTGTGGGTGTTTCAGTGACAACGCCTCAATCTAATCCAATCTAATGTAACTTCTCTTGGGGCTGTAGGTTGTTTTCCAAGTGCAGTGAAGCATATCCATCCGCCCCTTTGGACTTTAGAAAGACAAATCAACCAGAACCAAAATAAAACAGTGTTAATGAAGTTTAAAGCTCGATAAGCAGCGTCGTACATTTCCATTCTGACACTCAGAAGTCTCATTTGTTTAAATAAGGCTAATCACTCTCCATGATCTTCTTTATCTAAATCCATCCTCCTGATAAATGAGTTGTCAATCTCACAATCTTTCCTTTAGGATTATACAGTCAATCATATCAGAGCATCTGTAATGAGGTGTCTCTGGGAGCGTGAACACATGCAGAGGAACCTTTGTGTGAAAAACAAAACAAAGAAGGCGATCGATGGAGCCTGCAGCGGAAGTTAGACACATCATGTAACCTCTCAAATGAGTCCACTGTTTTCACTTTACACTTTCCCACCTCTTCCTTTCTTCTTGTTCTCTCCCTTTCACTCGCACGTTGACCTTAAACCGGTGGAAGTGTCTACAGGCACCTACAGCACTTAAAGGGGGCAGCGGCGGGTCTCTGATGAGCTTGTAAATTCTCCGCTATTGATCCGGCTCTGGAGAGGCTCTCAGGGTGTCATTGTATTTTCCTTTTGCTGTGTCTGTCAGCAAAGCAATGACTCACACTTCCATAATACCGTGTGAGTGTAATATCCTTAGGACAAAGACTTCCATCAAAAGCACCAAGTCTAAGCCACACACAGAAAACATTACAAAAGGTAATAAAAAGTGAGTGACAGGGAATAACAGACTGAATAATTCAAGCCGCCCTTCTATCTTTCCATCAAAGCCAGACTAACATTACAGTTCTCCCGTCATGCTGCTCTGTCCATATGGCAGCGGTTTCTATGGGGATGAAAAGACCCTCGAGTAGCAGACACTAAGCAGCGAATTGCATACAAATTACGATATTCATATGAAGTGTTTCATTCCAAAAAAATGAGGCAACCGCTAATCAGAAACAGAAAGTGATGAGATGAGTAACGTCCCATTTTGAACACGAACGTGTAATTTCGGCACTTAGATGATGAAATTAGACCACTTTTAAGCAGCCCACCCTCTCTACTTTGAGGTTAATGAATGGTGAATTGAGGCATAATTTAACAAAAATCTGACGGAATTGCAGTGTAGTAAGGATTTTTTGAAACGGCTAGAAAACTAAATCTACTCTTCCCTAAGTGGAATGGACTCTGAGTTTGTATATGGACTGATTTAATGAAAGGAAAGGGAATCACTGAAAGCTGTTGGTATTATATTAGAAATACACATTGCATAGTTGCTTAGTCGACTGCACCTTGGTCAATGAAAGAACCATCTTCGAGTATAGTGAAAGAGTGTCTGTGCACATACACTGAACACACCTCACACCTCACTACCTTGTTTCAGTGACAGGTGTGTGGCTGCTAATGAAAAGGCCACATGCTCCTGCTGTGTTCTGTAGGGACCTGCCTGCACAGTTAGAAACCTCAGCAGTTGAGCTCCAATCAAATTCCACTAATTAACTTCTGGACGTCAGAACAGACGCATGCATTTCCACACGTAGGAAAACACCTGGAGGGAGCTGATGGAGACAGACGATGAGCTTTAGTCTGAACATATGTGCGGTGCTGCTGCCCAGTGGCACTGTTCCTCTGTGGGGGAGGCGGGGGGGGGGTTATCAGGTACATCTCAGAGCCGGCAGAAGGAACAGCGTGGAACAGGCTGAACACATCCCGTTATATCTGCTCCTGTCCAGATAACACCAGCGACTCCAGGCAAAGCTGATGGAGGGTGGAGGGGGGGAGGCTGGGGAGGGGGGCACACGATGCAGGGACAATGCAGGCAGACACACTCGCAGGTTCTTTATCTAACACGTGCTCGCTTGCAGGAATCCTCAACTATCTCCATGCTCGTGTAAAAAATGTTTAGACCCATGTGAACCCATGTTGAACCAGAGAGTTGACTTGATGCCAGAGGAAGGGTCCTGTGGCAATTACCCTGTCTCCTAGCCTGTCACACACACACACACACACACACACACACACACACACACACACACGCACCCACACACACATCTACACACATTGCTAGAATGCAGTGTCTCCACAGCTGATTTGTCTTCTACACTCTGTCCAGCAAAGGTAGGAATAACTAAACATATTTTTATATTTTGACATTCACTCCTTCCACTGTGCATACACATAGCAAACCACAAAAGGTATACAGTGCATTCTCTCGATAGCTTTGGATGTGCAACATTCAAATAACTGAAATATATTTTATATATAACTAATGAGTTATTCTGCAGATGTGGGTTTTGGTTTCCTCATTAAAGCAACCTGCAGCTACACACTGAAATGAGGTGCTAATGAACCACTGCTGTATTTGACACATTCATGTAACAGCTCAACTTCCCTTCACACCTTATTAGCACACTTGCTTCTGCTGATTCGGGGTCATCAAGTTCATACACTTCAAATATTGATATTATAATCATTAAAGTTGAACTGAGAGTCTACTGAAAGAGGCGTGATGCTCAGCAAGGTCATTTCTATAAAGAGAATCCCTATTGGTTGAACTACAACAAACAGCTGGTTAATTGATAAGTCATGGATGGACTATAATCAGCTGAGGTCAAACATTATCCAGCTTCTCAGGTAAAAGGATTTGTTTTTTTAGCCTTAGGAAAGGGAAAACCCCCCAAAAAATGTAATTGTATGGTTGTGTCTTCTACTCCTCACATTTCTCAAATAATCACGTTATAGTCTTCAAATACTTTCCCGTAGAGTCTAAATGTCTTTTGGCAGTCATAAGTCAAAGCTAAAAGGTTGATGATTACATTTTTCCCCATTTTAAATAAAAATCCTCTCTTCTAATCCAACTCCTGTCCCTGATACTTTCTCAAATCCACGATAATGTACTATTCACAAAACCAATTTCAAAGCCTGTAAATCCATCTGGTGTTTACATTACAATTCTAACTTAACATGAATATGAGCTTTTCATATCTCCTGCATGAGGACTAAAAATAAATAATCCAGACAAATGGCAGCCAGTGGATGTCAGGGGAGATGAATATGAATGCCTACACACACACACACACACACACACACACACACACACACACACACACAGACGTGCACACTGGCTTCACTATCCTGCAGAAATCACAGCGGGCACTTAAGCCGCTCTGCTGTGTGTGTGTGGATGGCGTGATAGCCCGGGGCCCTCTGAGGTGAGTCGGCTATCTGCAGCAGCAGGGTGTCCGGTCAGGGGGCCGCGGTGCTCGCTGTGCCCTGGGTTAATAAATGATTCCACCTGTCGCACACGCTTAGCTCCACAGAGGTGAGACGTGGGAGAAGGCATGTCTGCAAGTCAATGTTTCTGTATATATGCTGTGAGGGGGAAAGAGCAACAGTGAATATACCTTTGGAGTTTTTCAACCTGGCACACATACACACTGTGCTTTTCATTGTTCTGTCAGCCTGTCAGACACAGTTTGCCTTAAAATAACATCAGCATACACACAGCGATTCTCTCAACTTTCAACCTCTGGCACACACACACACACACACACACACACACACACACACACACACTGGCTGGAGGAGCATCCAGAGTAGCATTAACCTTAGACTGTGCTTTTGTTTTGTGTCGGGACAGCCCAGGGGAGGATTTGGTAAAGTATGCAATGTGTGTCAGGCTTATAGGAGGCCCCAGGGAAGTGAGGCTAATACGGAGGAGTCTAATGCTGTGATTTGTCTCCAAAAATACACATAGCCCTGCCCCTCATCACAATATATCACAGTGCAGATCTCCCAAGCTGCCACTATAATATCCCATTTATAGAGTGGTGCAGGGATGGCGCATTTCTGTAGGCCGACCTGGAAGTTAGCATCTCAAGTGGGTTCTCAACAAAAAACAATGGGATGTTTCTGTTAGATTTCGGTATTTTGCCCACATTTATGATACTATGATATTTAGGAAAAGGATCATCTCCACTTATTAAGTAAGGGTAAATGCAATCGCAGAAGTTAAAAGGCTAACGTTAGGCTATAAAGGAACGACAGCACGGTCACATGGTTACGCGCCACCACTGCTAAGCTAAATGCAGCTAATGTTTGGCATGATGACGTTTAGTAGTCTAGTAACATCTCTTCAGCTTGTTTTAACCATAGACCTTATTTTAAGCTTCTAAATACAAACAGGACCAAAAAAACTATTCACTTCGAGATAAGGGAGTCAAATGCTAACTCATTTCTGGGTTGAAGGACTCATTTCTGCACCCCTCCATTACACTAAACACATTGGAAATGGGGGGGAAAAAATGACCAAGGCTACAAGCTCTTAATAATATATTGTTAACGTTTCTTTTAAATATAAGCGCAAAAATGCCCTGAGAAATGCTCGGAAACGTTCTTTACATGTTGCAGTTCTGAAAAATATCTTATGTTGTGTGTGTGTGTGTCAATAAATGTGTGTTTCAGAGCCGACACAAAGGTAGGTGGGAGGGCTATGTATGTTAACTTATGTGTTTGTCTGTTGTACAATATGTAAGGGGTGTATGATATAACACTGTCTGTTACCGTGGTGACTGCCTCACAGAGAGCGTGAGTGGATAGAAAGCTAACATGTGCATCTTTAAGGAAGGGAAACGATCTCCTCCTGCAGCAGCGGGACCATTCTTCGGGGCTGATGAATATTTAAATGCCTCCGCAGAGGACTTGACAAGGTTAACTGGTGTGGATACTGGCTGACTGCCCCCCCCCCCCCCC
>CALSBZ010044214.1:195067-197567 GCA_943591055.1 Gobionotothen gibberifrons
CCCCCCCCCCCCCCGCTGTGAGCAGCAGCTCTATTTAACAGAACAGTGACAGATTTATAGGATTTGTTAAATGAATTACAATAAATTAGCATTTTCAAATGATTGTCCGTCGGGATCATTAGGATTATTGAATTATACATTACTTTGATGATATTTGATTTAATGAAATTAGGAGTTTAGCAAATGTACATTTCATATTTTAAACATTAACCTAATTCTCCCTGTTGATCAATTTAGATTTTTGACAACATAATTCGGCTATAAAAACACTTGACATCATATATTATTTTTTATCTCTGACATTCATCAACAGTAATTGCCTCTTGTAGCTATTAGAGTGCAAATTAGCATATTATGTGATGGAGGAAGGCGTCATGAACTAATGGCGCTAAGTAAACATAACATGTAACCGGAGCAAACAGCTCTTTGTGTTGGAGATTGAATATCCATTAACGTGAAGTATTGACACAAGTTGTTTGAATATATTATCATTGTATGGGTCTGTTTAACTGTAATTGACATATGTTCCCTTTCCTGTAGTGTGGTATGGGTTTTGTGCAAGTCAATGGTCTGCAAAGGCTAAAATCCCTGTGTCCCCTCAGGGGGGGTTTACTGTTTCTTCAACAAAGTTACGTTTAAAAGCACAGAGTCTTAAGTCCCGCCCGCAGTGTGGGAGTGTGTAGGCTGTGTGTAGGCTGTGATCAACACTTCTGATATCCACCAGCACTTCTCACTTCTGTTGTCTCGCTTTCTAGCTTTCTTGGCTTCCAGATTTAACATGAGATGAAACTTTAATGACGCCCGTGTGGAAATTGGGTCGATGGAGCCGCAAACAACACAGAAACGGCGCTGGAACCGGAGAACACGAGAGCCAAAGCCGGTCCTGTAAACATACGGCGATAAGTTAAACATGAGGACGTTTCTCGCGCTAAAGGAAAGGCAAATCTTTATATACTGTGCAGCCAGGGTTTGGAGATATTCTCAAAGGAATATCAATAAGACGGCTAAGAATTGTATGTAACTATGTGACCTTAGGAAAAAGGGCATCAGTACATGATGTATCAGAAATGTGTTCTCTGTGTCCTCCTTTTATAAGAAGTCGATAAGTATGTGATAGGCTAAGGGGCGGGACATCTCTAGGAAGTTGACCAGCTAACCAATCAGAGCAGACTGGGCTCTGGTTTCAGACAGAGGGTGAAAAAGAGGTGCTGAATATGAAAGCTTTTTGAACATTGAGACATGTCACAGGAGAAGCACAAAATACAAATATGAACCTGAAAATGAGAATGATATGACCTCTTTAACATGTCATCTGATTAAGTATTTTTTTATGCAATTGTAAGGGAATACTTTATCGTTTAAAAAAAGAATTACGTAATATCCATATCCATATCCATTACTCCCCAAGCCTGCATACAGCCTTATTCCCCACCAACCAAACGGTGGTTTTGTCTGTAAATCTCTCCTCCAGTGAGTATTAAAGCTTATTTTCTGTCTCGGTCATCATCACACACACCATAGCAACAGGAATACATCAGCACCGTGGTGTCGAGCAGAAGCCACATTCGATATTGCGTACTGCTGTGGCTGATCAATGAAAGATTCAGTAAGAAGCTGAGCAGAGTTACTTCACTGTGACGGTCTCCTAATGTTTGGCCTTCAGATTGAAACACCTCACGACGCTGTGGAAACCGTGAATGGGAGCCCAACAATGTTTCTGACCTTTGAACCGTACATTTTATTGACACTTTCTCCTCAAGCAAAAGCAGGCAGAGCGACGCTGAAGGTGACCGAGCATTCACCGCTTTCATTCCAAAACCAAGGTGGTCTTCTTTTGGAAATGTTCAGGGTCTGTCAAGCTTTTCAGAAATCACAAATGCTCGGTTTTTGGGACCGAGAGAGAAAACTTTGTAATGTTGTTGATTTAAGAAACAACCTGTTAGAAGCTGCAGGAGATTGCCTTCAGGCGGAAAACACAAGTTATGGAGAAAACTCTGACCTTGTGTGGGATGAATTTACAAATACCAAAGGGCTGAACACACTTGAATACTGTGAGCTTTGCTTCTGTTCAAACCAAAAACACCAACTTCCACAAGCTGATTAATGCAAATCCTGGGTTCATTATTTATTAAACACAGCTGATTGATTACTTGATTGTAGGTTGTGTTCAAATTGCAATTGGGCTGTCGGAAATTATATTATTATATAGGAACCTTTCACTGTTTCCTGACATTTATAGAAAAAAAACTATTCATACCGATAATAATTGTTTGATTTCTTGATTGGTTGATTGGTGTGACTACCAACCAGAAATCCTTAGTGGACTTTGATTAGCGACGTTATTTGGGACACAACAAGTTCCCTGCGAGACATAATGGAGAAAGCATGCTTAGTTGTATTGGAATGTAGATTTGAGGCATTTTAGCATTCTTAATTGTTGCACTGTGAATTACCTCGACCTACAACCGATCATCATCATTACTTCTCCTTCCAGAAGGTC
>CALSBZ010044214.1:202567-205548 GCA_943591055.1 Gobionotothen gibberifrons
TGTTGTCTTGTGTCCTACTGTTCCTAACAATGTATCAGTACTTGAGAGAGAGCGTCTCACCAATTAGCGGGCCAGACCCTTCTGTTCCGTTTGAGATCAGAACCATTTGTTCTACTGCAACATTGTTCTAACTATTTCAAGCTAGCAGGCGTGACCTACGCTGTCTTGTTGTCCCCGTGCTTTGGGTCAAATGAATCAGAAAATGAACAAAGCTCTCGTGGAAAACATCTTAATGACTTTTAATTACCTTTGCCAAAGTGCAAATGATACACGGTCACGCTAATCCATCTCACGCTAACAACAAACCGAACTAATGCCCTCGTTTAGAAATGCCTCGGGGAGGAGAATTTAATTGGTTAGCAGGTATATAAAAAATCACGTCTTCTACCACAACAACAAACTGATACGAATGTGCACGAGACTCATCCAACGCAAAGTGTTGAAAGAAGTCACGCAACCTTCAAGATCAAAGATGATGCGTTTCACTGAAAGCTAATTCATTTCCTCATCAGTGCCGCATTAATGACTATATATGGGAAGGCCGTCTTTACAATACGGCAGATCCTTTTCTGTTCTATTCACTCATCTTACTCCTCTTACGTACAATACGCTTCTAACATGGAGGAGCTGAAGGTTGGGGTGATGCCTGAACTATAGCTGAATCTTGTGTAGCAATTATAGATTACTTTTTTAATGGGATGTCTTTTTTTTAGAAATTCCCTTTAACTGCTTACATCAGAGGGTTCTAGCATTTATTCACGTTCTTTTTTGTGAAAATATATTTAGCGAAAAGCCTTTTGGCAGATTGGTTCACGACACAGATTTGTACACATGTACACGCTGCTTCGGGCTGTTGTCTGAGTTCAAAGACGTGTTCGAGGATTTTAGTGTTCTGGTAAAGAGGAACTAATAATTGAGTGGGTGGTAATTATGCCAAAGTAGTTAATGGCTTTTCTGTGCAAGAGATGTGGCTAAATGAATGAGTTTGTAGCTTTAAATCAAGCTGAATACATACTTTTAGAAGATACATTTTGGACTAATTGGACAACACCCATGTTGAAAAAGTCCTTCCTCCCACGCTAATTTTCTGACTGACATCTGGTCCAAACCTTACGCACCAAATCAATGCTGTTGGAATCATTCCCAAATTTTTCTCGAAGGATATTTAAGATGATGTGAAATAGCACTGTTTTGTCCTCAAAGATGTGTAGCGGGGTTGCTAACACTTCGGCGCTGAAGGTCGCACATTAATGCATCGATCACACTCGGGGAGAAATGAGAAGTAGATACTTGTCGTGATTGAATCATGCCGGTAACCCTCCTCCCATCGAACTGAATCAGATGGAATCAATAGGAAACAGCAGCAGGAGAGAGGATGGAGGATCCTACACACCTCTCCCAAATGCTTTGACATTGAACTTTCTCTTTGAGTTCACAGTCCCTTGTTAACCCCCCACAGGAACAATGTGTCTGGATCACACAGTGAGCTGCAGGGTCAGAAGCTTCACAGCAAGCAGCCTTGAAACTAAGGTGAAACTAGCGCAGGCCACATCCTCAAATTGGCTCTGTACTGTTCCTCTACTTCACACCCACCTCACAACCACCCACCTTCAAACACATGCCTCTCTGATCGCTCTAATCTCTAGATGTACAACATCCCTCCTCCTCCTTTTGCAGGCTTCTATAATCGCAGCTGAATGCCAGCAAAGTGGAATAATATGAAGGATAAAGTTTCTAAAGGAACTCGTGTACACGGTGAAAAAGTTCCGACAGTGATAAGAATGCATCGACCTGCTGCTTTTGGTTGTGGCTCAAAACTAAATGGATTTTTCTTTTGTTCACAACACTTTCATCCGGCTGCTAACGACCCTTCATGGTTATATGTCGTCTATGATGATGAAAATGGTAGCCAATCACAGCGCACACCTGCTGGAAGTACCAACAGATGTGCTTAAGGCCATTTCCTTTTGTGCTGCCTCAGTTTGAAGCCTTTTCTTTCTAAAATAACCACTTTCCACAGAAGCGGCTTTGTTTCCAGCCTTGAGCACATACTTTTGGCTCAGCCGGCGGGTTCTAAAAAAAGGTTTGAAAAGCCCAACATGGAGTCACTAAGTTAAGGTAGCAACTCTTTCTGGATCTTTCCGGTCCCTCCACGTTAAATACATTAGTAATGTAACTAGAAAACACTCAAATGAATACAGCAATATGAGGATTTGACCTCTCTTCCAGGTGGTCTGCTTTATGGTTGCTCTGAGGGGAATGAGCTTGGCAAGGTGAGCAAACGTCCTTCCTCCCCCCCCCCCACCAACTGCTCTCTGGGCTCGCAGTGCTTCCTGACAGCGGGGGCTTCAGAGTCCCTTTTGTCGTTTCCAATTCAATTACAGCCTCCTTTGCGACGCCCTACAGCACTGCGCATTTCCAGGTGTCCCTTTCAAAGAGGAACCCTTTCACCTGGCAAAGCACACGAATTCAGAGCGATCAAACAGTCCCACGCTTTGATAATCTGTCCTCTGCCATCTTCAAGTGGTGAGTAATGAAAGGGGGGGGGGGGTACGATCCAAGCTGTGGTATCCCTTTCATAATGCCCTTCATTGGACGGCCAGGGGTGATAAATAAACAACGGAGCAGGCGTCACAGGCGCAGAGTCGAGGCGGGCAGATTGTAAATTGGTGTTGCTCTGGAGGAGGGTGGGGGGTTACGCCGCTCACGACTGAAAGGGTCACACAGTGAGACTGCTGGAGACACTTATTATGCTGGAGGTGTGATGGAGAGGAAGGAGGAGGGAGCGCTGAATGGCAGGGCTGTCTAGGGGTTATGTTGACTGCTGGACCCTGTGATCATAGGGAGCCCCCGTGGGGAGATGGGGACCTAGAAACAGCTCCCTCTGCGAATGTACTCTTTTTGTGTGCGTGTGCGTGTGCGTGTGTGTGTGTGTGTGTGTGTGTGTGTGTGTGTGTGTGTGTGTGTGTGTGTGTGTGTGT
>CALSBZ010044214.1:205558-224180 GCA_943591055.1 Gobionotothen gibberifrons
TGTGTGTGTGTGTGTGTGTGTGTGTGTGTGTGTGTGTGTGTGTGTGTCCAGGTGTTAGTCTGTGGTTCTCCTCCTGTATTTCCGAGAGGGCTCGGCGATGTGCACATTTGCAAAAAATCGCTGCAAGGTCAGAGCGGGCCTCGTTGCTCAGTGTCAAAATGGAGGACAGGAAGGAGGGCGGTAGGTGGGTGTGAGGAGAGTCATCATTGTCTCCGTGGGGGGGGCGGGGACCAAAGCCCTTGTTGAGTCCTTGAACTCCTCTTTTTTTGCCTTCTCACAAACACAAAAATAAGCGTTGGCCTTTCTGAAACACAGTCCTGCAGACACACTCTAGTTTCATGAATGATATCTTATGTGCAATGAATTAAGCACCTATCAAGTGCTAGTTATACTATTCAAGGCTGCCCAATGAATGGATGGGTGATGTCACGGCGCCTCTTCCACTACATATAGCCTATGGCCAGAATCGAATACACCAAATACACTGGTAGTATAATATGGACAGACACTGGCCCGATTAGGCCAGTGAGCATTGATTACAGATCACACAAATCACATTGGAAGTAAAAGGGTTCACATCCAGAAGACCTAGCCAAAGCTGTCATGTGTCGGCCAGATGGCTGTCAGATCGCCTGCAGTTGCCAGAACTAAACCAAGAGACACTCTCTTCGATAATTGATATTTAATTCATCTTTAAGGACGGTGATGATTCGGATCGGAATGATCATTGTGAGCTTGATATTCTCAGCTTTTCCTCCTTTTTTTTGTGTCCAGTTGGAATTAAAATTACTTGGAGATCAAGTGTCACTTCAACTAAAAGCGTTCAAGCCCACAGCTGTGCCACAGCATTGGTCCCTTTAAAGTGAAATTAGTCCTAGAATCACTTTTACATAACATACCACCGACACAAAGTACTTAGTATGCTAAGCAGCCCACTCTCAAGGCACCAGAGACGGCTACAAAGCCTTCACTCCCACGGATGAGAGTGGAGAGTGAGCCTGTGTGGCAGAGTGCTTACGTCCAGAGAAATAGAACTTGGAAAGTTTAGATTGTCTTGTGTTAGTTCAGTGGAAGCAGCAAAACAGTTGTTCCCGAGATGTAAAAGTGGATGTCAACATGTTTACAAAAGACGAACGGTGGGACTGAAATTCGCAGATAAACATGGGGGAAAAGACACTTTTCTCTCCTTTGTCATTCTTTTGATCGTTTTCACTGCGTTTCTTTCCCACTCTGCCCTAGTATCTTGCTTCCTTTTTCCTTTCTCTCTTCAAATAGCTCAGGAAAATGACCCAGTTGATAACGGCGGCTATAATACATGGGCAACCACAAGTCTGCCTTTGAACCTGGTTTTTAATTGTTTGCACCATCAAAACACTATTGAACCAAAGTCCAATCACCACATTAAAGTGAAGGAATCGCAGTGTGGAACCCCCCCTCACGAAGGAGGCTGTCTGTAGATGAATAGAGCAACCTCCACATACTGAGTTGAGCTTTATCAGAGCGACGCATGGTTAAGAATTGCTCATTGAACACACAAAAGACTAAAGGATTCGGGTAAGGAGAAAGCACACACTAGTTCATTTCAAACATCAAACAGCACTGTCTGAAAACACCTCCAGGAAATGGAAGGAGAAGAAAGTGTAGGGGACACGCGGGGGGGGGGTAAATGGTCAAAGCAGGAGTTGGCAGAGGCTTTGCTATGCAAGAGGAGCAGAGATGAATAATGCATGGGGCTGCTCACTGAAGACACTTGTGCCGGCATGTCGCTCTTTGGAGGAACATTTTCATTTTCAAGCGCTTCCACCTTGATACCTTGTCATCAAAAGGTCAAGCTCAGACATCATCAATCAACCTCCAGCGTGCGTACACCACTGGCAGGCTTTATACGTTATATAAGGCTCTTATTCAAAGGGCAAGTTAGCGGGACATTCACGCCGCAATGAAACAACAATGTTAACAAATTCTCCATACACTTTGAATCAAAATGGTGTATTCTGTTGGGAGATTAGATTATTAAGACATCAGGGTCATCTATCGGGAACATGAGACTACGTTTCCTGGACCTAGGGATCAAGACAATCGGAAACCACATTTTTTGTATTGGACCAAAGTGTTGGACCATTGCACCCAAGTAGTTCGTACTACACGTCTAAAGGCAAATTGGTTTAGTCCAAACTTCCAGAAAGCATATTTCTGCCGGGTTCCTTTTTAATTTCACTTAGAATCCAATTGAAAACCCGTTTCATAGGAATATCTATCAAAAGTATGATTGAAAACCAGTGGAGACTGAAATTACAGAATCAGATGTAGAGAACATATTTGACTTTTTAATAACTTCTAAAGTGTTTGAGTTAAAGTGAAGTGTTTGGGGGATTGATACGCTGTTAGACTATTCAAATAGCACTTCAGTTGAAGCAAACTGACACATGGGAGTTTAGGGTGAAACAAACACACAACAACTCCATTTCATTCTGTTACTGTGAAGTCTGGCACAATGTGCGCAAGTTCTAGCAGAACTGTGACGCTGAAAGAAAGCAGAAGAGTTCAGACATCTGCTGGTGACTGACTGCTTATGGACTCCTCACAAGGATGTGTCAGCCAAAAACTTTAAATCGGCAGCAGAGTGAAATACAACTCCCAGAAATCCACTCCAGCGATTTCAAAAACAAAAGCAGCTCGCGACCTTCACCTTCAGCTATCTGCTGAAGTGGATGAGCTCTACCAACAGACAGAAAACTAAACGCTGCTCTACACGGCGCCACATTGTGCTGCTTTCAAAGGCCAGTGTGAACACCATTCACTGCTCCTTTCAGATGTAACCTTGCACACACACAGTGACCACGAGGTTCAGCACACTTCACATGCAGCGCGGGCGTTGTGGTCGAAAACGTTGCAGCGGCACAGCCTCTGATTGAAGTAGACACCGCCTCCACACCGCCGGTTTAAGCACAGACTCATTGATTTGTCTTATTGATATTTCCAAGGACCGCTTTGGATTAGCTTAACCTGCTCAGAGTGAAATGAGTGGAATTGAATAACCGGAGCGGCCTGCAGAAAACAGACACTATACACGTTTGCAGAGAGAGTTTTCTCCTGCATGTACAACAACATATCAGTATTGCCTTCACCTCCACTGAACCAATGAGCCACGGACCACCCTAACCCCCTCACTATGTTTCTCCAAAGGAAACTTAGCAGAGCCTTGTTGAATATTCTGTTGCATCAACGGCTTGAATCCATGTAGTGGGTCGGCAGCAGTCTCACCACGTGTGTCTACTAGCAATGCCAGTTCTCAGATGTGAACCGTTGCTATTAGAAACACTCACCGACTGTAGAAGATTGAAGCTCAAACCCTGTCTCCACAAATGAGTCCATCAATAAGAACACAATTGATGCTACAGATGAAGCACTTCATTTCGGACAGTTTGAAACGCAAGGGCAGTGATTGGTAAGGGGTCTGCCCTCGCTCAAGGGAAAGCCTCCAGCTTGACTTGAGACCGCCCCCGTTATAAATAAATGTAATTATAATGAAGCCAGCTGCAATGGATCCTTGAAAACCTGAAATTGAAAATCTGGCAACGCCCTCTTGGAAAATAGTGGGAGGGCTTGACCTTCCTCGTAGGCAGGTCGTAGGCAGGAACAGGTAAGCTGGAGTCCGAAATTAAGTGCTTCATCTGTACAGTGAGGTTACACTATCACTGACACAGCAACCTCTTCCAAGTTAAATTAGATTTGCATTTACTATCTGACCCCGGCGTGACCTCCCACCCAGCTGACCCCAGATATGATTTGAAACCTTGCACATCAGCAGAAAGCTGTCCTGTGGGGAGGCTGCTGTGATTCATTACCCCAGCCAAGACAAATAACGTGGCCTTGAATTAATCTCCCTGTCACCCCACCAAGCACTGAGAACCTGCGAGGTGCCTCCACAGTCTTCCAGCCGCTGAGATCTTATTGTTGGAATCTGGAGCCCGCTGGCCGATTGAAACCCCACCACGGTTTCATTTAATCTGACAAGTATAATCTTCTAAGATTGCCCTTTCCCGCTGTGAGGTTTGAAAAGCCTATAAAAGACTTACTACATTGATCTGAAGACACTTGAAGAGGCCTTACTGTTGTGCCCACGCCGTAATCACAAATAGAGCCGTTGAAATAGAATAATGCCAAACAATGGCCGTCAGTCAGCGAGTCATCCGTGCGATAAAAGCTTAATCGCTTTATCGTTGCTTCAAAATGGTGCGGTCTGTCTTTGTGTGTCTGTAAATCCTCCAGCACTGATCGTTTAATGCAAGCACAAAAGCTGCCGTGGTGGATGCAGTGGAGATTGAAACAGGGAATGTTTTATAGGGAATACACAATCTATGGGGATAAATGAGTGTTTTCATTGACAATGAAAGCCATTAAGTAGAGTTCATACGGTCTGGAGTGCACACACACATTCTCTCACACTCATCAAGTGCTTTACCTCCCACTGCGCCACAATGGATTTCCCCCGAGGCCGACATTCGAGGTTTATGTTCGTAATGACCCACAATAATTCACCGGTGATTGATCAGAGGAATCAACTAATGAGTCACAACCCCCCCCCCCCACGCCAAGACGGAGACCTTTATCTCTGGGGATTGTCTCACTGTGTGGTCACATGACTCACAGATATCTCACTGAACACACCGAGATACAAACTGTGTCCTGTGTTCGCACCACAAGGACAGCCAGGGAAGATATACGACTTGGTGGCGTAATGTATTCATAGGGAAAAAGATTGAGAAATTGGTCGTGAGACATGATAAAGTGCCCGCTGAGGTGTCTTTGATAAATGATGGTGAAGAGCCTGGAGCTGGATCGACACGTTCTGTTCAATTAGCCTGCGACTCTGCTGGTAGACTAACACTCGGACTGGTTGAGCAATGAGTCCATCGGAAAGGTATTCTGGAGAGACAGTCAGCATTATGATGAAATCAAAGGAAATATCTTGAGCTCATTCTGATGCAAAGATAAGTCTGTATTCTTAAATCCACACTTCATGCATGAGTTCCTTGTTAAGACAAGCAATTAAAGACAGAGAAATGTGTTTTTATGTAAGAAGACGGCTCGTAGAGGAAGATGAATTATGTTCGCACATTCTTATATTTGGATCCGTGTCAGCGAGCTGCTTCGAAAACCTGCTGCAGTGTAATAACTACAATTCATCACAGTGTCATTTTATTTCACTCACCAAATAAGAGAAGAAATCAATTCCTCCCACTTGTCAGAAGAATTATCTCCAGGGGTTGATTGAATATGTTTAAAAGAGTGAGTTTTCTAAATGAAAAGAGTGGGTAAAGTGGTGCTTTTGATACACTCAGACTGAACTGAGTCCTGATGTGGGGAAGTAGTTCAAAGAAGGCTGCCACTAAGATACCGACTGTTCTTCCCCAGGGCGCATCAATACATCCACTCCTTCTCTCGAAATATTTCACCAAGTGTGAATCACCCGTGCATTCAGATAATACATTCTAGCTACACTTGAGTGGAGCAGCCATTTGTAGTGTGCTTGATTAGCTTTAAACTAAAATGTTGTTCTCCTCCTCCGCTACTTCAACGAGATGAATATGATCCACTGGAACCAGAGGGGTTTCCATTCTCACTGACAATGTCCTTTACTTCAATGCCCTCTCCTGAACATCCTCTTGAAGCTCCCTTTTATTGATGAAACTGGAATGTCTCTGAATGCAGCCAGAAACCCAATGTGTCCGGGCTGCAGATACAATGACATCATCACACTCTTCAAATGCTAATTGTATGCAGATGTGTAGCGTGATTCATGTGTTCATTTGGCATGCCGAGTGGTGATTAGGTGTGTGGGAGTGAGCAGCAGTCACTAATGCTCAGCAAAGGCTAAAAACAGCACGGTGAGGGGAAGCAAAAGGCGGCAATTTCTTTCATGTGCTCAGTGTGAGATTTGACCTTTTCGCCGAGTCCCTACCCGCGGCGCTAAGGATGCTCGCATATGAAGGGGATTTGAACTTTAGCTCGCATGGAGCATCTGACATATGTATGCTTACTGTTTGTGTCTCTGCCGGCGAGTCCAGAGGCACTACTTAATGTCTTATTTCAGACACATTCTTTTGTTACAATACCCAGGAGCAACCGTACACGTGACACCGTCCTCACACACCGGAGGAGCACACTGTGGCCAGGGTTGCATGCTATTAAAGATACGTGTAGTCGTTTATATTAATACTAGTGAAACATTTACAATTCTTGACACAAGATTTATTCTGCAGAAAAGAAAAAAACTACTTCTACATTCATTTGTATCGGGGTTTTTTTTGTTAAGGAAGTAACCGGGTTAAAGTTACCTCTCTAATATTGTTCTATATTGCTGTGAAGACATCTCGAAAAAACTGTATTTATTAGATTTTCTGGCCAAAAAGGGCATTTTACAAAACAATACTGATCATGTCTGGCCAAGCTAAACAACGAGAGTGAGTTGCACAACACACAACTGTATGTTTGGACTTTTGAAACTAAAATGACACACTTCATATTGTGATAGTTCATTGTAACAATAAAGCCAACCAGTAGGAAACTTTAGGCGATCTCTCTCGTTTAGATAACCAACCCAGTCTCACGCCATTTGGTGTTATAGGCACGAAATGTAATCTATTGATTCGTGTTCACCAACGCCATTTTCCCATTTTTTTCATGTCACACAGAACGATTTTAAAAGCAATGTAAATAATAACAAATTAGAAGGTAACAAATATTTTTAAAAATACAGATTTCAGTATTCTGAGGCTCTGAGCCCCATTTTTTTTCCTCACGGACGGCAACAAAAGTCTGACATTATAAAATGAACATAAAAACAATAATCGTGGCTTGATATTGAGTAAGAAAATGTTTTTATGAACCACACAGCTTCCGGTCTTCCAAGACCCGACCGGACAAAAAGACGTGGTGCAGGCACGAAACACTACCAATACAAATACATTGCTTTTCAAATCGTTCTGTGTGACACGAAAAAAATGGGAAAATCGTGTTGGTGAACACGAATCAATAGATGAAATGTATTTCGTGACTATAACACGAAATGCCGGGAGACTGGGTTGAGATAACTCCTGTTAACAACATCAACAATCAGCTGTTCCTTGTCAATCGCAGAGCTTTCAAAGTGAGCTACAGGAATGAATAGAAACAGGAAGTCCAACAAAGTACATTCTAATCGTACAATCAATCTGACTGTGGCGTTTATGCTAGCTAGCATTCAGTCAGGTAACGGACATAACGTCCCAACAGTGCTCAGCTGTAGGAGCCTATCATTTCCATATTCATATATTCATCCATATCTTTTCTAAGATAGACAAGTACAAAGAAAAGCCCCATCTACAACAAGCTCCTTTCCCCTTATATCATACAAGAGAATCTGTAATAAACTGCATATATTATTGTGTTGCTGGATAGCATGAGGAAGGGAAGGGGAAAGGAACTGGAATACAACACAGGAAGCACCTCTCTTCAGTTTACTCATTCCCTTTGATGAACCCAGGAGAGGTAAATTCATGCAAGTGTGACAAAGCCTACGCTTCATTACACTTTGAGATTGAAGCAGTGAAGTTCAGAGGAAACAATAACTTTTATTCAAAGCCTCTCTTCCCGTTCCAGCCGAGAGAGTTATGTGAAATACTGGACCGGATGTTTGAAAGCAGAAATAGGCTACATCCCTGAGTGAGCAGCGCTCTGACAAACGGACAGCAAGCTGAGGTCAGTGTAGCCTACCTGACACAGCTGGCTCCCAGCCGAGGCAATATGGGCTCCTCATACCATCTGTGGAGGAGAAAGACAGAGCCGGGTCAGAACAAGTGATATGAGGAAGAAAGAAAGGATATTGGAAACGGAAAGGAGATTAGATGATGCTGTGTGGCTTTAGGGCTTTTAAGGCCAGCTGTCAACATAAGAAAAACGTGAAACATGTTTACCGAGGCTTCGTTTTGAATCTGTAAAAATCATATTTTGAACATGAATACATATAATTCAGCTGTTCAGTCACAGAATGAAGTCAGCATTATGCTTCATAACAACTATTTATCTCATCAGTATGCTACACACCGTCGCTACATCTAACTACGGCAACAAACAGACGGAGAAGGCGGAGGCTTCTATCGATGTTTGCTCTTTTATGAGAACTTATCATTCGAGGCTCACTCGCGCCCAGAAAAGGTCAAATGAAACTGTCGCACATCAAATTGAGTTTTGTGAGCTTCCGTGGCAGACGCAGACAATTTCAGAATCATTCTCAGGTTTGCACTCTCCTTCAGGATGGCATTCAGATAACACGCGACTAATTATTTTATTCCAGAAGAATTTCAATTACAGGAGCTGGCACAATGGACATGACTGTGATGTTGGGTTTATATGGAGGATGTCTCAGTTGTTGTTACTCAATAATGAGAAGTAAACTGCAGATTTTCAGACTCATGGTTATTGCGGGGCTGTTAGCAGGAAATGAACCCTGTTTTCCACACTGTGCAACTTTCTCAGAGGATATTTATAGGATATAGAATGCAGACAGTCAAATCAAATGTCAAAGCGTAGACACATAGACTATAATTAATAGGGATATATTTTGGACACCAGTCTACGGTGAGGTAACAACCATTTCTGCTCATTATTTCAGGGAATAATTCAGTCTTTTTTTAACTATAATAATAATAATAATAATGCATTTTATTTATATAGCGCTTTTCACAACTCAAAGACGCTTTACAGTGTGAGGGAGGGTATACAAACAAGGACAGGCAAACAAGTAAGTATAGTAAAATAAAACAAACAACAACAAAAAAGGCAGTCAAGAGGAAGTTGATTGAGAGGGGGGGGGGGGGGGGGCTTATGGGTAGACAGAGTTGAAAAGATGTGTTTTGAGGCGGGACTGAAAGACTGTGAGGGACTCAGAGTCGCGAAGATCTTGGGGGAGGGAATTCCAGAGCCTAGGAGCTGCCACTGAGAAGGCTCTGTCCCCAAAGCTGCAGAGTGTGGATGTGGGAATGGATAGGAGTCCGGCTGCGGTGGATCTGAGGGACCGTGGGGGTTGATAAGGGGTGAGAAGGTTTGTGAGATAAGGGGGGGCCAGATGGTGGAGTGCTTTGTAGGTGAGGACCAGAATTTTGAAGTTGATGCGATGGGAGACAGGAAGCCAGTGGAGGTCTTTGAGGACTGGGGTGATGTGATGCCATGATTTGGTATGCGTCAGGAGACGTGCAGCTGCATTTTGAACTATGAACTATGAAACAAACCAGACTGTTATAGCTTGTCTGTCATTTTCCTTATGCCAACTACGTCATTACAGTTTGTGTACATTGCTGATGACTATGAGTAAAACATCTCAATGGGTAAATAGTTTGAGAAAGCACCAATAGTCCACCTTACAATATCATAATACCCTAACCCATCATCTTAGTACGAAATGATTTATCCTTCCAGAAAACTAAAGACGTCTAAAAATAACTGCTCACATTGGAAAAAACAGAGAAAAAACCTCAACAGATCCATCAATAATAAAGATAGTTGCTTATTGATTTTGTATCGATTAACAAATCAATTAGCAGCTAGTCATTTTAGCAGTAGTTAAGATGTTAAGATCACAGACAGGCCAATGAGCTGCTAGTAAAGCTAAGGAAGAGAAAAGCCAATCAAAGTAGAGCCCAACGATGATGTCTCCCTGCCATCAGTCTGAAGACAGGAAGCAGCGGCGTCAAGGTCAGGAAGGAGCGCTGTCACCGCTAACAGCCAGGGAGCAGTGCGCTCTGGGTAATTGGGAAGAGCTTCCTGCCCTCTGATTTGAGTGGCGTGTGTCCGTGGAGTCAGTGTACCTGTTCGGGGCTCAGCTACAGCCAGATGTCAGTGGAGTAATCGCAGCCTCCCATTAATACGCCACTCACACAGAGGTGGGGGGGAAACACACACACACACACACTTCTAACACACACTCGTGAGCCCACACACTCACGAGCACTTACCTTCAAATTGGCTTACTATACAGAGAATAATGAAAGCATCACAATCACGCTGTAGTGGCCTATAGAAGCTAATTCACACATTTCATATCATTGTGTGAAGCCTCTTAGCATAACGCTGGGAAAAAAGATGCCTTGTGGAATGCATTACGCCCCCCCATGTCACCGCGCTAATCAGCATAATATGAATTATTGCCATCATTACAGTGGGTGGCCCGAGAAATAACAATAGGTCTTAATTATTCAACAACGAGGAATAATAAGGGGAGAGCAAATGCACCTTTAGTTTGTGCTGCCAGCCGTCATTAGACTTTGTGTCTCTTTCCTCTGGGAGCTCACATCTTTGTTGTGGAAATGCTTCCTGAGATGAGTGATGAGCTACTTTTTCGCCCCGAATATACTCCCCGTGTTGTTTGTCAGTCACGTCTCGATGCGGAAATTACCATAAGAGCCCAATAAAGACGCGCTTTGTAAAAAAAAAAGATATTTGTAGCGTGTAATTGTTATTGTTCCCGTGTGCCATTAAGGGGATCATTTTCCGTTGCATTTCAAGTCGTGGTTCGGTCCCAGATGTGAAATGAATAGGGTTAACATCATTAAAACCTTTTTTTATTTGCACACATTATCATAATGAACATATAACTTGTGACTAAAACAAGCCAATAAAAGTGTATCTGTATTTTATATTGGTGAGTGCTTATTTCTAAAATGTTCCTTATGCGTCCTAACGGAGCAATGGTGAGTGCCTTCTCATTTGATTTTTAATTTGAAGAAATGTTACAGCCTTTGTTATTAATTCTATTTGATTTGTTCATTTTGGTATCCACGTTTTATTTAACTGATGATTCTTTTATTTCATGTTTTACCTATTTCATTTTGCAAAACATGAATAACTTTTTTCCTGAGCAGCACTTTGAACTCCATGTATGAAATATTTTATATAAATAAAGAAAATATAGTTAAATAAACATGTGTTGTTGACATATATCATATTGTCTCATAATCACCGTATGTGATCAAAGTGGTGGAAGTGAGGTCAAACTAATGCTAACATTAGCACGCTCAAAATGACAATGCTAACATGCTGATGTTTAGCAGGTGTAGCTTACTACTAATTTAGAAGAAGAAGAAGATAGAAGATTCAACGTATTGTCATTACATAGTACAGGTTATATGTAATGAAACGGTTTCTCTGCATTTGACCCATCCTAGTGTTAGGAGCAGTGGGCTGCCATTATGTACTTAGCATACTAGCATGCTAATATGCTAATTAGGACCAAATACAAAGTAGAGCTGAGAAACTGATATCTGTTGCGTTAACTGTTTTGAAAGGTGCTAAATAAATACATATATACTAGTTTGTTATATTGCTAGCCTATGTCTCGTTGTCTTGTTTCAAAAGGATATAAAATATGTAATATACAGTTTCAGTATTGACTGCAAACATAAATGACATTAGGGTATCACAACTCGGGGTCGGCGAGGCCACACTCATGTCAGACAAAGATTAAGCTGAATCCTAAAATCCTCCAGTACTGCTCCTTTCACAACGAGTCATATGTCCGTCCGTCATAATGAAGACATGGTGATTACAGCGGACATGATTCGGAGCTATGAACCGCTGCCCTTCAAAAGAAAGTGAAAAGAGAAATCATTTCTGAGGAGAAAGGAATCCTTCACAATACAGAAAGGATTTCATTGGGGTTTTCATGGATTACTGTTTCTCTCTATTATTAATCTAATGGCTAATGGACATGTCTGACAACACTGCTAATCATCTGGCTCCACTTCCTATTGACACGGCGACAATCCTGACTGCTAACCGTGGGGAGTGGGGGGGGTGTCACAATCACAGCGTGCCTTTGTGTGGTCTGAAAGCTCGGAACAGATACCGTCAGATCCTGAGATACCCGCGGGGCCCGATGAGATAATTAACTTTCAGCTTGAAGGCGTCCTGAAGACTTCCTGTCAGCTGTCGTTAGCCTTCTTCACAAAGTCTCCGACAGCAGATATGGAAACAACGTTTTTTTAGTTTAATTCCAAACATTTTGCAGGTAAAAATCACGCTCTGCAGACACGCTAAGCCCAAACATCAACTCAGTCTGTGTGTTCGCCCGGGGGACACGACTTCAAGGTCACATTTCCTGCTCACTGGATTCTGTTCTCGTTAAAATTAAACCGCAAATCCAGATCACACGAGTCTGTTCTGAACCAAAGAACAACTCTGCTGCTTTACATAAACAGAAATAACTTCTTTCTTGCTTACGGACACAAAATCAGTGTTTGGGGTTTGCCACAAACACTACAACACTTATAGATACTACTATCAACTAGAAAAGGTATTACTACTTCTACTGTCTGTTAAATGCTTTTTCTTGTGCATTTCCAGCCTCTGCGACCCCTCATACTTCTACAATACCAGTAGGTGGGAGAGGTATTCACGATGTAGGTCAAACAGGACGTTTCCTTGTATTTTGGGGCGGATTTTTCAAATGTTCCCACATATTTGAGGGTCTAGATTCAGATCTATTGGATTTTCTATTAATAACTTCTGATGCACTAAACTTATCAGACATGGATGAATATACAATTCAATAAAGTGAATGTACATGAAGTTTACCAACTCAAAAATGTGTTAAATCACTCATCAATTGATATGGCTTTCTGTTTTATTATTTTTTACTATTTTAAGTGGACCTGGTTGGGTTTTAGGCAGGCACACGGATTAAAATGTGAATTCATTAAGTTTAAAAGCAGTGCCTGGTTCTCTAAGAGCATTGCATTATGCACGGTGAAGAAATAAGTGATTTTTTACACTTTTAATGGAAATGACCCAGATCTAATTGGGAATGGCCTAGATCTTGATTACTCTAATTACGCACCTGAAGCAGACAACACGCTTGTCTCGGTGCGAGGCCTGTCACGGTGTCTTTACCATAACCATGGGTCTAATTGGTTGACCTTTTCAATGCACACCGTGGTATTAAAGCCCTAATTAAGATTCCCATTACAATCTGAGATCCTGTCAATTAAGTCCTTCAACACAAAGATGTAGGTCTCTCTCAGACATTCGTGGAAAGCAAATGTCAGAAAGTGCAAGACCACACTGCTACCACACAAATATGTTACAAACAGTGCTGTACTGTAGGCTTGGAACATCTTTATACATCTGACTTATGGAGCAGAGATTTCCACAAGAGACATGCATTCACATTATTCATAAATCCTCCACTTTATGCTAACCTTTACACCCCACCTCCAGTATAGACATTGCTCTTTGCCGAGCTGTTGATGCATAGTGAATCAAGGAAATTACCTCTCTAGTGTATCAAGCTAAAACAGTGTCCTCCTCCTTCTCCTCCTCCTCCTCGGAGCTGGGGGAGCAGCTGCACTCAGGAGGCAGAAGTGGGTCACATCTCCCTGATCGCCCTGTAACCTCTCAGTTCATGATCAACATGTTTAATGAGTGACACGCTCTCCAGGCCTTTTCCAGCATGAAAGTGTGTCATCTTACATCGCTAATGTGTTCCACCTTGATTTCTACCTGGAGCTAATCAAAGCCATGTTGAAGGCCGGGTGCAGCTGTGGGATGCACGTTCTCTCAGGTTTGATCAGAACGGGATCAGTGGAGTCTGACATATCGCACGTGACACATGAATGATCAAACAAATGACTCACCCCCCCCCTTCACCTGAGCTAATTAGCGTAAATTATGGAAAGGCTGCATTCTAATAACGTGGTGAGGCACTCCCTCAAGTTTCAGAAAACTCCAACGGACAAATTAGAAAGATTAACAATCCTCGCTGGTAAAGAGACAACCTCTTTTTGTTGTTTTTTTTTAGCCCAAAAGTACTCCATTTATGATAACTGTAAAACATACAAATATAGCCAGATGTTCACTGTCTATAGGTCTTTGAACTATTCATGTGTGACAAATGCTTCTGTCAGGAAAGAGACATGAATATGAGCCTGAAAGCCAACCCGGATCTGTAAAGAACAATGACATCCTCTGCTTCTCAGGAAACCTAGAAACCCCAAATGACTATTATTAAACTATATTTAGTGAGAAGTCGACTTAACTGCAGGCTGTTTACGCAGAGCAGCAAGGAGAGGTTGGAAACATGTAAGTAGTTCAATATGTAGAACAGGCAGAGCCAGTATTGGTTACACTGGTTGGAGCTTGGAAAAGGGTTGTATGTAAAGCTATATTCTACTTGTGTAGCATTTGAATGACTATGTTTGGCATTATTACTGCTACACTGTACACTTTGAATTGCTCCCACTTCTAGCCATGATTGTCCTGTATCCATAGAGATACAGGACTTATGTATTGCGGTGAAAAATGAGGCAACAGTGAGTAAACATGTGACAAGAGCAAAGACCCTTCAGAGGGTTGTTGTGCTCAGGGATCATGAGGTGAAGGGACTCTGTTAGCTCAACAGAAACAGAGACTCGGTTTGGAGTGCAACATATGGGCGTAATACCACTTCCTGACATACTGCTCTACTCAAATAGATTTAGGACCTCATCTTATTTGTGGTTGGTAAAGGACATCTCCGTTGAAGTAGTGTGTGAGGAACACGCATGTAACACAAATAATTCATCGGCTGGCTGAGTGTGTATAGCGTGTTACATTAGAAATGCATACAGCTCTCGGGGCAGAGCAAATAAATGATTTGGAGAGAGTCTGTTGAGGAAAATAGAGCCACAGGTAAAAGGATTACCGTCTGCTCCTTGCTTTTGTTATAGCTCTACAGCCTCAGCCGTCATTGACTTTCCATTGAAGCCCCCCCCCCCACCTCTTCGCCCCTGTCAAAGGAAGACGAGCCCTTGATGAGAGCACCTTTGATCTCCGTGAGACGCCTCTCCTCCTCCTCCTCTCTTTCTCCCATCATCCTCCCTGTCCTCTCTGCTGGGGAGCTGTCAGACTTCTGAAGGCTTGGCCTGTCCGCTCCCCCATCCCACACCACCGCGTCTCGGGGCTCATTCATCCTCCCGCCTCGGTCCGGCTGGAGTCCCAGAAGGACCCCGCCGCGCCACCCAACGTCTAGCCTCAGCCGGGTAACTACCACCAGCCCTCGGGACAATCAGAGCTGGCTTTTTACTCCAGTTAAAACGCGGCTATTAATGAAACTTGAGGGTTCATTCATACCTCACTGTTAACAGCTGATTGTAGCAATCACTCCACCGCGTGGGCCGATCCTGCCGCACTGATCCGGCTCGCATGGCGAATACGCATAACAAAGAGGTTAACACTTAATTTCTTTGCTTCTTCAGTTTATTTATGGAACTGTCGGCGGTGAAACGGCCAATCAATTGGAGCCTGGAGGGAGGTGTTTCAATCACAGCTCAGCCGCTGATTTAATCTGGTTATTTAAACTTTGTGTCCAGGCTGCGTGTTGTTTTATGACTCCACATATCTCGCAGCAGAATTTCCCTTTAGAAGTTGGACTTGTAGATCCTGCTGTGGGATTCTGCGGTTCATCTCCCCAGCACTCTCCCATGAAGAGAAGCAGTGAGTGGTCCACGCTTCGACGATGCAATGAGCCGAGCCCCGCGTTACATATTCAATTCAATTCACACTCTGCTCACTGGTAATAGTGATGAATATGCAGGGCGATCATTTCTTTGCGTCATAGTCTCAAAAGAGCGAGACATTGGGGGTTGACTAAGCGTGGCTGCTCATTGGATGCCTTGTTGCCGCAGGGTGAACTGGCAGAGGTTAATGTTACCGACGAGGACGATGTGGCCAAGAAAGACGCCTGACGTAAGAGTTTGGGACATCAGTTGGAAACAGTGTCACTATATGAATAAGTAGTGGGCACAACTTTATATTCAAGAAGAGAGTGGTGCAGGAATGAGTCCTAAAAATCATTTGAGCCCTTACAGTTCCCTTGTCTCGAAGTTAGCAGTTTTTTTGAACAGGTTTGTTTCGGTTAGAATCCTGCCTGAAACGAGGTTTGTGAAAAAGCTTAAGATTTTTTTCAGGTTTTATTCTACGACATAATATCTGTCAAGCTTTTCTGTGTCTTAAAAACAGCGTCTGCTAATAAGTGTTCAAATGAGAAACGTCATCAAGCCAACATCAGCTGCCTTTCTAGCGATGCTGAGTCATGTGACCTTGATGTTGTTTGTTTATAGCATTTGACTTCTGCCGATTGCATACAGTTTAGAAAATAATAAAAGCATACGAGTGATGGAGATTTATGGAGATTATCCTGCTGAACAAAATCTGTTTGATAAATGTGTGTTTGCCACAGATATTATTTTCTGCCAAGATGTGCTACTAACTTTTGGGTCCGCCTACAAAAACACATCATCCCTGAAACCCTCTATGATAACCAGTAAATGTAGTCTAACAAATATTCTCCTGAATCTCACAACCTTGACAAAAATGACTCATTTCATGTTGATAAATGCCACCTGCTCATGTTCCTGAGAAGTGATCATTAGTGTAATCAGCCCCACAGATTGCTGTAATAACGCTGCCTGTAGCTCTCCATTTGCAGGTTCCATTTACCAAAAATGATAGCGGAGTAAAATGCTCAATTTTACATCCTGGAGCTTCAAAGTCCTGCTGATAAATATGAAAATATCACAGATGTAGCAGTCAGTAGTCATGAAGGAAAACAGAAAACATTTGGAAATAAGACTTTAGCTGCCAACAATGTGTCATTGGAGAGGTGTGCTGTGACTACACCTGCATGATATGAGGAGAATCTGAGATGTGCAATACAATTGTTACATTTGACAATTTCACTTGTGATAAATATTGAAAAAAAATGTAGTGTGAAAATATGCTTGACACTTCCATTTTGTCCGCCTAATAGCACCCGATTCGAATTCATACTTTTCACATCTTTTGTGATGTGTTTATTGCTCTGTTCTTTTTGGGATGATGACATTAGGATTTATCTGTCTGTAACTGTGATGATGAAGAGCAAGACATGAATGTAAGGCTGCACTAATTATCGTTTTAATTACAATTTAAACTGCCAATAACTTAGATGAATATTTCATGGGCTATAAATGTCATTAGATATGAAAAAAACATCAGAATTTCACATTAAATGCAACATTTGTGGCCCGCCTTTTTGCTAAATGTACTGGGTATTCTATCAGTGTCAAAGGCAGCACAAAAGCTTCTGTGCAGAGGTTCCATGCTGACATGCCCTCAGAGACGTTTACATTGTTCAACACGCAAAAATAGCCTTTTCATAACTGTCAATTAATGTCTGAATGCATGCAGTGAACAATGCCTCACACCTTGACTAACAAAAGGAGGCAGCCAACGGTTGCCTTGGAAACCCTTAAAGCGGCGGGGACAGCTTGCACTCTACATGAAAGGGATTTGTTCACTCCAAAGTTATGGCTTCTCTTCCAGCAGAGCCATTATGAGTTCGGAGAAATCAATGGTTTCAAATATGTGCAAAAAGTTGTCAGCAACACAAAAAACAGCGGCAAGATGAAATTGCTTTCCCTTAGACTTGAGAAAGATAAAGTGAAGACCTGTGGTTTGAACAGATCATTTGTGCACCGAAGTAACCGTTTTTGTGCAGAGAGTACACTATTCAGTGAGAAGGCACTTTTTCTCCTTCTGACAAACACAGTAAAGTGAAAGTAACCACAGGATAAAGCTGTATTGATTAAAAGTGGGAGAGCAGGTGCATGAGTTCAGGCTTTAGTCACAAAGGCTGCATGCTAGCACTTAGCAACAAAAGAGTCTTCCATGAAATCAAAGAACAATGCGACAGCGTTTATAGAGGTCACAGATGAAATAAAACTTTTAATGTGACGTTAACATTTTCCTTTCGCCTTAGGGCATCATTGTTCCACTCTCTTAGTCAGATGTAATACTTGCTGGTTCATAAATAGGTAGAATTCTGCACATTTAGACTAAATTGGCTGGTATTTCTGCTTTATCACTCCTCTGCAAAGGTCATATTCAGAGCCATAGAATATATAGAAATAAACAATTGGAGCTGGGAAACGCTGTCAAGATTTATACAAAAACGGATCATTCAACTGAACGTGGAGCCACTATTGAAATGCTGCTCTTATGAATTGACACGTTCCCAGCCGTATTTCATTCACTGCACTGCAAGTAGAAGCAGCTTATCTCAGAATGATTCCACCCCCCCCGTCTCCCGTCTCCCTCCAGCGTACAGTGCAGATGGATGATGGTGGCAGAGCGTGGGAGGCAGCTGCTGCCAGCTGAGTGACACCCAGAGTCTCTGATGTCACCCCCACTTTTTACCGCTGATTCAGCCTGCACTCAGCCTGGCAGCCATGGCGATGCGATGCTTTTGAGTGTCATTAACTGGCACGGATGAGTGTTGGTGGTGGCGGGGCGCTGCCACATGCTTTTTGCCGTCAGGGGAGACACAGCAGAAGAGGCATTGAGAGGTGACAGTAAAAGAAGGGGCAATTCTCCAGAGTAAGAAAGAAGCCCACAATGCAACGTGGGAGAGAGAGCAGGAAGCAGGAAGAAAGAGTGATGCCGACTCGTTCCCCGAGGCTCATCTGAAAAAGCTTCTATTCTCTGAGTCCACAAGAACATCCTCCGCAGAAGTAACAAATACAAAGTACATAAAGAACCCCTCCTTGGTTTATCTTTAAGATGAACACGG
>CALSBZ010044214.1:229180-241170 GCA_943591055.1 Gobionotothen gibberifrons
ATCAAATGTTATTTAATTTTGACCTAATATCACTAAATAAACATTTGTCTCTGGGGACTTTACAATCTGTACAACTAAACTAATGAAACTCACTTTACTTCCTTGAAAGAATAAGAACATTTGAGAATATTCACAGACGCTGAAACTACCAAAGAAGAACATCCAAGAAGCCATTGGGACAGCCTGCATCAGTAGAGAGTGTGAGAGTGCATTTCACAGTCGAATCACTCAGTTTGATGGCTGCCTGTCCTCAGGCAAAGGGCCCGTGTAGCAAAATGGATGCTGGAATCCTCATAATTGTGTTTTATTGATAACTGTCCGCCAAGCAGTATGCCAATACGGTTGGAATTGCAACACGGAGGAGGCTTTGTAGAAAATGTGATGTTTGGAACAAAACAGCTAAATGATCATGGGCGCAGCGAGAGGGAGGAATGGAAAGCAACAGTCCCCGGCGTTGTAGTCATAACTGAACACGATAAGACCCTCACTCTGCATCCAAATGGCTCCACAAGCAGCAGCAGCGGGGCCATTAGAGAGAGAGCCCCGCCCCTCCCTGGCTCTCAGGCATCTTTGGCTTTATTAATGGGCTTAACTCCTCACTGTGCCGTGGAGCAGCAGTGCTGATGTATCCCAGGAGTCGGCGTCGCAATAAAATGAACTGCCATTGTTTTGTCGCCAAACTGTACAAATTGCCTCATCAAAGCCGCAACATGGGTCCTCCACCTCTAGCCATTCATCAGCAGGAGAGTCGTAGGCGCCCACAGAATGCCTTTGCATCAGGCTGACAAGTGTTGTTGTTTACTTCGGGAGACGGAAGAATGAAGAGCCAGTGTGTCTTGGAGGCCACAGACGTCTGAATAGACTCCACTTGGATGTCTTGGTGCTATGTTTTATTCAAATGCTATGGATTGTGTTTCAGGTTGGGAGTGACAGGTCAGTGTTGGTCGCTGACCTGTGAGTCAAAGGCAGAGAGTGTCTGCATTAGTCACGCCGTTGTTCCCAATGACATTCTGCGATGGAAATCTCTCCGCCGCCTTCACCCTAAATATGGAACGGATCCATAAATGAACGCCACCACTTTGAGAATAAATGAGATGTTCTGCGGGCTGAATACTAATGACTGTGTTAACCTTTGCCAACAAAGTCCCATTGACATTCACTCTTCAAAGGGGAGAGAGGGATAAGGGCTTTCTGTAATTTCCACTTACACCCAACTGTTCTTTTGATAATTCCCCCCCCCTTCTGTTCACTTTTTAGTTTCTAATTGGGTTGAGGGTTGCGAGGACACTTGGATTTCATTAAATTAGCAGAAATTGATTTAATTCCAGACGCCCATGTGGAGCATGATTGTGCTATTTTTTTGTGCAGGCATGTGTGAGATCTAATTGCGCGTGTGAGTGGACGTCTAGACATGCAGTCGTTCTTCTTCAGGACTAATAAAGCAGGCGACAAGATTCGTTTTATATTCTATCATTTCCAAGCTGCAGAGAGGGTTATGCAAAAAGCTTGTGACACAACAGGGTTTGAGCTGCTCTTACAGAACAGAGAGAAACAAACATGCTATCCCCTGAGTCGCGGCCTGTGTGCTCCGTTAACCTCAGAACGCCACGGTTAAACGGGCAACGAATCAAACTAGTAGGCCGAGTCCTCCAAAACTAATGAAATGCTCACACACTCCAGAGTCTGTCCTTTAGCCTATTAGAAATGCTGATAATGCCTTGAAAGTCATTGAATCCACCTCAGTCTGAGCAGGGAATATGGAAACTGCACAATGAAACTGTTACAACTATTTCACTTTAAGATTTGTCCATCAACACAAAAATAATCCCCAACGGAACGTTATTTTTCAGCCTTTCAAATATAGAGATTTCCTGCTTTTCTCAACTTCATATTGTATTAAAGTGATATCTGACAAAACAAACCATCTAAAAGACATCGCCTTTGATCCAGGAATCTTGGATGGACGTGTTAGACCTTGAAACAACATACAAGACATAACCAAGCATGATAGCCTGTTGTGCTTGTTAGTCCCAGATCTATTGATGTGTGGACTGATAGCAGAGAGCCTCACTTATACGTGGGCGAAATAATCACATGCTGCTATTACATGTATGCCATGCATTTTCAAACGTACATCACTGCTCTCAACATGAGTCCAAGGGAAAGAGAAGCCTTGTTGTTCTCACGGTAACACACTGGATACAAGCTATAACCAGGAACACAATCATTATCAAACCATGGTTGCTTCGTGAGAACAACTTCAACATGTAACCAAAGCAGGAAACTGTGGAATTGTTGGCTAGTGATTTCTTTGTCTTCGTGGCAAAAGAATACCTTTATCTCTGAATCCTCAGTTTGAATAAACCAAGGAGGGCACGGCTGTGTCAAACCAGCTTACCCAACAGGCTTCTCCATCCTTCCCCCAAAGAAGATTTATTCTGTGAGCCTCAGCCTCTAAATCCAGCTCCAATCCCTTTCCCACCAATGATGTCACACAGTGTGCACTTGCAAGATTTATGTGCGCGCTTGATTGCTGTCCGTTTCTCATAATTACGACGTTACACTTGTTGCCCACGGTGCGCAGGCTCGTCTCCGTGGGGCCCTGTTGTCGGCTCACCTCTATTAGCCCAGTGTTGGGAATCAGCCAGGGAGAGGGAGAGGGAGAGGGAGAGTAATGGCGTTTGCATGCCAGTGTCTCACTTCAGTAAACACGGAGAAATGTAAATGGACGTCGGCGTGATTATAACACACAGTGACCTCTTGCCTGACAAAACTTGTACAGACACGTTGAATTACAAGGAGGTAACAAATGATGTTGCTCAGCCTAATGTCAGACTTATTTAAGAACCCGACTGTCACATAATCTTTTCTATCCATTTGATCAAAATGTCAAATTCCCCTGAAAATGCCGCTTCAAAAATAACCTCAAATGAAATCTTTAAAGGGAGCGTTTCCGACAGAGGGGTTAGAGATGAACTTAACAATGCTGTCAGACAGAAACCAATATGGTGACAGACATTAGCTGCCGCTGCCGCCGCCGCCGCATTAAGCCGCCCTTTTTATTGCTTCTGAGAGTTACAGAGTAAAGAGTATTATAAAAGCATAGACTGGAGATTATGCCACTAATCTGTTTCCACAACAAGTCATTGATTATTAAAAGGGGCGATCTATAATCCAGAAGCACGCAGAGGGATGGCTCTCTGCTGAAAAGCTTCTGTCATGATACAAAGAGTTACAAGCTGGGGTTGTTGATAATAAGTCTGTGATTCAGACTTGGATGCAAATGTACATTTTAGTCAGAAAGCCTATTATCCTATCCTGGAATAATGGCAATATCTACAGTATTAGTGACATTTCAAACATGCCGTAGGGTTTATGGAAACATCAGACTGTTGTGGTTGCACTAAGTATATTGATTTGACTGAAAAGTAACACCTGCGTATGCTCAGTAAACACAGTCATATGACATTTGAATTTGATTCAGTATAAGTCCAATGAAATATAAAGCGGTATGTTCACTAGCCTGGGTGAAAACTGTGAGAAAAGAATAATAATAAACAGACAAAAAAAGAATTATAATAAGTTCAATGCAGTCAAGAGAATAAATCAGAGATAATTCGAAGACATTAAATGCAAGTAAAATGTTTCAAATGGGACCTTTTGAAAAGCCTATTCTGAGTGTAATGCCCCGAGCAGACAGGAACAGGTGCTCGAGAGATTTGAAAGTACAAGCAGGGGTGTAAGTGGAGAGAAGGTCGATAATGTAAGAAAGGGCAGTGATTTAAAAACAAGCAATAACATTTTAAAATCCATCCGGAACATCTATCGTTAACCAGCGCACCAAGGGGGGGGGACATGTGCTCATATCTAAGAAGGATCTAAGAACAAAGGAGAGTTTGTGCTTTGATAAAAGACAGAAATCTGGCCTATAGCCACCGGATCGATGATATACACACAAAGAAGTCCAGGGCAATAATGGAACCTTGAGAAGCCCCACGGGTGACGCAGGATCGAGGCCTACATTTTTCTTCTTTTTTTTTTAAACGTTCCATTTCTGTTTCTCAAGTCGACACGCCATTCTAATAGCGCGGCACAACCTCATCTTTAGACATCTTAAAAGGGGGAAGGTTGTCATCCGCAGAGGGATCGCTCATTAATAATAGACTGAACCATAACTTAGTTGGCAAAGTTATGACATCCAAGGCGGTTTATACAGACAATTACAATATTTGACAGCCTTCTATCTCTTAAGCTACAGTCAAATAAAACTCATTTAGATGTAGATGTGGAAAGATGAAATGGCAGTCAATCAATTCCACTGAGCAGCTGTAAAATCTGTCTTCCATAAAAAAAAAACACAATGATGTATAGCTTTAAAGAGCTATGTATGCATGTTAAAAGGACAGAGCTCTTCTAGGATGTACTCTCCTTGTTAAGAAGACTTACAATGGCTGCCTGTGAAGGAGGAGGAAATCCCTGTCACAATTCATGTCGCGCTACTCGTCAGCGGCCTATGTCATTATGGCATCGGCCTATCATCTGCTGGAGCGTGAGTCACCTCTGGACCCCAACGTCTGAAGCCTGGCATCCGTCTTTGCTCCCCTGACCAATCCGTCCCTTTTCATTTCTCCACATTAATCTCCCAGCTTCCACTTGTTCCTCGTGTGCTGACTGCCAGGAAGACGTAACAATCTCGTTGGAGAATCATGCCAGATGCCTGCTCAGGGCTCGGCTTCTTTTCCTCAGACGGGAAGCCGGGGGACAGATTAGGCTAACCGCAATTACAGGGGAACAGTGGAGGGGAGGATTCTGTTCGTTTGCTGTGGACCTTCGGCTAACCCCTCTGTGCACCTGTCCCTCCTGGGCTCCTGTACTCATCTCAATTAGTGAGCATCCTATATTGCACCTGTGCACCACTCACCCGTCTGTAAGCCCTTTCCCTCACAGTCCATGGCAAACATCCAACAGTCGAGCAAAGAAGGCCTTTGTATCTCCCTCTCTCAAAGCCTCTAGCTACGTCTGTCTTTCCTCCCTACCTCTCAGATATATATAAGACTGCAAACAGATATCAAAAATAGATTCTCCCAAGGATTCTTGAAAAACACAAACTCTCAGCTTGCCACTTTCTGTGAAGCTTGCGACAGGTGACTGAGTTGAAAGCTGTGAAGAAGATAAGGACGATTGCCAATCTTATTTTGAAAAAAAAGTGACATTTTTGAACATCCGTCCTAAAAATAATCCTTGTTGACCCTCAATCAGTGTATGACAATGGCCTTTTCTGTGATACAAATGACAGAAAAGTAAAAAATAAAAAGGCTTAAGTAGCCTACCACCTTATGTGGGTCTCGAGGAACTGACTCTCTCTCACCATGAAGGCCCCGTGAAATGGAAGAAAACACAAACTACAGATAACACAAGCGGAGCGTAACTCCACTACAGCAGGAAGCCAGAGGGGATTTATGGACAAGGGAGATGACTTGCAGTTACGCTATGGGGCGTTTAAGTCCTTTTGTGCTCCCCATAAAAAGAAAATACGACCCCCCCCACTCAGTTTGTTTTGTGCTGAGTTTGAGTTTTTACTTCTTTTGTTGGAGGATTGATCTCAGAAGCATGTGTATAAAGAGAAAAGCCAGGGCTGTGAGCCACAGATACTGTATGTGCACACTGCTGTGTAAATATTAAATGATTTGCTCGTGTAGATGAATAACAAGTAAAACGTAACATTTTTCTCGAATACCTTATTCTATTCAGTTACCTTGAAAATAAATTATGTATTGAAGGAATATTCTGTAAGAAGAAAAGACCTCAACACATTTTCTACTCATGATTAACTGTTCGGTTTATATTAAAGTCCACACTATACTACCTGGCTCAAAATACAAGATCACAGTGAAACGGGTTTTTACTGAACACCCATGGGCTATTATAATGAGCAACAAAACATGGCAGTTAAAAGTCTTGTACATCTCCATAAAACCGCAGGTGAAAGATAACTACTGAGCCAGAGAGCGTGGTAAAAAGAGGAAAAACAAGCCACAATGAACCTTCAAAAATATGGAGCATAAAATGATGTATAACAGAAGTCAATAGAATGAACGAGTGAGAGTAATAAGGGATCGTAAAACGGCTTTTGCATAATATTAGATACACAAAGACATTTTAGAACATAAACAGGTTCAGGTGGATACAGATGAAGCACTTAATTTCGGACAGTTTGAAACGCAAGGACAGTGATTGGTAAGTGGTCTGCCCTCGCTCAAGGGAAAGCCTCCAGCTTGACTTGAGACCGCCCCCGTTATAAATACATGTCATTATAATGAAGCCAGCTGCAATGGATCATTGAAAACCTGAAATTGAAAATCTGGCAACGCCCTCTTGGAAAATAGTGGGAGGGCTTGACCTTCCTCGAAACTGGGCGTAGGCAGGAACAGGTAAGCTGGAGTCCGAAATTAAGTGCTTCATCTGTAGTTCCATAGCTGAGGATCCCAAGGTGTTGAGCTGAAGGTTAGAGCGTGGAAATAGTCATTACAAAGTGAAGAGTGAGGTATGAGTCTGGACTTAAAGGGGACCCATCATGCAAAATGCACTTTTTGATGCCTTTTATACATCAACATGTGTCCCCGGTGTGTCGGGGAACTCACGCAGCGTCAGGAAAATAAAACCCTCTCTTTTCCTCCGTACCCAAATCTCTAAAAACGGGGCTACAACGGAGCTGATCCAGATTTGCGTCCGATATGACGTAATATCTGAAATGTGGACCCATGGCCCTATCAGAAAGTTGCTATCAGAAACAATGCCCGACTGTTTTGGACGTAATATGGTCCCCCTTCTTTTTTTTAATCAATTCTTTTTTTTTTTTTAAAGCTTTATACCCAGAAATAGCTCGAAGATGAGAAGACGTTTGGGCCTAGTACTGATCCCTGAGGAACACCACAAACAAATAGGGTTTAAAAAGGGGGTTGATGGTCTGACTAACCACAACAGAAAGGTATGTATGGGGTTAAGTCAGTAATTTATTGTCAGAACCAAGCTCAGGTGTCAAACTCAAGGCCCGCTGACCAAATCCAGCCTGCCGTGTAACTTTATGTGGCCCGCAAGAGCTTGCAAAGTCTATCATAAAGTTATTATACAGGCATGGGTCTTCTATTCAATTAGTTTAATTCCCCCTAATTAATTAACTTTATAATGGAAAGTCATTATCAAGCATTAGCATATTACTTTTGTGACATATTGTGCATTTACGTTTTGTATGTGTCAAAACACAAAGATATTCCCTAACATTTTAATTAATGACAGATTTCCCTTGACGTGCTTTAAATATGTGCTACATTCATTGGACTCAGTAATAGGGCTGGGAATATAGTCCACCAAAACGGAGCATTCCCATCCGGCTCAGAAAACTGTGGAGCAGAATTCCTCTGAGTAACGTGGCATGGAAAGCTGGTGAACAACAGGCGAGGATCAGCAGCAGGTCGAGACTGCTCGGCTACGCGCTGTTAGCACATACTGCCGGCCTGTTATTATAGAGTCCTGGCTGTTCTCATCAGCATTCATTCCGGGGAGCACCTGCTGCTGAGGTGGATGCTCCGCCAGTTATTGGATTGCTAATCTCTTCCTGGGAGGCCTTTTCAGCCAGGCGGACAGAAGAGGGTGGAAAAGGCAATAAGCCGTCTACGGGGAGCAGCTGATGATAAACCTGAGTGAGACGACAGCACTATGAGGAGGGGAGGATGGAGATGAGAAACGTATGTCCATACACACGGCTGAGGTGTGTGTCTGGCTTGCTAGGACACACCTGCCTCCTGATTTCCTTCTCCTCAGGCACAGAGTTATTGCTTTCACTGAGGAGCACTCCTGCTTTCTGCCGCAATAGATCATAGCGCTCGATAAAGTGATGGGGGGGGGGGGTGAATGTGGACCACTGCATGCTTCCTATACATGATCCCAAGCACCACCGATTGCTCTTCTAATGGTGATGAATACACGAGGAATGGCAGACATACTTCCAGAGATGCCGTGATGGAAGGGAGCGATTACTCTAAATCATGGGAGGTGGACATTACACACGGTCCTCATGGAAACACTGGATTAGGAATCCAATACATGGAATGTGCTCACAGTTTGACCTGACAAAAAGTGTAGATACTTTGTCTGTACCAAATGTTCATGCTGGAAATAGTAGATTCTGTTGTCCTTTTTTAATTAAAACTGCAAGATGCTAACGGTTCACAAATGTGTCACGAAACAGGGTCCAAAGGCTTGCCCAGATAAACCCCATGTTACTCCCTGTTGGGCTGTTTTTCTGTGTGGCTCTGTATATCATCACAGTGGAAAAAAAAGGAAATTGATTCGACCGTCAACATCTTATTAATTGACATTTAAAGGACAGCCCTAGTCGCCACATCTTCATTTGATGATAGATTAGCAGCTAAGCTTTTCATCATCAGTGTTGAACAGAATGTTTGCTTGTTGCCATGAGACCCGTGTTATGTGTCCTATCTGGCAGGATGAAGCTGTGTGCATGGCTTTGAACCTGCAGCACTATTGTGGCATGTTTAGGCGTCACAGAACATCAAACACATCTCAATGCAGCTGGGAGTCAGAGCCGCCCTATTATCCTCTGCTTCATTACACATGGGCTGTTTCTATGTCAATGTGCAAAGGAGGACTGTCATGGCAGCAGCATATGGGTGTGGGCGGTCTCTTTGTGTAATATCAGTTAAACGTGTCCTTTTGTATGACTTGTGTGTCTCTTCTCCATAACATGATGCATGAGAGCAACCCATCCCGGCGTTTTCCTTCTATATCATGGTCCCGCCCCCTTTTTGGGTGAAATATCTAATGTCATTTGACTGGCGGTAAATACAAAATCTGAAGACTTCGCCAGTCAGATAAGAAAATTAAGAATAACGTTTTTTTCTTTGAGGAGCCAATTACAACTGTTTACTTTGAGGATTTACGTTGAGATTAATTGTTGACAAGGCACTATTGTTTTTTCCACTTCGCGCCGATTCTTTGCTTTCATCGGAAAAGGGGGCGGGGCTGTCATTTCACCAGGAAGTGACTAAGCACTGCTCTCACCTATAGAGCAAGGATGACACAGCAGCAATGCCATATTTAGGACACATTACTGACAACTGACTTTTCCCAACAGAAAATAGTGCCGGAAAGGTCCCAAACTATCTAGCCAACACTGCTTTCCCTCAGGCTGATAAGGATGCTCAAAGTGATGGATGGATGAAACAATGTCCCAAATATCAAGATTACCCGCTGAGCACGCAACCTCATCCAATCACTCCATCTCCACATGAAGAAAAGGCCCTTATTTGTGTGTTTCTGCATAAATCAGGCTAATTAACGGATAGAGTATTTTCCTTTCTGGCTGACAGCTTCTGCTCCACATTATTGCAATATGCTTGTTTTGTTGCTATCAGGTGCAATTATGATCTTCATTATCATCCCAGCACTTTCCTGGGGAACCTTCAGAATGAAACTGTGATTAAATCAGTGTTATTTGAAGATGACTCCCTGACTAGATATGCATACAAAGTAATGCCGGCGGATGGAAATGCAACAGTCGTACCAGAGGCAACACAATAATCTTTCGGGAAACAGACTTGGGGGTGATGTCATCAAATGCGAATAAATGAATTCTGTTAAAAACACACTGTGAGTAAACGCATGTGTGCAATGTGGACACACTGAATATTAATCGGCACTCTAGTGTAAGTAAAACCCAAAGCGCCTGGAGCTGATTAAATATGAAAAATCACCCGGAGAATGTAATCAACCTCATCTTGAAAAATGCATGGGTTCACATGTTTGAGGACAGAGTGTGCACATCAGCGCTGGTACATTCTTCTGTGAAGGCAACGAGAAACCACAGACATTCCTGAGGTAGTCTACGCACATGAAAGCTTCTTTAGAGCCCGAGCCATTTATCATTTGCTCATCATAGCGCTCATGCTGCAAAGCATGTTTGAAGTCACCACGCAGAGGCTAATGGGGTGCAACAGAACGCTATTCAAATCAATACACAACAGGCTTTTTCAGAGGAAGATACATGTGCATCGCTCGCCTACAAAAAAGAGCCCTGAGAATAAACACGCTCCAGAGGAAAGATTATTCTAAGAAAAGCTCACGTGTGTTTTTCGCCTGTATCGTCATGGCTTCTTGGGGAGGAATTGTTTATTTTGACCCCATTGGGAGAGCACAGGCAAACTATTTTGTTGGTAGAATCTAACACGTTTTACTCAAACGCTCTGAGCTAGAGCTGGTGATGGAATGAGAAGGAGAACATGTGCTGAATATAGACCTTCTTCCGTTATCATTCAGGCAGTTTAACTTAGCATTACGTGACCTTTTGAAGCTTCCTCACAGCTGTTCCCGGGCGAGGAGAAGGGATACATGAGAGTCTTGGTGAACACATGGCACACCTCACAGATACACTCCTGCACTCATGGCTCTGTGGAAATTAGGGATGTCCCGATCACCTTTTTTTGCTCCCGATCCGATTCCGATCATTTGATTTTGACAATTTGCCGATACCGATTTTTCCCGATCCGATCTTTATGCAATGTATTAAGAGAAAAAAAAGGAAAAAAGCATTCAAGTTGTCCCTTAAGGTTATTTTTTTATTTAAATGACAGTACCCAACTACCCATTCTACCCAACATGGATATAGCTTCTTTTTTTCACAGCAGCATTGGATCAGTTCAGTTGTGCAGCATTGGATCAAAACAAAATAAAGCTCATCAGTGCTCGTTAGCTTACTGCTACTATTAGACACTGCGCCAGATTTGAGAGAAATAAGCAACTATGAAAACAAGCCCCAAAGAAGCAACACATACATGATGTTGTGTCATTTGAAACCAAAACTAAGGCCTCAGGATGACTTTAAGACTTGAACATGGTCATTTTTGTTTTGTAACATTAAATACATTTAAAAAAAATAAAAAGTAAAAATAAAAAATCCGGTCCCCGATTTTTTTCTCCCGATTCCGATCTTGTGAAAATCACGTGATCGGCGCCGATCCCCGATCACGTGATCGGATCGGGACATCTCTAGTGGAAATGCATCAAGAGCTTATAGGGGTCGGTAAATGAAACAATTTCCTCTACCAACATTTACAATACTTGAAAAGATGTTATTCCTACTGCCAGACTTTTAACCTGATGAATAATATAATACCCAATGACTTGTTGGCTTCCTTTCCAAGTCCTTCTAACTTTTCAGGAACTTATTCATCCTTTTTTGCAATCATCAATATTGAGAGCTGAAGAAAAGATCTTTAGAGTGAGAAGTGGCTTTGAAGCAGCTGAATATTGACTAAACTAACTTCTATGACATGTTCCATTGAAGTGAAGCACTGCTCTGAGTTTCAAAAATGCGTATGAAAGCAAAGTGTCATTTAAACGTGAGGAATAGAGCAGAGCAGAATAAAAGCAGCCGTGACATTGTATGAGTACAGTCACCTGGTGCAACTTTCTTTTCATCAACAGCGAGGGCATATGAGATCAAGATCACCTCTCAACAGTTTCATAGAAACCATCTGCAGGCAGTTAACAAGACCACCTGGGATCAGATGGAATAAGATCCTCAGTCAACCTGCCAAATAATCCATTTGGAGGAAAGAAGTTTGAGAGGCGAATGTCAAATCTACATCCAGGCCTCAGAGGATAATGTTTAAACTCAAGCGCATCAACCATACCTGATAATTGCATCTAGTTTGTGTAAGATGAATGATGTTCTGTACGATGTCTGTGCACATATAATAGTGCTATAATGAGGCCTAGGAGTCAAACACACGACTAATCAAGTGGGTGAGTGGGGTCCGCTGAGAGACGTGCGCTCGCTGGATGCTGATTGGAATGAAGCGCGCATACGGAAAGATATTAATATCACCTAGTGAATTACACCCAGAGCAGTACAAACTGTTCCACGCAGCAGCAGCAGCAGCAGCAGCAGCAGCAGCAGCAGCAGCAGCAGC
>CALSBZ010044214.1:241180-252573 GCA_943591055.1 Gobionotothen gibberifrons
GCAGCAGCAGCAGCAGCAGCAGCAGCAGCAGCAGCAGCAGCAGCAGCAGCAGCAGCAGCAGCAGCAGCAGCAGTGTCTGAGAAGAGAAGTGCACACCTTCCCGTGTGGCGACTGAGCTCCGTGTTTCATTAGTTTAGCCGAAGAGCTGAAAGCAACGTGACATTAACTCCTCTCCCTGGGCCCCTGCTGGGTGTGAATGTGTGGATGGAGGAATGTTGGCCGTCCATAAAAAGGATCCAAGTGAGGAGGGGGGGGAATCAGACTGGGAAATAATAAAACAAGGTTGCTTAGGAAGGTTCCTAACGGGGTGAAATGACTCAAGTGAGCTGTTGGGGTTCTCTAGGTGATAGGAAAGGAGCTTCGATGCTTCCTTGGTGTCTCCTTTGTCTCTACGCAACATTTAAAGTGACGCACCGAGCCAAACAACCAACCAGGACTTACAAACGAGATCATGTGACAGTGTTCATTAGTTTCTCAACACCTAGTTGTCTTTTTTTAAGCCCTGACAAATCCTCCTTCCCATCTTTATCCCGTTTTTTTTTTACTGAGGCTAAGGAAAGTGGTTGGGAAAAGAAATACAACCTGATTTGTTTTGGCAATGAGACCACAGCCGTTACTTTGTAAATTATACACTTCAGTGTTTCCCCTATATACAAATTGTGGCGGTGCAGCGCCGCTGCTAGGGGGGAGCCAGCCAGGTACCCAACTTTTCTTTTTCTTTTTTTAATTAAAATAATAATAAGTGGTGACCCTTTTTCATTTGTGATTGTTTGTTATGTGGATTCGTAGTATTTGTGTTACTGTATGTTCAATAAAGGTGTATTTTTGCTAAATCTTGAGACATTGCATTTGCCACTGTATATACTAGGCAGGGCCGATTTTTGGCATACACTGTTCATTTGCCCTGTACGATGGGCGCTGTAAGTGATGAAAGTGGGGGATGTTGGCTTATCAGGCGCCCGCAGATCACAGCCAAAGTGCGAGCGAGAGAGCGAGCGAGGGAGAGAGAGGGCGCACCGGTACCGGCGCTGTTGTTATTATAATCTGGTGCTAGCTGCGCTAACGGATATAAGAAGTATATATGTTTCTCCAACCAGGGTGGAGGAGAGCTCTCCTGTCAGACTGAGAGGCTCAGTGAGCTAAAGGACTCTCTGAGTGTTTAGATAGTTATCTCAGTGGGTCTCAAACGTTTTGACCACAAATTATGTAAACACATATTTCCAAGGCACTCCTTTATAATTATTAGGATTAATAAAAACAGGTTTGAAATCATTCCAATGTATACTATAGGACAGTAAACCAAACATATAGTTTAAAGTTGGAGGGATACAAAAATATGCGTGAATAAATAAATGTTAACTGGTAAAATAAGATATGAATGAACAACAAAAATAAAATAAGTTACATTTATTTGTTATTGGCTATGGTAGGTTATTGGTTATGTTCATATACTTATTTGATTATTAAAATGTAAACGGATCTTTTTCATATGGGTGTTTTAGAGTTGTACCCCCTAGATCAGGTCTCTAGTAATTGTGTGCTCAAAGTGCACCAGATTGAAGCATTTTACTTTAAAATGTTCAAAAAAATCCCCCGGACCCCCCTAGAGGATGTGACGTCCACCCCCCAATTCAAACATTTTCATACAATACTGAATACATTTGAGGCCATTTTGACGTATATTACCTATGTCAATAAGTTTCTGTTTTTGTAGTGTATTTGTCTTTTGTAGAGATTTTTCATTTGTTCTTTATATATAAAATCTAGCCTAAGGCAGCAAATAGTCTAGAACCGGCCCTGGTACTGGGCCTCAAGAGCCTTTCTTGTGCTGGCAGACACATAGAAACAAATTGACGGGGCGCACTTCGCACGTGCACACACTAAAAAATTCCACACGCTCCGTGCTCACATTATGCTGGGCCCATGTGCCTTAGCACCGCTGCTATGACTCCACCCTAGGGGAAACACTGCACTTTGCTTTTTGAAAAAAACATAGTAAAAGCACAACCTGAAAATCCAACTGACAAGGTATGCATGCGGGAGATAAGATGGAAACTGCCTCCTCTTATTCTCTAAAAGCACTGAGGCCAAGCAGCCTGTAGAGTAACACAGTGAGTCCTCCGATAGGGTCCTCACCCTTACACCCCTCCCTCACATATCTGACCACTCTGATGAAAATCCAATCATCTACTTGACCGAGGGAGGGACTGGGAGACATCACCAGTCACAGCGGGCAGCAAGCCAGCGCTGTCTCGTCATTAGAACCCAATTTAAAAAAAAATTAGGAGACTCTGCACTCATCCTGTGCCAAGAGTGGTGGGTGGGTGGTGGGGGGGGGGCTTTGCAGCAGAGCCTCGCGTGTGGAAATGGGAAGGCGACAGCCAGCTGGTGGAGATAACAGGGAGCGGACTGACCGGCTCTGTGATACTACTACAGTCATGGTTATTAAATAATTGTTTGCCCCACAGGTCATACAATTCCATTAGGCAAAAGCAAATGTTGCCAACAGAGAAATGCAATTCAGCACGTAACCAAGACAACAACATCGTGAACAGCTGCTCGACTTGTGAATGTCTGAAGCTTACAAGTGTCTAATTGAAGCTACTAAACGCCATCACGCCAAACATTAGCTGCCTTTAGCTTAGCGGTCGGGACGTGAAGTCAGACCACAGTTTGATTATCACCCAACGCTAGCTGTGCACTTCTGGCAATATGTGGAGATGATCCTGCGTGTGTTTGTGGAACAGCTTGTTTTTTTGCAATATTCCAGAACCTAATGGAAACATCCCATTGCTTTTTGCGATGCTAACGTCGGGTTAGCTTACATAAACACGCTGCACCAGTCCATTACCTGGCAGCAGAAGTAAGTAGCACCCCTCATCAAACTAAAAGGCACCAGCTAAGAGGACAGGGCTGTCATTTTGGGTCAGTCTCATCACATTCTGCTGTTTTTTTGTTTTCAGTGAAACAAGAGAAGACCATTGAAGCATTTTCAGATAATAACACTCCTTATCATTTGTCATTTTCGTAAACAAAAACAGGAAAATGGAAGGCAAATAGTCCGTCTTGCTTTTACTGTAGTAAATATAGCCGGATAGAGAGGCAAACAAGCAGATTATTTATTGTGTTGTGCCATTCGTTGAAAGGATCACAGTATGGTGCTGCTGGCTTTCAATCTATCATCTGTGCCGCACTCACGTGGTTCAGGCTCTGGCCAACAAGATTACAAAATGATCACATGAAGTTTGGACTGCAGTCACAAGCATGATGACAGCTAGCTGGGCTCCACAGATGAAGCTCCGTCTGAAGCCGCTCCACAGAGAGAGGGAGCCAGCTCCGTGGAGCAGCAGAAGAGGTCAAAGCACATCAACGTGAACGCCCTGGGAGAAGCAGAGAGGAATCCTGCAGCCAGCAAGTTACAGCCTCCTCCTATCAGTGATTAGTGTAGCCAGGCACTCGTAAGGTCCAATGCACGGTCAATTACGAGCTGTTGCACGGAAGCTATTCATTCTGCATGAAAACAGGCCATTGGGCAGTGCTCTCTTCCCCGCGTTGCGATTATTACATTCAACGATTTGGTCATTAATTATTCACGGAGAGAAGGCCAAGTGAACAACAATAATAAGAGAGTTTACTGAGCCCCTGAGGGAGAGGGTCTGCTGGTTTGACCCGTTTCAGGAGGAGGTCAACGCTTCCATTTCAAGGATCATGCTGCGCTGCCAGAGGGACATTATGTCCAGAACAAACTGTAACTACTGCTACTATTATTATAATGAGTTTATCAATATAAAGATAATTGGCAAATTGTTTATTTCCAAAGCAAAACTGTTTCATATGGCTTCATATCAAATGTATTCTCTTGGACTGTAATTTAAAAGCCAATTTAAAGATGGAATTGAAGCAGGGCTGTTCTTTAGTTGGGTGCTGAATGTGCTATTTAATTAACAATATAATAATGAGATTTCTGTATAAATATCAGTCAAAATTAGCCCGAATATATTGGATTTGATCTGCTCAGGTTCAGCACCACGGACAGCTCCACACATGCACAAAACAAAAAACGCTGTCCATGGTGCTGAAACAACAGCTAAGCATTTGTCACGCTTCTCCGCCAAAAGCCGTTTTTCTAAAGATACAAAACAAAGATTTGGCAATCAGGCAACATTTGGAAAGTCTTTGTAGCCGCTTGCAACCCGAGCACCGAGCAAACTCATCTTACTTCTACACCAATAGAATCACAGAGTAATGCACTTCCTTAGAAAGTTGAGTGTTTGAGAAAGTGCCTGATGACCTCTAATGCTACTGTTAGCAGCTCAGAGTGCTCTTAAACTGCTTAAGCTAACATTAGTGTCAGCTGTACAGACTTACAGGATGAGCTTCTTCACAGCTCTGGATCCCACACTCATTAAATCTATCCGCACTGAACCCTAAAGCTTATACATGTTGAACTATGATGCTGATCTGGTTGAAATGTTGATATGAATCTAACCGTGAGGTGATGAGTCACTCCTCTGTTGGTCCCTGTTGAACTACAAACACATGTTTAGTTTCATTCAAGCTAAGAAGAAGAAGAAGAAGAAGCTGCTAGCTATATGTTTATATGGGATTATGAGCCTCGGAGCTTAACAGAAGTCCAGGTGCCAAACATGAAAGCCTCTGTCGGGACCTGTCTCCGGCCAAGAGCCAATGAACAGACACTGGCGCGCACACCGCTCATTAAGTGGACAACATCCAACAGATTATTTTCTTGTTGTTTTTCCAACATGCAGAATTGGGTTGGCAGGGTGAAGTGTTCTTGTGACTTTACAGCCGGTGACATACACATCCGCCATCTCAAAGTTTTTCTAGTTTAAAACAATGTTAATGATGAAAGTTATAATCAGAAAAAAGACTCTTAAAGTGTAAAAGCTGAACTGTTTTGAATAGAAACGTCAGGAGAAGTTACAGACTGACGTGTAACTCGATGTTGGACACCTTTTGGACAACCTGCATCTACCGGACCATCTAGGAGAGGTCAAATTCATTTTATAGCATCTGATAGGTACATTAAAGTTTATGGTGCCATAAATTAGAAGCATTATTAGTTTTACGCAACTGCATGTTATGACTAACAGGTCATGATTGTTACTCTGGGATCACACTATTTAATGGACTGAATACACTGAAGTACAAAGGGTCAGACACCGCCCTCAGCGCACACATTTACCAGCTGGAGGTCAGATTGCACCCCCCCCCACTTAGACCACTCCACACCAGAGGTAGGACTAACAGCTTTAACACCGGCCATATGAGCCGTACTAACCAGAGACACTATCATGGGTAGGTTTACGTACAAATAGATATTTCAACAAGCATTGTGCAACTGCCATTGTGTCACTTAAGTGTAATGCAACCAGTATTCAAATGCTGGCGTGTACTTAAGAGAATTCAGCCTTGAATATATGGAAGTCGCCATCCATTGACACACGAAAAGCATTGTTATTTTGTTTACTTTCACCTATTTCTGATATTTCCCACGACGGCAGAGCCTGATGATGTCAATAGCATGTGGTCAGATGGGTATACTGTGAGCTACTCCACAATCATACATCTATGATTGAGGCCATGCCCCTTGCTCAGCGGAGGAATTGGAGTCTCTTCCTATTTTATGATGGATTCCTCCGGTAGGAAGGTGATGCAAAAATACTTTGAGTGACTGACACTAAATCCTGATGATGAATGGCAGAGCTAATTAAAAAAAAAATGGTGTAGACGGAGGGAACGAAAGCTCAATCCAACACAAACTAAAAGGTGTTAATAAAGCAGCAGTTTCCAAATGAGATTCTGAATGCTCCCCGCGGGCACCAGAATGCCACAGCTCACCGTAACAAACAAACAAACCCCAACATGTTCCTTTTCAATTGTGTTGACAAGCAGAGCAGCAACAAAAGCGTGAGAGCATTGCAATTTGGAATGAGTCAATAAGCTGGTTTGTAATACACTTTTTTTCCATTTCGCTCTTTACAAACATCATTCATCACTGTCACATACTCTTTATCTCATCTCGGAGCGCTATCAATCGAGTTCCTATCACTTCCAGGATAGAAATGGTGCGATTAACAGATTCTGGTCACGCCTGAAGGCTTCTCCACCATCATTTCAGCCAAAAAAGAATCTGCTATTTCCTATCTGGCAGCACAAGTGAGAATGGCATCAATGTATCTAACGTGGAACATTTGGAAAAATCTATTCCATGTGTCACAGTCCCCCAATAACTGTGACAGGAAGGATGCCTTCACATATTGAAGCGCCACACGGGGTCAAATGAGTTCAAAGCAGCCTGTTTAGGTGCACGTCCGGGGGGCTTGCTTGCTCTCACGGGATGTCAATAAGCTGCAGTTCACAACACAGTACTCGCAAACAGCCGATGTATTAATATAAGGAGTGTGATAAGTGTTTGAGTGATTCACGACTGCGATTGCTCCGACAAAAAAAGAGTGGAAGTCATTGATTTTAGGAGGCGCCACAATCGTTATCCTTGTTTTAAAGACACAGCCGTGGCATGATGGGGAACTGATCAGCTGCAACTAAACCTTGATTCTGGAAAAGCTACTAAATCATGAGCTTTAGTGAAAACAAATGACTTCTATCCAGATGCGGCTGTATCAAACAGAGGCGAAGAGAAACATTGAAATTAAGGTTTTAAGCTAAAAATACAAGCAACCTTCATTTCACCAAACTAGACCTCCAATGTAAACTATTTGCTGTCACAGCAGATGAACGGGGGGGACTCTGGGACATTTCTGAGATTAAATGGACTTTTTTTTTCTCCCCCCCCCCCACAATATCAGTATCTGGTCATGCGCCAGCACACAGGCTTAAATGAGAGAATTTGGCAGGGCTGCAGGAATTAACGACCCATGGCGGCGGTGTAAGGTTGAAAGCCATGGTGCTCACAAAAGAGCCTGCAATTACTCCCCGGACAAGAAAGAGTGCGATGGTATTGATGTGATGATCACTTCAAGGAGCAGTGTAATTCCAAAAAGAGAATCAGATCTGGAGAAAGGAGAGATCTGTGGCATTCAGGTCTCAAACTAACTGTCAAAATAAATCTTAAGGAATGGATTTTTCGAGGCTTAGGCATACTGTTCTCAGCGAGGAGAGGCGCTCGCTGTGAATTGTTGTCATGACCCCCGACTGCAAGGTAAAATCCCATTGAGCAGCCTGCCACAGAGGGTTAGTGTGTATCCCACTCTCCATTTGTACGGTCCCTTACACAGAGCAGCAGAATGTGATGGAGTGATAAAACTCAGCATGGTGACACTCAGCCCTTTATGCAATGAAACTGATGGATTTTACTGGCTCGTGTTAAGTGACATGGATTAGCAGCCAGATAAATCGGCATACTTAATATTAGGCTATAAAGTGCACAGCATTATGAAATGCACAATGCTCTCATGTACTTATCTGGATGTATCTGGCTCAGCCTCTTGTTCTCACACACACACACGCACACACAGATATTTGCCAATAAATGGAGCCAACTTTGGATTTAAATGATGGCATGCACTAGAAAACGCAGTTTAAGTCTAGGAATGATTCCAGGCTGTTGAGCAGTGTCACCTCACACAGCAGGTAGCAGCTCCACACAACGCTCGAGTCCAAAATGTTAAAGTTAACCTTCAAAAGCTATTAAAAAACATAACTGCTAGCACGGGCACTTCTGTCAACCCTTTTTTAAACAAGCCACAGTAACGGTGAGGACAAATTAACAGGGGGAAGGAGAGCATTCATAAAACAAAACAGCACACTTAAGCTAATTTCACTTCCGAAAAGAGCATCCGTCAAGTTGCGCGAGAGCGACTGGCGCGTGCCTAGTGCCCTACAAATACCGTTAACGCCACATTTTTCTGCATTTATCGACACTTACCGGCGCTGTTCTCCGTGTCCCGTGGTTCCAACTTGTCCCAGCAGCGGGGAAAAGGTCCGCTCCGTACCGTGCCGATCCCTCGTCTGCTCAGTGTGTCTGCGGCCGGCGGGAGGAGAGCAGCCGTCCAATCAGCGGCCGCCTGATTGGGAGGGACGGCAGCCAATCAGAGCCGGCCGGGAGAGAGAGGACCATGATGCTTCTTTGTTTAACCGAGATTGACTTTCAGGCAACGGAGCGGCCGCTTGTCATGCCTGGATGATCTGATGGCATCTGGGCGAAAATAAACCCACGGCTCGGTGGAATTGCAGCAGGGGGATGCAGGGGAGCTGGATGATTGATTTGACTGGTTTCTAGCTCGGAACATCCTTAACTGATTGAACATTATTTAAAAGGAAGGTTCACTTTGTTAAAGCTCATCTCATGTCAGTGTACGGTTTATAAGTTATAGATCATTCATTTATCTTTTTGTATTTGTTATAATTGAATGACTTTATTAGAGAAATGCCCCAGCTGTTCATTTGGAAATAGCAAGAAACATGTTAAGCTATATTATGTATTATTCCTAGCATTGAAGTGTTCTCAATGATTGCATAATGTTCCTGGAATGCTACATTTGAGCTGAATTTCAACGATATTTCTGAACACTGGACGATATGAGGCTACTTTGCAGAAGGTTAAGGTGATATATTATGCAAAAGGAACTAATTATGGAGAATAGCATGCTACTTGTTCTGTTGTTGGCTGCAAGATCCAATATTTATGCAGTCCAATCTTCTGAGGCTGCAAGACCCAGTGGATTCACTTTATTTCTGACTGAAATGTACAGCAACTCCATTTCAATAAGGGTCAGCACACAGACAGATTCACTTCAAAACTGAAGCTCAAGGATGGATCGATCGGACTGTCTGTGACCCAACTTCAACCCCTGGCGTCTTGCCAGAAATAATTACATGACTGCTGTCTGTCTCACATCTTTTATTTTGTATATAGTTCTTTCCACCCCCACATCCTGATAGTCAGTGCAAGCATATATACTGCATACATTCCTATTATCCTTACAGAAAATGATATCTTATTCATCGGGCTCTGGAGGTCATTCGTCGTACACACCATGTTAAAGGGACTTAGTTATAGTAGCGGAATTTATCTAACGCAAAATTAAGCCCGGTTACTTTCTCCTCAATGTTATATTAGATTTCATCTGGACTCTTAGCTGAGCTGTTGCGCAGTTTTTGGATTATAAGCAACTGTACTGCACCTACATCCGGTTCCAGTGGTTCCCTGTGCACCACGATGACATCAGAGCATTGATATATAAAGAAATTGAACATTGGATGTATTATCGTCTCCTCTCCTATCTGATTGTAAGGGCATTCATCTGGGTTTATAATTGTTTGGCAGAGGAATAAAACGATAAAAAAAATGTACAAAACTGCATCTGCTTTGGATCGTCAATGAAAACGTTACCGGGGACAAATAACCCAATTAAAAAGATGCCAAATAGCATCTGAGGAGAGGATGCTGAATTATTGAACCGGTAACAGTGCTTCCCCAAGTTAAAGGAGCCGTCAGCACAATGCAGCGTGACCCGCGTTGAATTCACTTTTCTGACATTAAAGTCGTTTTTTTCTGCTGGTGTAATTAACATGGCAGTATATTGTGTTTGCAGCCAATTACCCCATGTGTTCAGGCTGTAAGCGGAGAGGGGGGGGGAACATCTGTCAGAGGTGACAAAAGCCACCTAATAGAAAAATCTGTAACTCCAACAACAGGCCTGCTCTATCAGTGGAAATCAATACGCCTTTCGCCCAAGAGATCTCAGCTGGACTGTGTAACGTAGGTAGGCCATACATCAAAGCAGCAAGCCACACAGAGAGGAAACCGCTAAGTACCACTCACTGATGAAAAACTCATTTGTATCATTGAGTTCATGAAGCTTTATTTCAACCACAAGATAGAAATGAAAAAAAAAGGATGAAAAGTCCTGAAAAGCATTCATTCAGAGAAAAACTATTAACGCACATATTGAAAATCAGTCAAGAAAAATATACTAAGTAACCATTTCTCTGCACACCAGGTGCAATCAAAGCTAAGTAAAGATCAAAGATATTAAAACAGTACAAAACACAATCAGAGCAGTTCATCTCTCCATGGACAGAAGTGAAATTACATGTGGCTGCCTGATGATTAGATGAAAAGTTTAAGAGCTGTCGTCGTCGTAGAATCTGTTCCTCTTGATGCGCTCCTCCACCGTCAGCCCGTCGTCGTCTTCGCCCCACAGAGGAGCCTCATCCTCCCGCCCCGATTTATCTTCTTTTACCTCCATCCCGAAATCCAAAAGGTCATCGAGCGCCCGATGCGTCCCGGCGGCAGACTGACCGCCTCTGAAATCAGATAGCAGGTCAGAGCTGCTGCTGCTCAGCCCGGCGAAGATGTCCTCCAGGAAGCTTGATGTGCTAATCTGCAGCTCTGTGGCCTCCTTTTGGAGCGCTCCCTCGCCTGTGAAGAAATGCGTGTCAGAAGAGCGCTCTGTGGCTTCAGCACATTTGGCACCGGCTGGCACAAAAGCATCCTCGCTCTGTGCCAACTGCAGCACTTCGCTTGGCATCCATTTCATTTCTTCATCTGTTTGGAAGAGATCTGTTGGAAAGAGATTCTTCCCTTCCTCGTGCTCACTAAGCCCTTCAAACAGGCTTCCTTGCTCCGGGCCCCAATTATTGTTATTGTTGGAGTTTGCATTCAGCGCCTGTCTTGCCTCCTCATCTATTAAGGTGACCTTTACCGCCTCCCCGTTGTTCAAACCGCCATTACTTCCTTTATCTATCTCCGTCTGACTTTCCTCCCCACCTACTGCACTTTCTCTCTGCCCATCGTGACCGTTTACTTTCACTTCCTCCACCACAGCTCCACCACAGCTCTCTTTCTTCTCTTCCACTCCAGGGTGCACTTCAGAGTCCATTTCAGAGCGCTCTTGTACCTCCGAGCCGCTGTTTGACTCTTTCCTTTCTCGAGGGTGAGAAACATTCTCTGCAAGTGCTGCGGGGGAGGGGGAGGCCCCTGACTGTGCTGGAGTCTCTTCAGGCTTCTTCACGTTCTCTGTTGCTCTCTTGTCTTTTTCCTGGGGTCCATTTTGTGTTTCAGCTGCGGAGACATCGCTCACCTTTAATGAAGGCCTCAGCGGCTGATTGAGGTGTTCATCTTCCTGAGCGGAGCCCTCCTTAGGGGGCCATGACGGCTTAACCAGCTTCAACTCCTCCTCTATGGTGAAGGATTTCTTGCTGTGATCAGATTGAGGAGGCCACACGACAGACATCTTAGTGGTGAGATTTTTGTTTTCAGCTTCTGACTTTCTCGTGTCCTCATCCTCAGTAACTAGCGGGGTCTGAGCAGCGGGAGATTTGGAATCCAGGATTTTCTTTTCGGGCGATGGGGATCTGACGCTTGTCTTTTCGGGCGATGGTGATCTGACGCTTGTCTTTTCGGG
>CALSBZ010044214.1:252583-277556 GCA_943591055.1 Gobionotothen gibberifrons
GGTGATCTGACGCTTGTCTTGTCGGGTGAATTCTCCTTATTACTCCATAGTTCTTTGTGTGGTTTTTGTCCAAATCCCTCGTCGTAATTCCCCTTGGATTTGAACAGTTGCGTGAAGTGTGGCTTGCAGTACATTCGTCCATGGAGAGAGGCATAGTTTCCAAGGCTGTAGAGGGGAAAAAATCGGTTAAATAATGCAACAAAAAAAAAGAAGCAGAATAATGTGGTGTGAGTTATCGTCACCTTAGTTTGCCTCTGCAGTGCTCGCAGCGAAAGCAGCTCTTATGGAAGTTGTGTTTGTCTGCGATCAGCGACTCCATCGGGTACACCCTCTTCCGACACACCCTGCACAGTTCGGACTCTGGAACTCGAATTTTCTGCAAAGACATAAGGCAACGCTTTAATTAACAGGGTTCATCATTTCCTGTTCATTTCCTGGAAACAACCTTTTCATTTGGTACGAAATGAAAAAGGTTCACCTGGTTCATTTATAATTAATGAATTTTAATGTATTGCTACCTACAGCGTTTTGGCTTAGGAACTCTTCCAACTAAGGAAGAAAACTAATAAAATAATTCTAGGTTAGTTAAATAAATGAATAGGTTTTTGAACACTTTGGGGATCATAACATGCATGTTGGGAGTCTTAAAAGCAAACTCAGTAAATAAATGATTAATATTCACTGCGGTTTAAGTACATTTTCCAAACTACGTTTCCAAGGATTACTATCACATTTAGAGAGCTTGTTCCAGGAAGGTTAAATATTATAAGGTGATTCACATAACGTTTTAACATTTTATTCCCAATTGTTATTAGGGTTGACAGCAAACAAGCAATTAAGTGTATCATGACAGTCAGGATGCTTCTACGAAATTGTACTCCACTCTAATTAGTATCAGCATTGTTATTGCAATTCATTGTCTAAAAATAGCTTGTGTTTCAAGTTCTGAGAGTCGACTCGTAATTCATTAAAAAAGCTTTGAAAATTAAGTTAATTTAATGTTTTCAAAAGTGACTTATTTTCACAATTCACAGCATGAGCAGGGAACAAAAGGTGAATCTTCCAGTGAAGTATAAAAATAAATGAAATAGTTTTTCTTCTCGCTGGAGACATTTAAAGCCCTCCTCTGCACCACACACCCAGGCATGAGAATTATTGGTTCAATATGTTTCACACATCACAAGCATGGAAGTAAAACCCTGTGAATATTAAAATATGCCAACCTGACAGCAAGTGAACTGCAAACAGCTCAGAGCTTCAAATAAAAGCACTTCAAAGGAAATCACGTCATGTAAATAAAAGTGTCAAACCAAAGTGAATGCTTCTTTTCGTGCCACACAATGCCTTAAACTTTGAACACACAAAGCATGTTAATCACACCGTCACGCTGGTTTAGTGTCCTCATGCTGCACGGCCTGGTTTACCCGTCACGACAGTCTGCTGCTGGTGCGTCACGAACTGGGAGGTCCTCTGCTCCGTGACACTGAAACCCAGGTTCTGGAACACTCCTTGGCTCTCGGCCCACGACTGCTGGAAGTTTCTCAGCAGTTCCTCGGTGGACGCCTCTGGGGGCACGGAGACCGTCTCGCCTCTCACCACGTCGGCGTAGGACGGGGGGTTACCGCGGGTCACGGACTCCTCGCTCGTCGCCCCGTCTGTAATGTTCCCGAAGACGTCGACGGTGCAGAATTGCTCGGCGACCGCTGTCGTTTCCGAGTGACCCGCCGGCTCAGAAGGGGCCGACTCAGATTCTCTTCTTTCTATTTGCTCTCTGAGGTCTCGCGCCGCCTGAGAACCGAGCTCTCCCGTCTCAAACACATTCTTTATCGCCTTGACGTTGAATGTGGGGATGTCGTCAGATTTTGACGGCTCGTCGTCCGCGTCCTCCGTATCGCTCCCCAGCCTCTCCGTGATGACAATAGGCTCTTTTCTGTTGTACACCTTTGGTTGGGGGGATTCAAACCTGTTGACCAGCTTAGACAGATCGACTCTTGGGAGGTCCTGTTTCAGGAGTTCTATATTCACAGCCCCTTCCTCGGCCTCAGCTCCCAGACGCTCAGGGATATCGATGGGATCCTTACGCATGTACGTCTTGCTCACCTCCGCCTTCTGCGCCTCCTCAAAGAAAGACTTCTTATCTCTGACAGTCATCATGGAGTCCCCCATTTCTCCACCTTCCATCAACCCTTGCTCATCTCTCTCTACGGGGGTGTCCCTGTCGCTAAGAGAGGACCATAGCTCTCTTTCAGCTGCAATACACTCTGGCACCGGCACGGGAGGGGGTGGGGTGATACCGCGAGAAAGCATGGAGGTGGTGTCCCTCAGTTTCATCAGCTTCTCGGAGCGGCTCATCGTTGGCGACGGAGTGGCTCTAAAGGGGGATGTGGGCGTGAAGGACTTGCGAGGAGGAGGCGGGGGAGTCCCGACTGACTTGTAGGGTGGAGGAGACGGGGTCACTCTGAGGGGCGAGTCGATCCTCCGTGACTCGATGCTTATAAAAGTGGGTGATGGACTTCGGATGCTCGCTAACGGGGAGGACACCCTCTGATCCTCACTTATCTCCTGGTGCACTTTTCTCTCTTGGAGTGACTTTCTCTCCTCCACCACCTTCCTTTCACTCTTGGAAGAGCCGATGCTGATCTTTGAAATCTTAGTTGTTGCTCCGCTGAAAACTTTTTTGTCAGGTTTCGGAGGCACAGCCGGCGGCGCTGACGTTTCCACTCTCTCTTCTTTCTCTTCTTTGTCTTTCACCTGCTTTTCCACGGTTGTCACGGTTTCCTCAAAAGTTGTGAGCTTTGTTTGAAAAATATTCTTCACATACACCATCATCTCTTTCAGCTTTTTCTTACTTTGCCGTTTAGTAATTTCGCTTAAATTCTTTTTCTCATCCGCGCCCATGGCCCAGTCAGGGACTTCGTTTATAATCATCCTGACAGCGTTGGAGTCTATTTTGCTTGGTGTGCCTTCCAGCTCTTTTATTTGAGCGAGCAGCTTTTGCATTACATTGCATTTCTCAAAATCTGTGCTTTCTTCTGAAAGAGCCTCCTCTTTATGGGTCACTTTCCCTATTGCCTGTGCAGACACATTCTTAGGCAAATCTTTTGACTTCACTGCATTCATCTGCATTTGGCTTGTTTCTGCTGCTTGTACATTTATTTGCTTTTGCACCTGAACGACCTCTTGCTTCTGCACCACCCGCTCAGTCACAACCACCTCCTGGTGTCTCTGAAAGCTCTCTGCCTTCATGCTCTGCTGGCTGTGGGAGACGGATGCGTGGCCTTGTCCCTGATGAGCTGCTGCAGATGTGATCTTAGCCATCTTGGGCATTAAAACGGTAACCGATGGTGACAGCTGTACTCCAGCCTCATTCCTTTGCATCTCTGTCCCCTTTTTCACTTGAACCTCCACTTCAACTTTCTCCATAGCTGGGGTCACATGACTTTTCTTCTCAATTACTTTCATTTCTGTTTTCATAGACATCACCTGCTCGCTTTTCTGACTCACTTTTGTTTCACTTTTCTGTGAAACACTACTTTTCTCTTGCTGTAAATGCACTTCACTTTTCATCGCGCCGTCCAACTTTTCCTCTTTCTTCTCTTTTGGCATCTTGAACGTTTTCACCTTGAAACTTGGAGTCACCTTTGGGATTTTCGTGGGATGAGAGGGACTCATTTTCCCCTCCAGTGTCAGAGGCGCATTAATATTCTTTACATCTTCAGCTTTCAAAGTGACCACACTCTGGCTTTGTAGATTAGCATTTTCATGGACATCACTTTGTGTGGCAGTGACAGACCTGGAGCTGGATGTCTTAATGAACTGCTGCTGCTGCTCCGTGACAGAAGAAGTGACCACCTTTGAGCATGACTGGATTTCAATATTTGAGGCCTCGCGATTAGACTGGGAAACGACGGTCTGAGTCTTAGGTGCGGTTTGGCTCTTTTTAATCACTTCAGTTGAGGAAAGCATCTTTTCTGAGGAGTGCTCACTGGCAACATGCTTTTTATCTACGGACACACTTGAAGATCCTGTAGCTGATTTCTTATTTAGCACTGAGATCAAGGGTTTGCTCAAAGGGATCTGGGAAGGGGTTTTCTTGGGAGGCGGTATTCCTTCTTTGGAAATAGCCTTAGCTTCTTCGCTCTTTGCGGCTTCCGTTGCCACTTCTGAGTGTGCTTTCTGTGCTGCGGGAGGCTCGGGACTACTGGCAGCGAAGGAGGGCAGATGAATTGGTGGGGACGTGGGAGTTGTGACAGTACTCCTCATGGACTCTTCTTGCTCCAACTGTAGGCGGTACCTTTCCTCTGCGAGCATGAGAGGGGTTTTAAATTTGCGAGCAAAAGGTCTAGATTTGGGGGGTTCGGGAGTTGGCGGCAGTTTAATAGGAGGGACGAACACTCTTTTAGGCGGCTGTGGACTCTCTTTTGGTTTCATAGCTGGGATGCTTGGTATTTTTGTTGGTGACATTGCTTTTGACTCAGACTGAATCTGTTTGCTTATTTCAATCTGTTTGCTTATTTCAATCTGCTTGGTTTCCTTTTTCACTTCTTGAACTTCTTCTGTACGCTCTGTTGAGACTGAGTTGAGACTGAGCTGAGTTGGGCGTGGGGGTGGGGGTGGGGGTGGGGGTGGTGTAGGAGTGGGCTGCTTTTTCTGCCATTTAGGTTTAACTTGTACCGGTAGCTTCAGTGTTTCTGGTTGCTTGGGCAATTTGAATAAAGGCTTGCCGATGGGCTTCCCCAGCTTGGCAGGGGGAGACTGGGGCAATGCATTAAGCTCCTGCTGAGAGGGAGGTGGAGGGAGAAAATCTTGCGGAGGAGGTGGAGGAAGATCGAAAAAGTCAGACTCAGACTTGCCTTCCATGGGAGGCGGAGGTGGAGGAGGAGGTGGGAGGTCGCTGTCCTGCCTCATGATAGAAGGGGGGCAGGCTGGGCTCTCCAGCACTGGGGATGGAGGTGGAGGGAGGGAGAGCTCTGACTCTGATGGTGGAGGCGGTGAAGAGGGAGGAGGGGGGAAGTGAATCTCCGGCTTGGCCTTCTTTATGACACTTTTCCCTCTCATGTCCAGGTTACGGTATTCACCCTTTATATTTTTCACGCTGTGTTTTTGTGTGATTTCCTTTTTCTCAGTTTGCTTTTGAGACATCTGCTCGGACACATTTTGCTTATGCACCACAGTCTTCTCCGTCACTGTAGTCTGCACCTGTTTGATCGTCTTTGTTTCACACACTTGCTTGTTTGAAATGTTGCTCTGTGATGTGCTATGCGCCTCTTTCATCACGCTCACATCGACTGCTTTCGCTTCCGTTTGATCGTTATTAGTCATTTGTTTATGCTTTATCATAATAGGCTTGGGAGCTTGTATTTTCTGTGGGGGCAGCGCTTGGGGCTTCTGTTCTTTCATGCTCTTGTGTTGAGAGGCCCCAGTAGTATTGTCTGTTTTGGCTATAGTAACAGAGTGTTCCTCTTGGGTTATTACCTGCGTTTGCAGCGATTTGCTTTCGTTGTGCCTCTGTGTGTGCTTCTGTGACTCACTGCTCTGAGAGAGCTTTTTCTCAGCGGGGGCTGGATTGACTGCCACACTCTCACTCTTGGCTTCATGGAAGCATTCATGCTCCGCTTGCTTTACAGTTAATGGATTTTTCACGGGCACTTTTGCTTTCTTGTGAGAACGCTTGGGATTTGAATATTGTTTTCTTTGCATTAGATTCTTTATTGCACCTTGAACGTCCCCTTTTAACACTTCCTCTTTTTCCACCAGTGTTGAATCTTGTCCTTCGTAGAGACATTTTATAGACGTTTTTACATCTCCTTCAATGCTTCCCCTGCGCTGCATTTTAGGAGAAGTCGTCGGCTCTAGAAAGTGCTGGATGGTGGCTCTAACATCCCCTTGTTCGCTCACTTGATGCTGGTAAGTCTTTTTCTCGCTTGTTGCTACATGTAAACTTTGCATGGCCATGTGGATGTCTCCTTTGAGGATTTCCTCTTTTTCCACCTCTTTTACAGCTTGCTTCGCCTCCTCTAGGGACTTCAGGGTTCCTTTGATATCACCTGGCACCAGATCTTCCACAGTCACTCCCGTATTGGTGGTTGCAGACTTCTCCAGTGACTCGAGGGCACCTTTGATGTCTCCCCTGACAATTTCAGGTTTTTCTATTCCTTTGTTTTGATGCTGCGACTCTTCCAGAGACCTTAGAGTAGTAGGTATGTCTCCCTTCACCACCTCCTCTTTGTCGATGACCACTTTCTGATTGATGGCATGGGTCAGTGAACTCAGGGCTGCTGTAAGGTCGCCTTTAACAATATCCCTTTTCTCCAGGTTCTTGTAGGTAACGGCAGGCTCCGTCATAAAGACTTTAACATTGCTGTGAACGTCACCAGGAAGTATGTCTTGCTGTGCCACGGTGCGACCGATCTCCTGCTGATTCTTCCGCAGCAAGATTTTGGTCTCTCGAACGTCCCCACCGATGATATTCTCCTTTTCCACTATTTCCGTGACCGTTTCATCCGTTTTGCTCTGAAGCTGCTTCAGGTAATCCAAGGCTCCCGACTCAATGCATGTGGAGTAAAAGCTGACATTTCCCCTTTCCGTCTCTCCGACCCTTATCTTTCTGGACTCTTCGGCTCCTGAGTTGGAGAGAAGACGATGAAGGGTTTTGCTTACGTTCCCATGAATGATATCCTCTTTCTCCGTGCTAGACCTCTCCCCTTTATTCAAAAGGGAATAAATAGTCATCCTCACGTCTCCTTTCTCATCCTCTTGAATCAGAATGCCATGCTTGGAGGAGCCTTCGTTCTTGAGCAGATTGTTTACGGCCTCTTGAATGTCGCCGCGGATAATTTCCTCTTTCTCCACATTGATTCCCCGTTCCTGGGTGAGGAGCTGCTTCACTGTGGTGTTGATATTCCCCCGCTCCTCGCTGTCAATAGTTATCCCCCTCTCAGTGATCTCCCTACGGTTCAGGAGGTTCATCATTATGCTACTCATATCCCCTCTGATAATCTCTTCCCTTTGGATTTGGGGAGCTTCCTGGTTCATGAGTTTAAACTTTGCCATGCGGATATCGCCAATCTCATCTGCCTCGATAAGAACGCCCTGTGAGTCAACCATTTTCTGACTGTAAAGCTCCTCAAGTGTCTCTTTGACGCTTTTACCGATTATTTCTGTCTTCTCCGTGCTGCTCTCGTTGAAATCATTGAAGGGAGTTGATTCAAATAGCCATGTAGTGGACTTCACGTCGGCCTGTGGGATTTCCTCCTTGGAGACGACGAGCTCTGTTCCGTCAGTCTGTTTGATACTGTCAAGAGGCTGCTTCTCAAAGAGCCACACCGACTGCGTGACATCCCCCTTCATCACTTCCTCTTTTGTCACTTTCTCCATGCCATCGTACTCTGCGCCTTCACCGTGGATCTCATCCATCGTGCGCGTTTCAAACATCCACGTGGCAGATCTGACGTCACCTTTTTGGATTTCGCTCACACTTACTGTTCTGATGTACTTCTGGGACATCTCATCAGTCTCAAACCGCTGCTTATTTGTCCTTACATCACCGCCTTGGATGTCTTCAACTGTTTTTGATCTGGTTTTTATGTCTTCTGCAATTTCATCCAGGGGTTGCGTTTCAAACCTCCAGCGCGCAGAGCTAACGTCTCCTTTGTTGATGCCTTCTTCAGTCACCGATTTAATAACATAGACCTGCTCTGAATCTCTAATTGAATCCAGAGGCTTTGTCTCAAACTGCCATCGAGCCCCCACCACATCTCCTTTAATGATCTCCTCCTTGGTGACTGTAGTTACTTCATGATAATGGCCCTCTTTGTCACAGATGGCGTACAGCGGCTGAGTTTCAAACATCATGGTGTAATTTTTCACATCCCCCCTCTCTTCCTTATCTCTAAAGATACTGGCGAGTTTAGAAATATCATTCTCAGAGGACTCCTCTTTAATTTCATCCAGAGAATATGACTCAAAAATAAAACGACTTTTGCCAACGTCACCCCCCTGAACGTCAGTCACAGTGCGACTTTCCTTCGTCTCTGTGGAATCGTCACGTATGGCATCCATTGGCTGATTCTCAAACATATAGGTGCAGTTGACGACGTTCCCCGCCTGGATGTCCTCGGCCTGCTGCGTCTTCATCCTCTGCATTGTTTCCCCCGAAGTGGAGCTCATGATGTCAGAAGAGCGATTCTCAAAGATGTACTTCATCCTGGAAACATCCCCCGAGTCGATGTCGATCTTCGTGACCCTCCTGAAAGAACTGTCCTCACCTGTGATGTTTTCCAGGTTCTCAGTTTCAAAGAGGAAGCGAGCCAGCCGTACGTCCTTTCCTTGCACGTCCTCTTGATTCACAGTGCAGGTCTTCAGAATGGTCTCAGACTCTGTATGATCACGTATGTTGTCAAGTGTCTGGGTCTCAAAGAGCCAAGTGCATGTTTTGACATCTCCTTTTTGAACTTCTTCGACATCCGCCTCACTCTTCTCCGTTTTTTCATACAGAACATCCATCGGTTGAGTCTCAAATAGCCACCTGCAGGTCTTAACGTCCCCTTTCTCAATTTCAATTTCCTCCTTTGTTTTTTGTTCTTCATCTTCAAAATGGTTGGAGCTTTTAATGGTATCAAGCGCTTGAGTTTCAAACAACCACTTAGCTGTTTTGACATCCCCTGACTGGACTTCCTGCTTTGATATACCTTTTATGATCTGAAACTTATTGAGGCTTTCATCAAACTCATCAATGGGACGTGTTTCAAACATCCATCTGCAGCTGCGCACGTCTCCTTTCACAATCTCCTCCCGCCTCACCGTCTTCACCTCATGATAATGACCAAAGCTGTCTTGCATAGCATACATAGGGGTGGATTCAAAAAGAACTCTGTTGGATTTGACGGATCCACTTGTGACACCTTCAACTTGAATTCTCTGCGTTCCTTCACACTTACTTAAATCCATACTTTCAAACCTTTCTTTGTAGTTTGTCACATCTCCTATTTCGAGAGCTTCAACGTTCACAGTTCTTGTAATCTCCCTCTTCTCCTCTCTTATATTCCCCAGGGGCTGGCTCTCAAAGACCCACTTTTGATGCCTCACATCTCCCTTTTCCTCTTCAGATGCAACCATTTTCTTGAGTTTTCCCACATCCAGCAGTTCCTTCAGATTTTCCATGGGTACCGTCTCAAACAGATGAGTGGCTGTTCGAACATCTCCTCCTACAATCTCCTCTGCAGCTAAAGGTCTAGCATTGGCATTGTCTTTCAGAGTGTCCATCGACTGAGTCTCGAAAACCAGACAGTGCTTCCTCACATCTGCACCAATGATGTCTTCCTTTTGCATCCGGGAACTCTCCCATTCCTCATCCTTAATGGTGTCGAGGGTCTTTGTCTCAAAAAGCCATCGACCTTTGTTCACACCGCCTTGGACGTTATCCTCCATGGATATGCCACAAATGAGCTTCACCATTGCAGGGTCTTTGCTAATCATATCCAGAGGCTGGGTTTCAAACATCCAGCGTGATGTCTTGACGTCCCCTTTCGCAGTCTCCTCCCTGCGGATTGTAGTGATCTCCAACATCTCTCCTGAGTCCCCCCTGATGACACACATGGGCTGGGTCTCGAACATGCGAGTGGTTGTCTTCACGTCGCCTTTGATTTCTTCCAGCTCAGACTTCAGGTTAAGGAAGTTGGTCTCCTCAATGGTTTCTGTTTTGCCCATTGAATCCAGATGCTGGGTCTCAAAGAGATATCTAGCAGTTTTCACATCTCCGCCGGTAATGCTCTTGGTGGCGATAATATCGGTCTCCTGCTCGTCTTCTTGGTAAATCTTATTCAGATAATCCAGTGGTTGTGTCTCAAAAAGCCAGGTAGCAGTGCGGACATCTCCTCTTGCGAGATCAGTCAATTTTTGCAACTGCTCAGCTGATTCAGTACCTTCTATCCCGAGAGCATCCATGGGCTTAGTCTCAAACATCCAAGCTGTGTGTCTGACATCTTTGCCCGCAATGATTTCCTGCTGGGCGATGTTCCTCACCTCGCCCTCATCCAGGTTGTCATCTTTGATCTCATCGAGAGCCTTGTTTTCAAACATCCAGCGCCTGGACTGCACTTCCCCTTTAAGGACCTCATCCCACTCCACGGACTCTCTGTCGGAGCTCGAACCCCTGCTCGAGTCGTTGCCGTCATTTTCAAACAAATAGCACGCCAGCTGGACTTCTCCCACCAGTTCCTCGCATTCAGAGTCCTTCTGTTCCGCTTCCGTGAGCTCCTGCAAGAAGTCCTCCTCCAGGTTCTTGCGTACGTCTGGATTCATGTGCTTGTAGATGCGCTTTAGTTCAGCCTTACTCTTGTGTTTAAAGTACTGCTCCTTAGACGCAGTGTGCTTCTGTTGGGAGGCAGACTCTTGATGTTGGGAAGAGACGTACTCAGGGGTTTCCTGATACAGGTGCAAGGGTGGTGGAGGGAAGTGGTCTGGCATCTCATAATTCATTGCAGAGGCAGAAGCTACTGATGAGGCAGAGGCAGAAGCTACCGATGAGGCAGAGGCAGAAGCTACCGATGAGGCAGAGGCCGTCTTTACGGAGGAGGACATGTCATAGCTTGTCTTGGTTGAGGCTTTGGAGGACTGATTAACTGGGGCCCATTGAAATTGGTTGAAATCCACATCAACCTGTGATTGGTAAGTGATTTGTGTTAAGGAGAGAGGGAAAGTAAAAGAAGTTTTGAAGTCAGGAAATGGAAATATTTGTATAGTTAAGATAAGGACAGCTTTGAAGTACAGAGAAGGAAGAATAGAAAAGGAAGTATCAGCTTTCAATTTAAAATGATAATCATTACAAATGTCATTTTCTATGTCAAATGTATATTCCAAATCTAGAAACAGCATCTTATTTGGATGTAAATGAACAAGACTGTCAAACCCAGACATCTCCAGTTGTGTGTGTTCCTAATGTCTCATTTGACTGAAATATTCATTTGAAAATCATTTTAACTTCAGACTGTAATGGAACTCCTTGTTTTAGTCTCAGTTTTTTATCACTGTGAAAAAGAGAACATTCAGTCCTGCCTGTGTAATGACATGAGGTCTTTTATCCACTCCAATTATTCGCCATCAACTCATCGCATGGCCAATTTTCTTCTGATGATTTCACCGGGTGGCGTGGTCTTTATAGAGATACCTCCCTGCGTAAAAAGCCAAAGTGCTATATATTTAGATAAACAGACTGCATCATTACCTTAATTTCCTTGGCTGGTGCGGCTCCCTCAATCGTTTTCTCATACTGCTGCTTCAAAGCCTGAGTGGAAACCTTTGGTAGGTCCTCGCCGCCGACGAGCATAACTGAATTAGACACAAGAAGAAGGCTGCCTCATTAAGCCATTCGCAGTGAGCGAGCTCAGAGGGATTTGGAAGAGAAATAAATCATTTCATTAAAACCTGACTAGTTTTCATTTTCCAAATCCACGCAGCGGTGATTGCCCAATTTCCACTTTCCAATATTTTACATTCCTGACTATGCCCTGATTAGATTTCCTGCTATGCACCACAAAGAAAATCATCTGCACTCCAACTCATTTTCATAGCTCACCCCTTATTCAGCTGTAGAGGGAACAATCATTAATATAAAGGACACAAGCCGTGATGAAAACATACTAATTACAATATAAAAATCCATGAGAGGAATAACCTGTTTCATTGTAATGGTTCCCGTAACTGGCAGCCACATTGTTCTGGTGGACTCGTTCGTCATGGATCACCTGTGAACAAAAGATAAATAGTTAGTTCGTATATTGCCAAATGCACTGTAGCTTCAATCAGGGACAAGTTAAAGCCGTAGCATGAGGCTAGTAGCCAAAGAAGTGTTTCGGGTAAGATGCTACCGGGAACAGGAAGTACCTCTTGTTGACTGTGGAAGTGGCTTGTAGCGGGAAGGACCTCTCTGGCACTGCTTCTCACCGTCACTTCAGAGGAGCTTGACACCTCCTGTCAAACAGAGAGAAAGTGATGACTCCCTGTACATGAAAGACAGACTGCCTGCAAGTAAGTCATTGTTGGATCACAAAAAAGCTTAATAATTCCCCAAATGTTGTCCCATAACAAACTAGTTTAAATTCCAATGAAGGACGGTTTTAGTCTTGGAGAGGAAAAGCAATAGATTCCCCCAAAAAACAACTTCTTCCTGCAAGTGAGATTCATGCAATTTGTATGAGATGAAAGAGATAATATTTTAAGCTTGTATCCACTGCTGTTAACATGAGCGATACATGGAGGCTCGGGGTGCTCTGTACTCCTGAAACCACTTATGTCAGAATAATAATATCCTTCCTGATGTACAACCGGTTATAACACCAGAGCTCGGGTAGAACACCTGCGAGGAAGATTCGAGCGGAGAGTGGTTTGCTGTTAGCAGAGAAGCAATGACTCGATCAAAGAGACACTTCCCTCTCACGAAGCTTCCTGTACATGCTAGCATTCAACAAGGTCCGTGTGCGCTCCATGAATCCACTCTGAATGAGCAGAGCTGACCTCACTTCACTGCGACCGGGGCTGCTAACGTGTTCTGGCATTTCCCTCACGCACTCCATGACACCGCACATATTCGACCAAGGTGGCCTCTTTGATTTGACCTACAAGACGGGCGCTCGCAGACACAGCAGCCAAGTGTTCCCAATAAAAGGGCTACAGTAGAATGTGAATCACACGGTGGCATTTATACGTTTCACACTGTGCGGAGAGCCGGGGAACAGAAAGGACAGGGGTACTTTGTCTTCATGATGCTGCTGAATTTAAATCATGGGCAGATTTAGAGACAATGGGTCCCTGGGTACAGCCATGCAAAAGACCCCTCTAGTTAAACACATAGGAGCAACATGCTAAGGTTATTTAGCCTGTATTTAATCAGCTTCAATCCAATATCCTCCTCACTCTCTCCAATAAAGAATGTGTCGCATATGTGATGATATTATCACACCTCAATAAGAAACAGCGACTGTGGCTCCATCCTCACCTGCACTGATCTCTGCTCGTAGTGGAACTGGGCGACGCTGGACTGAGAGGATGAGGAGGCGAACTCCTGGCTCTCAAACTGTTTCTTCACACTGGCGAGCCCCCCCGGCAGCGAACAGGCCTCGGACTCATCCATCACCTACCAGGAGAAAAACAGATCACATTAAAAACACAGCTGCAAATCAATCCGTATACATGTGTTGGATTAAACATGCTGTTACACGACATTACATGAGATTCAAGAGATTGGATTTGACCCAAGTGAACCATACTCTACCCCCATTGATTGTGAATATGTTATACATTACCTTATGCTAATGTGAAAGTGAACGCATTATGCTAATGCTATGAAAAGCATTAGCAGTGTTGGAGGTCTTTTAAACGTGTCGTGAATGCTGTAATGGTGAAAGCATTAACAGTGGAGGGACATGGTTCCTTTAGAATCCTGGAGGAGGTGTGAAAGGGGATGTAGATGTAACAATACTGAGAGACAAGATAGAAGTCAAACTGACATCTTTGTGATCAAGCTGAAAAGAATTAAAACATTCAATTCAAGTCATTTGTTGTGTTTATTTCAGGGAATTTGAAGATATAAAGAAAGATGACAATTGAAATTGATTTTCTTTGTCCGCGACACAGAAAGAAGCCTCGATAGAACATTCCGTTTCTCAGAATAGTCAGGTTAGTGGCACAAAAGAGCCTTTCAATACTTTTTATTGAGCTATAGAAGGAATTCTATTTTTCAAACTGGAAAGAACATAAGCCTGTTTTTTTTATTTTTGCAAAGACGCATTCCACGCCTCATCAGTATGGAGTCCTCACTCTGCTATATCGAGAATGCACACTGACTATTTGATACAATAATCTCCTTTTGGGATTGTCAATTACTTTTCTAATAAAACATTTATACGTAGGGCTCTGCATATATAGCTTCTTGGAAACTGCAATATGAAAAGAAGCGTTCTGCTTTATGTGTGTGTGTGGGTGTGTGTTACACATTAACACACACCCACACTTGCCACCTTTCCTTTTAATGCAAATGAGGGCTCCAATGCAATTTGCAAGTTATTGCAGAGTCGTTCAGGTCAGTGACATTTCATGGCAGGGCACTGTGTTATCAATATTTTAATACTGCTGGGTACAATAGCGGAATAATACAACATGGAGCCCACATCTCTCGTTTAAAATGACCTTCGTACACATTATGGACAGTGGGTTGGAAAAGTCTTCTAAACCTGCATTCTTTCTAATAGCCAGCAGGGGGCATCTTGTTGCTAAAAGAAGTCTGATTGTATAGAAGTCTATGAGAAAATAACCCTACCTCTAACATGATGAAACACTTTCCTGCTGAGTTTACGGTCTCAGTCTCTAGTATTAGTTATCTATTACAGCCTCATGTTCATTTTGCAAGACATGGATGCATTAAGAGAAAAGTAGACGATAAACAAGGGTATATGTTTTAGGGTGTGGTTACGTTGACAGGTTGCTATCGAGGCTGGTTTGTGTGTCGTCTGTGTTTCTGTCTTTTTTGTTATAAAGTGAATGGTTACAATTAGATTTCCTAAAAATGACTTATTAACTCTTCAGCTGGACTTAGCTCCATCCTCTTGGAGGCCTCTGTATGGATAACAAGTAGAGATATGTGTTGAATGATAAAGTGGTCAGACTGACTGGTGTGCATCAAGGCTCCTGCTATCTTTACACACCTTGTCACTTTTGTGGACATGCAGACAACAGCTGCAGAGGTGAAAACAAACCCCCCCCCCCCGCCCTGCCCTGCTGCCCGGACACACAGACGCACAGACATCCACATTCAGCTGTCAGGACTCAGGAGCCACCTCATGGGGGTCAGGGAGGTCAGATATCTATGGTGCTAATTCATTATCAATACAAACATTTCATATACTTCATTTGAAAATGATATTATCAGATTAATCTGCAGATGAGTCGTTTTGTCTATAAGAAAACCGTGAAAGGTTATGGAAAGGACTTTAAATGTCTTGTTTGTCAGTCTAAAACCCAAAGTCATTCAATTGATTATGATATTAAACAGAGAAAAGCAGGAAGTGTCATTATTTCAGAGGCTGAAAACGGCTTTTTTGGACATTTCGCAAGAGAAATCGCTTTAACAATTATGTATCGATATTGATTAGTTGACTCATCTCTGCTACTCTATATGTCACACATACATTTAGACCATACAAATCAGGATAACATTAAATAGTAGCCATAATTTTCTTCATAGTTATTGAAGAAAAACGTTGGCTATCCAGCACTTCTCTACAATGACTGCAGCATGCATGTGCAAAGAGCCCAGAAGGTGGCAGGTCGTCCTCTTTAAACCCTCCCAGTGTGGCCTCATAAGTGACATGCTGAACATAAAGGATTAACCTCTAACAGACCAACAGGTAGAAGGATACAATTCTTGGATCACTGCATTCAACGAGTGTGTCAAGCTTTTTCCCTTTAAACTGTACAACGCAATGTGACATTGGAGCTGCAGAGTATACATTTAGAGCTGGCGATATTCTCTCTCTGTATCTGACAAAAGCCCTGCTCGGATTTAACACCTGCTTTCTCATTACACTCTGGACAGTTTCCCCTGTCACAGTGTTGAGTCAGCAGCGATAAATCAGGTGCCGCAGATTTGCTCACAATTCCTCCTCCCGTAAAGGAACACACACTCTCAGCTGCTTTTAATTCGCCTGCACTAAACCTCCCTTTGGTGTTTTAGTAAATAAGGAACAAGCTGTACGCGCAGAGGGAACAGACGTCCTCTCGGCTAAAGCTTTTTTCTCCGTTTCAGATACCGAGCTGACTTACTGCAGTGGCCTTGGCTGACTAACTGCTCACACGTTTGAATTATTGGGTTCATAAAGTGCATGCAGGCTCTTCAAAGCTGCTGAGGCTTTTCTGTTCTCGGTAATGACTAATGACTCGGGGATAGTCAGACACATTTTTGTGTTTAATTAAAGTGTGAAGGCCTGCCGATGAGCTGGCTGCGTGAACACATCTGAATATGCTGCAAAACACACTTTTTCTCTCCACAGATGCATTAAAACGACTCTGACTCTGTGATTAATGCTTTCTATAAAGACGTGTGTTTGTAGCATTCCCCGCCTGAATGTTACCTAATATAATAATCATTATGTAAGTATGATTTATTCAACTCTTTTAGCAGTAGTTCATATAAACATTTATATAATCCTTTTGACATGTAATATTGGAATGACATAAATAAAAGTTGACTGTTGGGGGATTTATAGTTGCTTTTTCATTAGATAATGATGGAGACCTGCGTGTGATGGCCTCATCAAATGTGTTTTATGTGAGGTTTTTTTAATGGCGTTTTATGGCCAGTCGTGAAAGAACTACTCAGACTCAAAAGAACATTATAAAAATCTAAAATAATATCATGTATTAAAAATGTAACTGAACAGAGGGTTTATTAGCCGAATTTGTTCAAAGTATCAAAAGTCTCTCCTGGGACATGTCTCCATACTTTAATGTTCAGAAAGCTCTTTATTTTTCTCATACTGTCTGTGCTGCAGCTCCTCTTTTCACCCTCTGTCTGAAACCAGAGCCCAGTCTGCTCTGATTGGTTAGCTGGCCAGCCCTGTTCTGATTGGTCAACCGCTTAGAGAAAGCATCTCTGAAAAAACCGCAACAGGTTTTGCTAGGCTTATTTATCTTAGTTACTTTTGTTGTTATACTAATTTCGGTCACAAGAGGCTGAAGTGACCCCATTCAGTGAATTATCTTTACTCATTTTCCACCTGCAAGAAAGATCAACCTGGAAAACATTTTGTTCCTACTGACTTGCCTCTTATGGCTTCCTTATTTGTTTCAATGACAAAACCAGATAAAAAAGGAGTCTAAACGTGTCGAGAACCAAACGATGTATCATGCGGACACAGCAGCCCTATAAGAAATGACATTATTCCCACTGGCTCCCGTTCACACCCCCAAGGTTTCCTTTCCCCACCCAGTGCTGAGCCTTATGACACTTTGACAGATAAGGCTACCATGGAGCAGATCCCTGTGGCACCGAGTAGCCTTCAAGCAAGACAGTGTTCAGTGACAGCTCATTTAAGCTTTAGGGGGAAATGGATGGTCGTACACATCAGCAGCTATACTGTCACTTTAACAATTACATCCAAACGTGCCTGTGTGTCCTTATCTCTCCTTTCACCCATGTGGAAGTCTTACCGCTGCAGAGGAGGAGCTGCTGGTTTCTTTCTTGGACACGGCCGCCTGATACATGGCCAGACGCTCCTTCACCGACACCGACTCGCCCTCCTGCTCTTCCTCAGGACGTCCGGGTCTACCTGCAGCTGCACAAACACAAAGAAATAACCGTTACCTTAGAAACAAATCATCACACAAGTAGAGGAATTCAACCAGATGTACTGTAGTGGTGTCTAAAGTATGAAAAACTAAATTGACCTTTCTTGAACCTCCCTGTTTATGAAAAGACATCTGCATAGTTGTAGATACTGTAAATGGGCCAGAGGCAAACAATCAATAACAAATGTGGACACGAAACTGAAATGAAACACTCATCAATCTCCAAGCTCTTGCTGTACGATACTTCATATCGCTCGGCACATCCCCAAGGATAGCCAATTAAAGAAGACCACTGATTCCACATTTGACTTTCCTTCGCTACAAAGCATCATTAGGCAACAGAGAAGACTCCATTAAGGCTCAGCGTACACCCACACTGGACCTTTTCGCTCTTGGCATGTTCTCTTTCTCTGGGAATACCGTGGGATGGTAGAAGACCCTAAATAGAAATGACTCTCTCTCTTATTATTCGCTCACGCTGCAACCTTTTGACATTTTGACACCTCCGCCTTGTTGTGTATTTCTACTAGATGATTACATATTTGCTTCACATGTATTTACTAGTTTAAGCTCCACTCCAAGTAGAGGTCAGAGTGAATTATACTTGATGACTGGTTGTAGAGTCTTAAAGCAGCTGCTTTTTGAATGCATTAGGCTCCAGTGAAGGTCTTCTTTCTGCTGTGGCGTTACGGAGCTTAGTAACAGTTACAATGCGGAGCGGTGTAGTACATACTGTTCATGCTTGGCGTTGCAAGGCCAGCTATCTAAACACTTCTTTTAGCTCACTTATAGTATGTCTATGACTACACCGGCTACATAAAGCCACCTTTTGGTTTCTATACTATCAAAAATATCATTTAACTTCAACTAGTTAAGGCTCTTTCTGGATTTCCTATAAACATTTCATGAATAAGATGAAATGGGACTCTTTTGGGGTGATGGACAGCTTTTCTCCTAAACCTAGCCAAGTACTGCGGTTGCCTAAACAAGATCTTTGTTTCAATCACCATGTCAAACGGCATTTGTCTCACACTTTTGCAGGTAGGTGCCTTTTGGTCAGTCTGAAGTATTAATTAGACCAGTGGTTCCCAACCTGGGGGGCCAAAGATCGCAGGGGTGGCGCCAGGCCTCAGATGATTTGTGGCCAAATATCATATTTAGACTTTTTATTTTATTTTATTTTTTACATATAATTGTAACGCAATACATGATTGTCACTAAAAGCCTTGTCTCTACATTACTATACAAAATAATTGATTGATTAATTAATTTGAATACAAATTCAAGTTAGTAATAAAGGCATAAAAAGACAGAAATGTATAATTGTTTCTTTAATAGAAATGTTTCTTCTGCCCGTAAAGTGTCCAAACCAGGCTTGTCTGGATAAGCGCATTTTTAAAACATAGTCATTGCTCATGCCGGTTTCAGTTGGATTATTTGTCACAGTTGCTCCGATCAGATCGGTCTCCTCCATTTTGTAGATTATTTACGACTTTAAGTTTGCAACTTCCAACAGGAGTCATTTGGGGGGGCCCTTGGGAAAAAAGGTTGGGAACCCCTGAATTAGATGATAATGATAACAACTAAGAACAGCCATTTTGTGGATTGACAATGTTCAAAATGGAAATGTTTCAATAACTCGTAACTGAATGAAATCATATACAATCCTGAAAATAAATATCAAAAAAGAGAAAATAGGAAGACACTAAGGGAGCTATTGTAAGCTCCAGAACATTCCCAGTGTGAAGTGTTAGTGGTAAGCTCCCCAGATACAGTTGTTTACCTACGAGTCCTGCAAATAGCAAGTTCTAGAACAATGCACAGGTGAATTTAATTGTGCCCTTACTGGTGTGACCTTAATGCAGACGAGTCAAGAATGACTCCTCATGTCACCAACTTTAGCTTTCTGCTACGCCCGGCATGTTGGTGTAACCAATAACCTGTCCGAAATAGGCTTCCAGAGACATCCGAAAATAAGCAGGGGGTGCTGCGTGGTAACTTATTACCGGCTCCATGACAGAAACACAAGGATAATGCCCTCATTTATCACCGGAGACAAATGATTACGTCACGGTCTGGCGCTGTCAGAGAGGCAGAGACGGAGAGAGCGGTGACAACAGCTCTGGATATCTCATGGCTTCTGACATGGGAATGCCGTATGCAAAGCTGCCATAGCATGGACGTGAGGTAACCAGGGCTCTGAGGGGAGGGGAGGGGGGGGGGCTGCCTGGAGAGAAAAATATCCCGGGCCTTTTTATAACCCGGCTTTGTCTGCAGCGTCATGTTCCCTTCTGAGAGCGGAAGTGCGTGGTAGAAAACAAAAATGGAAGCGCTTCTAATGAGATATGTTCTAAGAGTCACCTTCTCTCAATGTTGCCTCTAATGAGTACTGGCACCATCAGATGTTAAATAAAAGCTTTCAAACACTGGCTCTGTTTACAGTGCGCTATTGATATCAGAAGAACTGTTTCACAGGCGTACACTTATAACCTTCTCTGCTTTTGACGGAGGCATATTTACCTCCACACTCAATACAACTCTCTGCCTCTCAGGATATTAGCTTTTTATCTCTTAAATGGCACAGCGGCGGCACAAGTGATGGCACCAGGCGGGGGGTAATGGAAGAGGGGAGAGTCAACAGGGGAGGCCATGCACAACTCACTGGCTATATTGAGCCGAGCCTGGAGCTATTGACCCCCCTGTCACTGCGTCTGCTGCCTGCACTAAAGCGATCAGAGGTGAGGTGTTACACCGCCAGAAGAAAGGGTTTCAGGTTGTGTCCAGGAAATAGAGAAAACCAGAGTCATTTCAAAGTATATGATTGTAATAGAAGGGCTCCGCAGCTCAGAGCTGAATCATGGCCCGTAGATCTGTGTGGAGCAGAGGCCGTCCCCTAATCACAGAGGTGTCGCTCCCTCCTCTGCCCCCTCCTCACAACGAGAGCCTTAAGCAACCCAATTTTCGGTTTAGTACTTTCTGACCAAAGCTTTTTGGCTGGCGAGGTTTGAAAGGAGAGCCAAATCGAGCTACACTAATTGAAATGTCAGCCGCGGAGGGCGATTTCTTCCTCATCGAAAAAGGGAAGAAAAAAAAGAAAAACACAGGCACAATAATTGAGCTGTCAAATATATCAAAATAAGTTCTTTACTGGAATCGCCCTACGGTTCTTCCTTATGCTAGGCTAAGCACTTTGTCTACCATTTGCTAAGCCTTCAGAATATTCCAGATCACATTGCTGCCGGTGATGTCTGGTGGAAGGAAACAGGAAGGGCCCATGCATGTTTTATGACAGTGCACAAATCCTAGAGGAATCCTTGAAACAAACTGAAATATCATGTCTCCAGCACCTCATGTTCACTTAATTCCCATTTGACACCAAAGATTGCTCGTGTCTGCGCTGCCTGGGCACATCAAACCAATTCATTATCAGCTAAAATGTCATCTACTATTCCCAATTTGTCTCCTTCCACTTTGGCGCTTGGATGGAAAATCGTTTTAAAAAGAGCTATGCAGGCAGTTATGTTGAAGCCTTGTAATACTGATAGTCTGCAAACATTGCTTACCTTCTTTAACCGTGTAGGTTGCTCTGTAAATCACACAACAATAGAATCCAACAGAATACAAAAGGGTGTTGAATCTCCAGAGAATGTAATAGGCTTAGTCGCCCAGCGTTAACCCGACAAACACAGCAGATCTTGGGCAGTTAGACGGAGAGGCTTGGAGACCAGCTCCAGCAGGGTGCTCTACAGTGCAATGGGGCCCAGGCGTCCAGCAACAGCTGATTTTATTTTAGAAGTCCCCGTGGTCAAAAAAATAGGAGTGACTTGGGGGAAGGTGGATGTGGGTTGGCCTTTTTTTAGTATTGAGTATCGAGGTACCCAACATGCCCTTAACCTTATGTCACAGGAGTCTTATGGACACAGATGCCTCACACTGTGAGCTGGAAAACTGAAACTTAGTACATCCTCTATTTGACATGTAATACCACTGCTTGTTAGCATGGGACATATGGGGGTATTTCATGGTTCACACATTGCTTCACAGACATTGGGAAAGTCCCTACATTACATCACCAAATATTGGGAGGAAGTTATTATTATTTTGTTTTCAAATTATTTGTGAAAGCAAGGCTAGCTGTCTCCATGTGCTCCAAATCGTTATGCTAAGCTAAGCTAAGTAAAACCAGCTAACAGCTAGCTTCGTATTTAACATGTCAATCTTCTCAAGTAACTCCAAATATTAAAGCACAGCATGTTTTCTCATACTGTTCCTTTAATAGCTGGTAATAAAATATACGTATTAGAGCTACATATCCTGCCTCTCTATGTAAAATATTGATTATTGATTCATGAGCTCAGCTTCATTTATGCTGTGTTGCTACGTCAGCTTCATCTGAAATATTCCTTTACCCAGAGAAACACCTTGATAGTACAGCTGTTAAACTTCAATGTGTTAAAAACCTGTCGTTGTATAAGTCTGAGAGACATGCTCACGATGTCCCTCTTAAATTATATATTGCCTGTTAAAGCGGCTCAACTTTTTTTTTTGATGTGGTAAATGATTCAGAACATTCTGCCAGGAGGAGTTGAGTGTACCTTTCTAGGTGATACCGTTCGTCCTTCGAAAAACCCACCGTGTACACTGTATCAAGATGTGCTTTTTCAATTACATCTCAAATGGACCGTAAGGGACTGCAACCAAGGGAAAAGTGGGGATTCAGAGAAATGCAAGCTGTGCATAGGGACCTAAAGATTTCCTTTCTTTCTGCCTGTTTTTTCACCTTGGATGTATTTTGCTAAAGGTCCTCTTTCAAACCAGTGACCTTATGTTCATTCTATTTCAACCTACCTCTTCTTTGACATTACAAGAGAAAATCTAGTTTATATAACCCTGCAGGTAACATTTATGTCTATTCTCTCCGTATTATTTGCTGTGATCATGACGGTTTATATGAAACACAAGGCCGCTCTAGCACATGGACGAGAGGAAAGCGTGGTTATCAGGCTTGTAGGGAAGCTGTTCTCTGCTGATAATCCCACTGAAATTGCACATGGATTTCCTGTTCCTAAAGCGGAAAATAATCAAACTCCTGTAGAATACCTAATGAACGGGCCTGAGAATATCCCACAAACCCATTAGTGAGTACATATTCATGTGAGTTTCAAACTTAAATTCAGAAATTACAAAGTGCTGATTACTCTTTTTACTTTATTAGAGTAAATTGCCAATAAAAAGATTTACTGTTCCGTGTTATTACAATGTTTGGGTTGGGTAGGAATGCGCTAATCAATGCTAATGACTAACAGGGTATTTAACCTTGTGAGAACAACATTTCAAAACTTTCCCAATCCCTAACAATAATTTTTTGGCCTTGTATTGATAAATAATTTACAATAATGGAAGGACATTTAAACTGTAAAAAGGGGAACCAGTTAAGATACACAATACAAACAGGGAAACAATCTCTCACAGAAGAGGACTTCCCCTTCGATGGCTGGGTGAACAATCAATGTGTAACTTATTGAGCTTTAGAGGGTGGATTTTAAAACGTTGGATGGATCAGTGAATGAATACTAAAATGTTAAACTCTTACTTTAAAGTGAGACTATGGGACTTCTGATAACCACTGCGCCAAAACACAAGTCTACAATCCAGGCAGGAGAAACAAAGATAACCTTGTTGTTATCAGTACATTTTTGATTTTAGGAAACATTGCCAGGTATATGTGGTGACCTTTTCAATAAAGCACTTAGCTCTGCAAGCTACCTAACAATGCTTGCCTCACTGTGACTAACAGCCTCTCGTGTCTATTTATTTAAATAACAATTGTTTGGGTAAACAGTGCAGTCACAGTTAAGGTGGAAACAAAGATATTGATAGTGCAATCATGCTGAAAGGATTAGATTAAAAAGGACTTATTTGCTCATAAAGGATTTAGATCTTTCAATGTCAAGGATTTCAGATAGTATCACAATCCATGCTAAAGCTCTTAAGTGAAAAGATATTGTTTTGTCTGTATCAGCCTAACAACAACACACAACATTGTCAAACTTCAATTTCCAAATCCCACACATCAATCATATCTTACGAGCTAATTTGTGTCCACTAATAGCCGCTAAGAGGATCAAAACTGAAACTGAAAGGACGGAAATCTTTGTTTTTTCTTAGGATAATATAATAAAATCATTTGGCAGGCAAATCTGGGAGGAAATTAATTAAAACGTCTTTTGGCAAAGCCAGCTCCAATTGGCAGCATTTGCAACAAAAGATATGTTGCCGTGTGTGTCTGACAAGTCTAATCAGCCACAGACTCATATACATATATACACTTTAAAATAGGCATTCCTATTTAACTCCGCTGTAGTGTTCCACAAATCCAGCCGCGGTTACACAGCGGTGATTCTGGTGTAATATGAGGAAAAACGTAAACAAGGATGCAGCATGGAGATTTAGAGGTGAGCTTTGCATCTGTTTAAAGAGCAGTTATTTAAACATTGCGGCTTTGCGGGGGGAACATCTCCTGTAGCCCCCTTTGTCATTTGACCTGGCGGATTGCGCAAGATGACAGCAGAGACCAAAGCCGTCGCTCAGTCAGGACAACAGGATTGTCAAGAAGCGCCGAGTTTAGACACGGCACGGAGATTTAGCGACTCGCAGAGCGGCACGAAAGCCTGACTGATCTCAGGTAGAGATGGAGAGGCTCTCAGTCATCGTGTGACAATATACCGTATGCATGGTTGAGCATACGAGTGTGTGCGTGGAAATATTTGTGTTTAACCTCGATACCACTTTGAGGGCTGTCAACACACGCTTTAGATTCTCCCCCTCTACGATCATCACCCCTTGTTTTTCCTATTTTCCATTTGCATGGCATTGCATGACACTTGTGTTGCCAATGCACAGAGCAGGGAATGAAGGACAAAGGAAAAAGACAACAAGGGGAGTAAGAAAGTCAATATCAACAGTGGCTGTCATAGTTAAACTTAACAACGCAATTATTGAGGCCATCGGATTTCACGATGGAAAAAGATTGCATGCACTCTCAGCTTATTTTTAGATGCATCCTTAGCCATTTTCTTTCTAGAACCAGGCTTGGGGGAAGGTATCAACGTTAATGTCCTTTGTCCAAGACAATTACTTGCCCTACAAATTGTTTAGAAGGAAGCAAGATCACTCCTCACCTACATCTGTCTGCTCTTGACAAAAAAGGGATGTGTCTAATTTAGGCGGCATGTTTTATTTCGCCAACAATACCAAGGGTAAACCGACACAACTCCCTTCCTAATACATATTTGATATTAATTACAACTGCATGTATTCAAGTTAGTGGCCAAACACAACATTTTACAAGATAACATTTGAACTCATCATAACGTTGTAATTGACCTTTGCCCAATACTAATCTTTTATGGATAGAGACAGAGAGCATTATACTGTAAGCCAATGCAACCGATGCTGCGTTAGCTGTTAGCAGGACTCACTGAATAGCTTACGTTATAGCTGTCCTCCGTCCTCCTTCTCTACAAGCACAATTGGGATTTGAAGTTTTAATAGTTGTACAGAATTTGTGTTTTCTGAGGGGGATTTATCCCAATTTTTGAATGGTTCAATAATTAGCATCATACTGTGATAC
>CALSBZ010044214.1:282556-303572 GCA_943591055.1 Gobionotothen gibberifrons
TGTATGTGTACACAACAGGTCTACACACAGAATAAACAAATACAAAAAGTACTCTTCATGACTAGATCAAACCGACTGTTAGAACCAAACTCTGGAAGTGTGAACTAAGGCCTCGACATGATCACTTCTCAGTGAAGGCATGGTAACTGATACACAATATATATTTTCTTGCATCCCAGAAAAACTGACGGCTGACGAAAAACTATTAAACTCTTTCAAAAGCAGATCAAGGGCGCCGGCAGAGCTTCAGAGAATACAGTCTAGTGAGCCCATTTGAAAATGTATGTTCTATATAGTTTATCAAGGAGCAGCAAGTCATATAATAACCTGGAAACAGACAAAAAGGATTGTGTTTAGCTGAATCCGTTATCTTTGAGCTTCCTGTTGAGATTTCGAAGAACGGGAACTAATCTGTGGTCGATTCTACATGTGTGAATGTCCTGTGCCTAAAAAGAAACAATGTTGTTGATGTGATTACTGCACACAGAAGGGAGGACTGCAGTTATGCATTTGATCAAATACAATAACCGGTCGCCCAACTATCTAGCTCTGAGCCCCTGCCATAGGTTCTCTTTGGAAGAGGAAGGAGGAAGAGGAAGAGGGGGGTAGTGGTGGTGGTGGTGTCTCCGCGTATCTCCTACAGACTGACAGAGGTAATAAGCGACAGTGCTTGGTGAAATCTGTCTCAACCTTGCCTGCCTGTCGTGAGCGATAATCCTTTTGAATACAAATAATAATCACTGCGTCCTCTTTAAAGAAGCTCAGCTAATGAAATCAATGGCCGCCATCTGGGACCATTTCATGTGCATCTACAAAGAGGGCCTGCCTGGGCTGGAGAGAAACCATGGTAACAGGAAATAACAGCCTAGGGTACAAGAACATCCTCCATCCTTACATTGGTGCCTATTAGAGGGACAATCCGTGAGACCGTGGGCATCACACATGCGGGGACTATTCTACACTGATTTTCTCGTGTCAGCTGTCAACGTTTTGTCCTCTAACAAGCTACTAGTAGAACTTTAATGACATGCCACGGTGCACGGAGGGTCTCTGAGGAGGGCTGTCCGCCTCTTTCTACTCAAGTGTTCTCCATCTGTCTCCGCCCCAATCCCTCCTGTGTCATCCCTCTGTTTAAAAATGTCACCCTTAATAAGTCAATTAGTCCAGAACGTTTTGTTTTTCTCAAGTGGGAGGATATCACTTGTGAGGATGTACCAATTCCTCACATGGGGGGGATATTTTCCTCACCTGAATTATGTGGGCTAAGCTGTTTCACCATGGGAGAGGAAATCACATTCAACCTCCGATGCGAGAGGTGTTTGGTGCTTGGCCCGTTCCTGCAGCGATGCGCCAGGTGTTTGGAGGTAGACAAGACTTGAATCACTCCAACGCTCTCTATCTCATCCTTCACACACACTTCTGCCCTGCTTTGTAAATAAATACGTGACACTCTGAGAAAGAATGTCCTTGTCGCCCTGCCCTGCCTCTCAGTGTTGCTTTTCAAACATGATTAATACGTTTCTTTTTAGAAACATGTCGTACGGAAGGAAACATATGGCTGCCAGCACCTCTAAAGTTAAGTTTGATCCTAACAAAGAAGTATTTGTGTCACTGTGAGGTAGCTTGGCAACCAGCCAGACAAATATAATGTGTTAATTGGTGGTGTTTGTAATTTAACTAAATTGATATCATGAGGTGTTTTTAAGGCATATGTAATGACTATTAAACTACTCAAAATCAACTGTTTGGCTTAATTGAGACGGCATGGAGTTAGGAGTAGTAGACTACTACTCACTCAAGGCTTGTACTAAAAATACATGATTATCCCGTATTGATTATTGCAACTCCATCCTCTCTGGTCTTCCTCACAAATCCCTGCGCAAGCTCCAACTGGTCCAAAACTCAGCCGCCCGTATTATTACCAGAACTCCTTCCATTAATCATATCACTCCGGTTCTCCAACAACTCCATTGGCTCCCCGTTAAATACCGCATAGAAAGTGTTGCTCCTCACCTTCAAGGCCCTTCACACACTTGCACCTCCATATCTCTCTGAACTCCTTCACACCTACACTCCCTCTCGTGCCCTCCGATCCTCCTCTGCCTTCCAACTCACTGTACCTTCTGCCCGCCTGACCACCATGGGGTCAAGAGCCTTCAGCCACTCTGCACCCCGTCTCTGGAACTCTCTCCCACAACACATCCGCAATATGGACTCACTCTCCACCTTCAAATCCAGCCTAAAAACACACCTTTTTAAACTGGCATATTCACTACCTTAATAATTTTTCTAGACTGATTGTTGTTTTTAAGTCTTGTTTTTAAGTCTTTGTTTTATTTTATTAATAAAACTGTAAGGTGTCCTTGAGAGCCCTGAAAGGCGCCCATAAATAAAATGCATTATTATTTATTATTATGAATAATTTGGGCAAATTAATGTGGTTTTTGACTAGTTTGAATACAAGTTGAAACGTTGCCAAAACTCTCCTGTACCTTGGACTCAAATAGAAATGTCTTGGGGTGCTTTTACCGGAGTTGGTGAAACTACAGTAGCACTTCGAATCGATAAGGTCCGCTGGTTCGATATCAGGGGTGACATTCTGGAGGAGAGAGGGCGCCCACCTTGCCGGGAGGAACTCCTTAAAGACTTTCAGGTATTATTTTTGGATTGCTTTTCCTCTCCATCTCTCCTATCTTGGCTTCTCTTTACTTTGAGTATTGAGAGCTCCCTGGCCTGCTTGAGTGCTTCTTCAGCATGCTTGTTACCCTGATTCTCTTACAGGTGAATGCCGGGTTTCTATTGAACATCCTCACATCAGATCAATTCTGAGGCTTCACTGATTGGCTCTCCCTGTGCCTTTAGTTCCTTTAATGTCAATGTCTCTGGGGAAGCACTGTAGCTCGGGCCAACTAAAGAAGTCAATCACACGTGACTCATTTGTTTGGGTACTTCAATCAAAGGATCCATGGTTGGCCAATGGTGCAAACATGAGTGAATCTGAGCATGTGGACACAGACGCTGTATTTACATACAGTTCAGCAGTCCCTGTCAGCTAGGACTGAGTGCTTCTGGCTGTGAACGCAGCCTTATGGGTCTGCTGGCATAACATAACAAGTGGCTGCTCTCAAGAATGACTCATGAGATTCTACAACAGGAAACAAATCACCGGGCTGACGGAGGCTACCAGTTGCTTTGGATTTACATTTCTAAACACGCCTGACCTTCTTCAACAATTCAAAGCAGTGAGGTAAAGGCTTATAGCAGTCATTGTAAACTGTTACTATGCAGGAAGAGGGATCAGGTCGTTGGTCATAATGTCTTCTAGTGAGTGTACACATTTGTTTGTGGTGATTCTCACATTTACAAAAAAATGACTTCATTGAATGTTACTTACAGTTATTGACTGCCATCCACCTTAACCTTCTGTTAGAGAGTGATTGACAGCTGCTTCAGTAGCCATCACGGGCAATCTGCTGGGCTAAAAACAAGCTGCCTATATATGTACACTGAGGGAATCCTGCCAGGATATATACAAACTCAACACAACACATAAGGGTGAGTTAGTCATGCTGATTCCTACTTAGTTAAAAGTATATGTCTTCTGTGGCACTAGAGGAACGATGACCACTGTATACAAATAACCCTGATGATGTCATTAGGCTAGGTGGCTACAAATTCATATCAAAATCTATTGTTTAGATGTAATGTACAATGACAGGAATTATTGTACAGATCCTCTTGAAAACAATCATCTTTTAATCATTTTAATATATTTTTTTATGATAATGTGAATAATGTTTAATAAATGATCATTCCCTCTCAATGTCGAATCAAATAAAATCGCACTAGGTAATATTTTTGAAATCGTGCAGTGGTTCAGGATTAAGGCAATAATAGTGTCCTGATTTTCATAACACTTTATTTAAGGGAGTCGCATGGGCCAAGGAGGAACCGCTTACATTTTTTAGTGGATTTGAATCACAGGGCATATTTTTTCATTTTCATTAACATTGCGAGATAGGGCCTTGGCAGGGGTCTGTGCTCTTCTAGCACCCATGTATTTAATTAATGTACTATTTACTATAAATTAAAATTATACAGGCAAGAACCACGGTTTATTTTTCTGACCTGATCTATTTATTTATTTAAAAAAGCATTTTATTTGATTATAATTGTTCCTCTGAGGCGTATTAATATACACACTGTGCGTTGTTGCTTACTTACTGTGCTTGCTATGTCTATGTTTAGAAAGGTAATTGGAATTAAAAAGCCATAGCCCCATGTATGGCAGGTTTTAGAGGAAAATGAATCCTCAGGCACCTTTCTTTGGCTCCAACACTCAGCCGTGGTGGTTGCAGCTGGCTGGAACAGCGATGGTTCAATCTCTAGGGCTAAATCATTCAGGCTGTGTGAATAAATAGATGAGTGAATGAACAAATGAGTGCCAGAGTGAGAGGCGTTGCTAATTATGTAAGGTAATTGTCCCCTTGAAAGAGACAGCTATTGTGAGAGAAGAGATGGAAATGCACGAAAAGATCCAATAGGTTCCATCAACGCTACAGCCCATTTACTTTCATTTAAATGTGGTTCACATTTACCCACATCATTTTGATACGTTTGCTAATGTAATGAGTTTTTAAAAAATGTCTCCCATTGATGTGTTCATCTAAATGTTGTGTGTGTGAGACAGAGGTTAAAATCAGCTGTTACTGTGTATCCAACCACAAAGGATACATATTAAATTCATTATTTAGGTCAACAGGCATAACATCTTCTGCTATCAAGTGATTGATAGTGAGACATTACATTGGAGATTAATTAAATAGTATAGCTCAATATTTATTGTGATGGATTACCCATCACAAAGTATTGGAAATATTCAAATTTGGATTGGCGGTTGACATCCACTGGGAGTGATAATTGTACCAAATTCTGCCAATAAATGCTGTTTATTTCAATATTTTACTGGGTGTGTGAAAACATTGACTGCTGGTGGCGCTATAGAAACAGTCAAGAGGAAGTAGACAGTGAGATGTATCCTCTGGGGACCACGAATGTCTGTAAAGAATTAGATAGAACACCATCCAATCGTTTATTTCAGTCTGGATGTTAATGGCTGGCTATAGCTTTACCATGCATATCTCAAGTTTGTCTTCAGTTGCTAAGCTGACTATACATGTCTGGCTCACATAAAAGGAAATCTTGGCACTGGTAGTCAGACTCCTGATATCTGTTAGCTAATTGAACTATTGAAGCATGCTTTGCCATTTGTTATCTGAGAGCAAAACATGCACAGAAACCACAAATGACGGAATTAACCGAGCAGTCTTTAAAGCCAGTCTTTGGATCTCAAGGCTTATCACCTCCTACTTGGTGGTGTTATGCAACAGTGTGCATTGTTCATTTGAAGGTCATCCCGGCTTTCATGCCATCCTCCCCCCCCCCCCCCTACCTTTTTGGCAGCTGTTTACTTTTCGCCATGCTTTTTTGTTTGCCATAAGCATTCCTTTCTGCACTCCAGTCGAAGCATGAAAACGATATTTGTTGTTTGCAATCCTGTGTCGACTGTACTCATTATGACTCAACGGAGGCGCGTCAATATGTCAATAACTCATGGGCAAACATGGGGTACAGAAGAGGGAGTGATGAGAGAGAGATGAGTCATGGGCCAATAAAGAAGTGAAGAGTACATGGACAAATAGAGAAGGCATGGAGGAGTCCGATTGACAACAAGAGGAATGGAAGCCACTCGGGGAGGGGGAGTCTGTTTTGTCACAGTGATTTAATATGTTCTACCTAGGCCAGCTGGGACAGAGTGGATTAACTAAAGGCCAAACAAGCAGACAGAGTCACAGTGAGAGCTAGACGGCAGAAAGCAGCCACATAGAAGAGACAAGACAGACGTATAGCGAGCCAGAACAAAGCCCACAGGGATATACAATGACTCACATTTATGGTCCCAGACAAACAGTGCAGCAACAGATGGGATATTTTCATACTGTTGCTTTACGGTGCAAAAAACATCTTGATGTATGAGCATATATTGCTGGTCACAGCTTGTGCTCCATTTTCCTCTCCGGTAGTTTTTAAGAGTGAAAAAAAAAACGTTGGCTGATGTGTTTTCATCTCATGCCGTGTTGGTGAAAAAGGCTGCTTGTTGTTTTTGTGGGTACATGATGCAACATTAAGTCAGAGTTTTCCCTCAGCTATAGTTGCGGTTCTTCCCTGTCAGAACCATCCTCCCCCTGAGTCTGCCTGACAAACAATGCACTTGTTTTTCAATTTTATTTTTTGACTCTTTGTGTTATGAAGCGCCCGGGTGAAATATGTTTTTAATGAATATTTTTGATACAATCCGTATTTTGTTGCCATCAGGCATGGGCACAACAACAAAAGTTACAGTGCAATCTTGGAGATGTAGCAATATACTCGCGGGGCTAGTTAGTGGAAGGCTGTAGCATGCAAGCTAACTGCTAACTCACTGGCAGGCTGCGGCGGTGCTAGTCGGTTATATGACCCAAGCTAACAAGCATTTGGTAGCTACGGCTTGTAAGCTTAACTCAGTTGCTAACGAGTAAATATGCAAACACAGATTATTCAAAAGACGCCAAGGTCATTCCCTATCTCCTGTTAATGAAGGGGGAAAACAATTGTGCTTCCTCGTGACAGACCTTTCCAACACGTTTATAGGGAAATGGGACAGTATTTGTTTTCCACTACCATGAACTGTATTCTGTTGGCCTAAGTCAGGGAAATAAAACATTCAAATGTCCATCAAAAAGCTCTCATAGTTACATTTAAATATGTATTTAACTGTGTGAATCCAGGCAGACTTCCATTTCGCATATATGCCACAGTTTGATCCCCACACATTTACATATGATCTGCCCCATACGAGCACAGCTGCCTACTGCCGGCCTGTGAGCAGCTCGACTGGAGCAGTTGGACGTTGTGACTGAACATGCTGCTATTTTTAGCATTACTAGCACTCCCCACGGGGGCAGCTTTGCTACAGGAAGGCCAGGGGCTGGTCCAGTATAGTAGCAACACGGCTATTTGTTTCCCATTTTCAGTAAGGAGGATTTCAGTCAGAGGCACTTACTGCAAATGGTTATACAGTGTAGGAAAAGATCCTACAGGGAGTACAAATCCCTCTTTAATAATCCAATGCATTGAAATAACACCTAGTTAATGAATAATACACAAAGTATATCACATAATGAGGAGGTTTGGGTAGTCCCTCCCTATAGTAGTTTCTACATCACCAAGCCACAAGAGGCTATTTTCAAAAATGTGCCTAATAATCTTGCTGTCTCGATCCAATAAACGCTATGTACTAAGCACTCAGCAGCCATACAAGACATTACCGTTTCTAAATTGTTAGTTTGAGGCCAAATTCCCAACAATTTTAGCCACAGTTTGAATGCTTCACACTTTTTTTCAGGGTTAAGTGTTCTGCTCAGCGTCACTCGGGGTGGAAGCTGTTAGAGGAGTGTTGAGTCATTTAGCTTGCCCAACTGGGCTCATTTGCAAATGACAAATTTGACCCAGATCTAGTGAGCGGCAGATAAATGAAAAGCTTGACAGACGTCCAATGATTTTGAGTTTCAAAGCTTGGCTGCAGAAAGTCCCTGTGTGTATTGACTGCTGCCTATTAACAGGGACAGTAGCAGGCCAATAATGCAGGCTGGAGGTCTGCCGTACAGGACATGGACACACTTAGATTTAGCTTACACACTTTTAATACGAGACGTGTGTGTTTCACATAGATCTGAATAGATAAATGTGTTTGACATCAACATATTGCAGCTTTTTTATTATTAATCATAAGTAATGGAGAAATATACATGTGTGGGGAAGGACATACTATAAGGTATTTGTATTCCTTCTCTGTCTTTTAGAATTTTCACTTATACTACTTATGCTTGTTGTATACTTATTCATACTTTTATAAATATTTATAACGTTAAAAAAGTATGATTTTATACAATTCTTTGTACAATACAAGTCTTTTTTTCTCCTAAAATGTTATAAGATTCTGTGCCAGAGCTTCTCATTCTATATTCTGGGCCTCTTCCCCTCAGATTATCTAACCCAGGGCTCAAATTGGAAGCCATGTGCTTGTCTCAAAGGAAGGGAAGAAAAAAAGCTAAAATTGGGAAAAGGAGTGTTTGAGATTGTGCAGTCGTGAAGCAGGGCCTGATGAAGCTTATCATTATCGAAACAGGACTATAATTAGTTAATCAGACTGTGACCTGCTTTACCTGCTAATTTATGAACTCTCTTTTCATTTGGTTTCGCCCCTGCTGAGACTCCATGGCTCCCTATCCATCTTCATCGTCCTTCCTCTCTGTCTCCCCCTCCCATCCACTCTCCCAGCCAGGCCTCTCTCTTCTCACAATATGGCCTTATGCTCACTGAATGTGAATCATATTTCAGTCTCTTTCATCAGTGCTCTCTTAATGTTCAGTGAGGGATGCCAACATCACCAGGCTCTACTATTTATACACGATGACTCTAAAGTGGCTTGGGCTGCAGCTCTGTTTTCAGCCTCTCCAAATATACACTGAAGCATGGAGCTGACTTACTGCGTGCCTCGTTGAATTCTGGGGATTTAAGTCTATAATTGTGCAAATGCGTAATACGACCTTGTGCGTGTGGACGAACTTCACGTCACCTTCTACTGGAATTACTTTGTCGCGGACTCAAATGTTTCAACAGCTACGTATGGGATGGATGACCACAACATGTTATGCGTTCAGCATTTGAACCAACTGACTATATTAATCACCTGACTTTTCTTCGAGTGCCATTATAGAGTTAGGGTTTGTAGTTTTAAGCGAAATGTCTCCATAACAGTTGTAAATTGGGCTATTATACTTCCAATGGCGTCATCTGAAAAGAAGTACGATTTGGTACTAAATATAGGGAAAATAGTGACGTACATTATTACTTACAAATAAAAGATCCAATTATTTGCTCGGATGACATGTGATTTACAAGTATAACGTTTCTCCAGTAATACCAATAAAACATTAGCGTGTTAGCAGAGTCCTTTTGAGTATGTAAGAATGCTAACGTTAGCATTTAGTTCTATGTACTGCTGCGCAATGTAGCTTAGAGCCAATTAGAATGGCCTTTTTTCATTCATTCGTTCAAACTTCTGCCCAACTTAAATTAAAACAATTCTTTCCCTGTATCAAATCCTCCAATGTGTTATATTTAGCAGCTCCGGTTTCCTGCTTCCATCTATTCATGCTAACATGGGACCATTATTTGGCACCCTGACTTTGTCCAGGCACCCGTACCGAGTAATGAGACAACCGGGGCCAATTTCCACCAACAATGCAGAGACACCGACAGCCAAAAATGTTACTACTTAATGTGCTAAATTATGAGAAGATGTCAACAAATGTGCACAGCCTCTCAGTGAAATGCTTTCTAAAATATCTGCAAAGAGAAAAAGGCCTTGAGAGGATTAAATGTGGCTGCTACCATGGCTTTTAGACACTATGTTTAACTGTAACAACTGTGTCTTTATGCGGTTCCTCTCATTCATCATAAGGTTTAATGATTGAGATTTAGTAACTGAACACACAGCCAAAGAATATTGAGTGCCATGGAAACGATGCTGCCCTCACATTGACATAGCGCCACGATGAATGATTGAGCAAGGAAGCCTTGAGGTCTTTGGCTAATTGTTGAATACATGTGCTTTTGTAGGGCTGTGGGTGTTAGAGAAAAGACAATCTGAGTCACAAAACAATCTGTATGGAAGAAAGCCTGCAGATATGAATTCATTACCCAGCTATGGGAATGGATTATCATACGTTGGAGTGAATGTGCACATGCTACTATAATACCTCTGGGGAGAAATGGGTCGGAGCCGACTTTTACGTCATTTTTTAATTTGTCAAACCCATAAACAAAGCGAACGCCAGGTAGCCAATGAGTAATCTGAAGGAGACAAATGAAGCGGGGAGTTTCACAGCTGTGTTTGGCTCGCAGCAGAACAGAGCAAAGTATTCTACGAGCCAAGGCGCGAGCAACAAGTCATCATCACACAACAGACTAGCAATGCGTCACCACACGGCTCCGCTGCCAGCTCCATTAAAAGATTTGAATCTGCGAAAGTGAGACGAAAGAGATGCCTGGTAAAAAAGTTAATGGAATTTTTACGAGCTCAATGGACTTGATGAGGACGCGGGTGTTCTCATCAAGTCGGGATCAATTTCTTCCAGACACATTGTGGCTTTTAGTTTATTCAACGTTTAATGAAGTGCGTTTAGGATAGGTGTTGCATAATGATTGATTTCTTTTAACGGGGGGGAAATGGCTGACAATTAGCCAAAAGGCACTATGTACATCTTTCAACATGTCAGTTGAGATTTGGCAAAGAGACAAAAAGTTGCCTGGAAAAGTCGATAAAAAGGAACCGCATATAATACATTTCTCCATTTGCGTAAATTGAATTCTGCCATTTGCAAACAGGCTATATTCAAGAGCACACGCTGTAAGATCTATAACGAAAGATATGGTCACAGGAACAAAATGCCAAGTATCTTACTGACCATGAGCCAGACACATAAAAAAATGCAAGAGTGATGTAGTGACAGTGATGATACGAGTTATGAAAATAAACCAAGGCGACATTCCAGACCTGTGGAGCCACTGTCTGAATGTATGTAGACACCTCATTCACAGTCAGCCACCTAAAACAGTTCCTACTTAACCGTGTTATCCTGTTAGCCAGGTGTCATCCTGTGGCGTGAGATCCCTTTACATTATTTTGTGTTGGGTTGAATTTGCCAAACCCATCATATTTCAGCAAATATGCAAATCCTGATAATCTGACACCTCTAATCTGAACAGAAAGGCGATTTGAAGACACCTTCAGGCGTTGAGAATGAACTCTAATTAACGGCAGGTGATTAGTAATCGTCTCACTGTGATAAACTCCTGATTAAGAGCACAACATTGATCCTGCTTTCATGGAGTTTATAGCAGGGTTCATAGAGTGACAGTTTAACTCAAAGACGCTCCACTGCCACCCACTGGCCAACAGCAGCCATCACATCATGAACTTAATAGGACAAAATAATGGAAAGCTTTCTTATTTTTGATGACGAGCCTTTTTTAAAGTGTGTGCATGCATGCTTCTGAGCATTCTTTCCTCCCTGCATGATATAAAACCATGTGAGCACCTCATCTGTCTCATGCATGTGCATCAGTATGTGTGTATCTTGCCCAGAAGGTCAGACAGATGTTGTAAACACGAGCCAGTGTCCCTGGAGGATCAGCTCGCTCCACACGCTCTTTTGCACTCGAGACAAAGCTCTGCGTGACGACACATCTGCTGGAAACGCCCGTTGAGGATATGGGCCACAGCTGAGCGACCACCTGGGAGTCTGGCACTCATTGTTATGGCTGGCTGTCCAATGACATCGCACCGTTTAAATAAATAATACAGGCCACGGGAAGAAAAATACAGCGCATCTTTAAATATTAAGCTCAGCCTCAGCTAGTATACGTGCTAATTTTAAGCTAACTCCTGGTCACAAAGTAGCATAGGGTTCTGACATTGAATTGCAAGACCAATGCACTCTCCAAGTACATAGCCTACTATGTCTGTCTGCTGTTCAGTGCTGAGCAGGGAGAGTACTGTGTGACTCCACTCCCTGATCGAAAACAACGCTGATTGGAGCAGTGGGAATAAAACAAAACTGTATAGAGTTGAGATTCTGGGTCTAATAAATAGTTTATAAGTATTTGCTATAACAGCTTTAATGGGTCGCACACTTCAAACAAAGAAGGACGGATAACATTGAAGCACACTAATGGCTAAGTGACACATTATTTGTCAAGAGGCATCGTCCTGCATGGTGTCACTAAATGGCGTTAGAATGACAAGTCCATTTTTGAGTCATTTGTGAGTTATCACTATGCATCTTTTTGCTTTTCAAATGTCATATAAAATGTCAAATATGAAAGGCTCAGAGCAAGTGCTTCAGAAGTCAGTGGATGTAATGTAAAGAGAGTAAAGTAGGGAGGATGGGATCCACACAGGGGGTTCACATACAGTACTGTCTTAATCCAAAACTCAAATGTTGATTTACGATGTAGTTTAGTTTGAATCGACAACATTACCGAATAATTAACTTCAAATGCGCCATGATTCGGTTCACGTGGACCAATTTAACCCCAAATCATGATCTCTTTCTGAAGACTGACAGTAGTTTTGTACCCAAAGCTAGCCAAATAGTTCTGTTACCTTGTGTTTTTATGTGGCAACTTGAGAATGACAACAGGGTGTTAAATGACACACTAAAAGCTTAAAATGCTTGGACCCAACATGCAAAATGTCCTTTAAAAGTGGTGTGCTATGTATACTCTCTCCTCTGAGATCATGTTTAACAGTCAAAGAAATACTGGAATGTTGAACAGCCATAATAAAAACCAAAGAGGAGGTCTTGTTGTGGTTACCACAGCAGCCCAAACACGTCTGATGACGAGAAACTAGGATATTAGCCTTCACAGCTGGACAGAACAGCAAAGAGAAACCATCAAACGATGCTATCTTAAACTCTTAGCTCGAGTGATGTGGATCATTAACCACATTAATGCGTTTAATGTTTCTCAAGAGCCAGATGTGATTTCTTACAGATTCACATTTCTCTGCCTCTGGCCTGACGGAGAAGCTTCTCTCCACTTCCAGTCGCAGCCGACATGCCAATTACCGGGGTTATTTTAAAATCCTGCTTAACCATAAAGCCCCCCAAAATAGGTCTCAAATAACAGGGTGTCGAATATCACCAACCCTGTGGCACAGATGCAGCCGCTGTGTATCAGTGCCACCAGCAGTCAACACTGGCACACACTGAGAACCACATTCCCCATAATGCATTGGCCCCTGTTGATTTTGTTTTTAGAGTTCAAAATGTTCCATGCACAATCGTTAAATAATTTTAATGGGGTTTGATTTGATGACATTGGAGCAAAAAAGTAGGTCATCTGGGCCTTTTAGTTTTATCCTGAGACATTTGGTAAATGAGAGGTTTTCCCATAATGACCCACTTCAGTTCCAAAAGACTTAGATTTTCCTCTCAGAGAAGCCAGCTGAGTCGGAAAAACTAAGCGAGAGAGAGAAGGCCACCCTCCTCTCTGGCAAAGACACTGTAAGCATTTTTCACCAATGAAATGACGGAAAAACCCAAATGAATCACATCGAAGCAAACGGAGAGATAAGCGACATCCTGTTTTGACTTTCCAATTCTTCCAGAAATATGCCAACAACATGGTCAAGCAATATCCGCCTCGAAAGAGTGATTATATAAAGAAGAAGCTTACAACAGTGATATATATACATAGTGCACAGTGTCAGCACTCAGAAACTAGATCTGTATGCTTGAGGCATGACCTCACACTCACCACAACTGACTTGACATTGTAAGGTTGAAAAAAGGAATGTACTTGGAGAGATTTAGAAAACACAAACACAATGAAAATGCGGAGCGGCAGTTACTTACTGTGTTTCCAACGCCAGGCTTCTCAAACATCCTCTTCAGGTTATCAAGTGGAATGTCAAACCTCTCAATCCTCTTAGCAGCCTGCAGGTCCTCTCGGAGCACGGGATCGTGTGATGCCTCTACCTGCGGCCCAGGGGAACTCTGGGAAACGAAGCCCGAGGTCGCCGACACTGCACTCGCCACCTCCTCTCCATTTCCTGATTGAATTTCCATTGTTGTACAGAAACCGTATCTCCCCCCTTTTTTCCCTTCAGGCTGGCACTTGGAGAGGAAGTGTATTGTGTGAGGTGAGTCAGCAGGGGTGAGGACGTTTTAAGAGGGTGAGGATCGGAGATGGAGATGCAGGAGTGGGTTCCTCTCTGTCTTGCAGGCACACTGAGAAAGAAAAAGGAGGAGGAAAGGAAAAGTTCACAGGGGAATTTTTTTTCCTCTCTCCCCTGCCCTGTAATTACTCATGCATACACAGAAGCCTATGTACACTCACAAGTGGGCTCAGAAAGGCAAATTGAGATATGAGTTGAGAAATAAGGCCAAAGAAGAGACGACAGGGGAAAGGAGAGGGGCTGCACGAGTGGAAAAGTGCAAAGAAGAAGTTTGACTGATTCTTTAAGTATAACCCACCCTAATACTCTGTAACAACTCAACAACTTCAGATTTCCATAGATAACATACTACAAATATATGATATGTTATTATTAGTTCAAGTTAAACCTCTCAACAGAAAATGGCTGAATTCAATATTACCTTAACAGATAGTGAGCAAGCTAGTTAGCAAACTAGCTAGTTAGCAAGCTAGTTAGCAAGCTAGCTCTGTTAGCTCTGACAGCTAGCTATCAACATGTTTGAGGAAAAAGGAGGATTATTTATTTTCATTCTTTTTAAATATTGAGTTTAAATAAGGTTAAGAAAATGAATTAAAAAAAATATCCCAAAATGGTTCATTCAATTATTTTTCAATTATTGTTTTCACACACAAGCTACAAAAGACTGTGGCACCCTGAGCAATGCAGAGCAAAGCCACAATCAACACGGGGTTAAAAAGGAACATCTGCAAGCTTTCAGGAAACAAATTAAAAACGTTGAACCTCACCCATCCTTCCTGAAACACTACGGGGTGTGTTCCAAAGCTCATTATCCCTGAACAACACAAGGAAAGCCCATTAAAACTAACCTTTCTGGCCTGCGCTGCATCCATGATGGTGGATACATTGTTCATGTTTCACTTGCCACACCAACACTTCCTTGGGAGTGTTTTCCTGCTTTCTGTTTCGGCACAAAAGGGAAATTAACAAGTTAAGTCTGCTTCCTCCGTGACTCCCATTTCAGTCATGTACAAAGTGTGATTTTCACTACATTGGAGGAAATTGGTCTTTGTAAACTAGATTAGTTCAAATCCCCCCCCCCTGTTATATTCATGTGGGCTCTGAGAGAGAAGCACATGATGGAGAGGAGAGAGGGAACAGAGGAAGCCGATGGAGATTGACAGCTTAGTTACAGGATCATGTAGGAACAAAGACAGCTGAGCCTAAAAACAGTCACATAGAAACATCAATACAGTGAGAAAGGAACTGAGAGGCAATCCAGATAACCCAATCTTAATGAATGAACGGTCATGATATATGCATCTGATAGTACTGTGGAGGACACAGTATCACTCCAATTATACCAGTGGCAAATACATTATTCAGGGAGCAGGACCAAAGGTATGTGTGTCACTTTCAGCTGGATCCAGTGTCCATTTAGGCGTCTCAGTTACAGTAGTTACTCACAGGGAATACAAACTAATATTCTGTTTTGAAATTCCATTCATTTTTATCCAATGTTTCATTTCTAAGGAATTGAATAGGGTCAATTTGGAGGGGAACAGGACGCCAAGGACTATAGTGGGGATTTTCCGTGGTATGCATCTTGATTCGTTGCATAGTGAAAGTGGATTCAGAAACATGCACACAGATACTGTTATAAGAACAAGGCTAAGTGGAATTCAGTGTGGGAACAAACATAATGCCCCCTGACACAAAGCTCCAGAGCAGCTTTTCTTTAATACAACAAGACAACATTTAAGCTCTGGTGGGGCTTTAGAGAGACTGAGGGTAAAAACACTGTCTGCTTCTATTAAATAAAATATAATGCAGGATCTGTGTGTGCTCCCATGTGGAATGCCTGGCCAAGGACTCCAGACGACTTTATTTAGACTGAAATACCATCCCTTGGATAAGATAGGAGGATGGAAGACACTGTTCTCTATCTACAGAAATGTGTGTTCACATGTCAAACCATTCAAAGAGCTGTCACTAAATACCTCAGTTTAATATAGAATGTACTTAAAAAGGCCAAAAGGTCCATCTGTTCCCAAGAAAAGCTCTAGGAATACAGTCAGGAGAGAAAAAGAGTTCTCGACTGTAGCCAGGAAAAAGTGACGCGCAGCAGCCGACTGCACATTATTCAATGTCGTTGGTTGTTGATGTTCAAATGGAAAAGCCACTCTCTGATTCCAACCCTCCTTTTGAATCAAATGTGACATTAAAGGAGCAGTCGGTAAGTTTGAGAAACCGCCTCGGCTGCACAAAAATTCCAAAGTACACAAACCGAAAAGAATCCGCCCCTTCCTTCAGACTTCCTACAGAGCACCTCCTCCAACACACATGAACGCGCACAAGATCATGATAATGAATGTAAAACAAATGTATAACACAGTTATTGTCAGTGCTTATATTTTTGAAGCTAGCATGTTTGTTTTGTGAAAATGTATTACAAATGTTACGTCTAGCTGACGAGAGCAGGCTGCGCCGGTAACGTTACATATCAGCTCGGTGTGCTCCGTAAATAGTCGCCATAGTTGAAAAGCAACTCCGATATTGACTCTGGTTTGACTTCTCCTAGTTTCCTTTTTCTTCATAATTTGCTCCATTACAGTTTTTCTTTTGCGACCGGTAGACGATGTTCAAGCAAACTCTGCCATGGTGAACGCGTCCTCCTGCAGAGCTCAACTCCGCTGCAGGAGGACTGAGCCGCTGCAGGAGGACTGACCGAGGAGCTCACGGGAAACACGCCCAATAACGGCGCGCAATGACTGCACAAGTGTGTGTGTGTGTGTGTGCACGAGATTGAAGGCTGACAGACAGGTCGGCCAACCAGTTATTTTAGGCCCGGCTAAAAATAATTGGTCGTAGTTTTTACAGTATTACGGCTTCCACAGATTAATTTTTTTTATGGATTTTTTTTCAAAGCACTTAGAATATTCATTGCTATCAGGATATTAAGAGCATTCCATGGAATATAACAAAAAGTGTATCTCGAGCCGGTTTCTCAAACTTACCTACCCCTCCTTTAAGGACTCTGAAAGCCTAGATTTTCTACATCATGATCCAAAAGAGAATTATTATTATTATTATTATTTAGCTGTACGACGTGTTTAAGCATCTTTCAGGTTATTGTGTTATAGCTTTATCTCTGGTATGCTAACCGGCAGACAGTTAGCTACTAGCTAACCGTAGCGGAATGTTAAGCAAGCTAACATAAGTCGAGTCGATTTAAACACATTTTAGCTAAATGTTGTGTTGTAATGACATTTTAACTACACAGAACTTTGTACAGCAACATTGACCTACTCTCATGTTAGCTGAATGGATGTCATCACCACATGCCAGGCCTGTAGAGGTAAGCAAATCCATTGGAGATCGAATAGTTTTGCAGTCTATTTCAGCACATTCAGCCCGGTGCTAAGCATTTCCAATTCTTTGTTTCATAGTGTAGTTACTCTTGGCCTACTTAAAACAACAGCCTGAGATATTTGACTGAGGCTTGCTTTGTCAACAGCACAGTGTTAAGTATTTCAACATAACAGTATTGTGATGGTTATTTGGTGAAATGTTCTTTGATTGGTTTTTAGATTGCATTATTTGTCTTCACTTTAGCTTGATGCTCCAGAGACCTCGCTTCTCAGTGGATCAATAAAGTTTCATGTTATTATCTCTTCTGAAATTAAACATCTTCCCACAGACTCTTACAATGTGTAATATAAGGAGCTGCCGTTTGCTTTTGTTGGCACACTCATTTATCCTCAGCCCACCTCATCTACTACAACGCCAGGCACTTCTTTCCTTCACTTACCAGAAGAAGCTCTCAGTAAAGTACTCAGGGTTTAAGGGATTCAAAGGAACGACGTGTACTTTGAAGCAAAAAGTGAACACTTATGTTGTGATTGTAATTTGAACTCTTGAGGAACAGGCTAAATGGGCTCAGAAAAGCTAAATATATGTTGCAGTGTTTAGTATTGATTCTAAAGGACCCACGTGTTCATATCCGATGTTTTGGAATGGAGGCAGCAACAAATCTGTGTAGCCGACCTCTGACCTCCTTTACAGAGTGACAAGCATGTTCCAGGTCCCTAACAAATAACATCTCCAACTGAATTGAAACAGTTTCATATTATTTACTGTACTGTCTTTTACATGTATTGTACTGGTAGCTCCTCTAATCTTAGATTTGCATGTTTTTTCAACAACAGAAATCATTCTTATTCTAACTACAGGATAATACAATAGTCAACATTTGACATCTACCACACTAAATGATTTTGAGTACACCTCAGGACACTCAGACACTTCCAATTGAAATGAAGTGTAGTGTGCTTCTCTCTGTACACACTGTAACGCTTCCTGCTCACTTTCTAGGCTCACTAGTAGACACAGCAGTCAGTGTGGATCCGATGACAGCTACACTACTCCGATTACTGAGGTTCTACTTCCTCCCTCGCCTTCAATAGTACACAACCGGTCATCTGATAGGGTCACATGACAGTGATGCAATGCAGTAGCTGTTTGGTCTACCAATGAAAACAGATTGCATGCACAGGTGTCCTTCAAGGTGATGGTAAATGCATTGAAATGTTGTTTTTAGTGAATAGCTGGATTTAATCGGCTCATTTGGCTATATGAGAGCAGCTGGGTTGTATATGTGCTACAATTTGTGGGACTGTAAAATTCTCTGTGACAAAGATCAAAACAACACATCCAGGAAGAGCCTTTTACTAGTGTATCTGGAGTTCAGTGAAGGTTTAAATGTTGATGTCTCCACGATGGAAAGCTCTGAGATCATCCCGGGCAAATGTAGTTGGCTTGTTTGACTCGGGGCTTCGCCTGCAGTGTTCTTTAAACAGACCAGACAGACGCTCCGCCATCTGCTCTGCTGACCGCTTTTCAGCCACCGCCTCCTCCTCCTCTAAGTAGGAAAGAATGACGGCCTGGACTTTTTCACATTTCTCACAGCTGGCTGCAGCGTTAAAACCCAGGTTTAAAGGGAACAATAAAACACGGGGAAAGATGGAGCAGCTGTGTATCGGGTCCTATGATGAGATGTATTGGGCCAATAGTTTGACACGCTTGAAAAATCTCATTTACCGTGTGGTTTTATAGAGAAAATATATCAATCAATCTAACGAAAAAGCCCAGTATAAATAGACTTTTATAGCTTTCCAAAGCAAGGTTCGGGCACCTTTGGGGCTCCTGTTGGCATCCAGCTAAACAGAGAAAAATAGAGAATGAATTCCTCTATTGTAAGTTTAACCGCCCAATTTCCACATATATGGACAGTAAAATGTATCTTGGGATATATGCTATTGCATGTGGCTGGTTATTGGTCTCTGTGCTTCCTGTGCTTTAATTCTTCACATGGCTGTAATGTGTTGTAAATGCCAAGTCTGCCATCTGGTGGTCAACTTGTGGAAACACAAGATTATAAAATAAGGGTAATGTCATTTTGCTTTTTCTTACAAATATATATTTTTGCTAAAGGAATACATTGTGAGAATGTCGGCTTTACGTCATTTAAAAAAGTTCAGTTGAAGCTGCTTTAGAAATAAAAAAGCACGTTTTTCTTTTAGCAGTATAGGAGGTGCAGTGTACCAAATAGTTTGGACTCATTTTTGTTGGTTACCATCATTTAAAAAAGGGAAATAAGGAGCTAAGTGGCTTTAGTGTTGACCACTTATTTTCAATCTAGGAACCTCGGACCCAAATAATTTTTGCCATTCAAGTAGGATCTGATTGAAGCAGCTACATGCAGATGCTGTAATTGACTGGTTTGCATCCAGGATTCAAACTAACTGCTGTTTAAAATGGCCGTACACACAACTGGTCCGTCCACACAGGTTCTACTGATCAGTCTCTTCCTAACAGAATTTTAAGCCAGCTATAGAACAATAGATGTTTGTCTGAATGGAAATACATCAGATTTTATCGAAAATTATGTAATTCACACCGAGTCTTTGTTCCCCTGTGGTAAGGAAACTCCCTCAACCCATCGTTTTGTCTTCCTCTCACACACACATGCACACACACAGCTCTGTGGGTCAGGCAGCAGTTAGCAGCAGCCAGACAGCTGAGCCATTTCTCTGGGGTCCCTGGGGAAACAATTACACCCCACAGGCAGGAGGACCGGACAGGAGCTGGGAATTAATGATGGGCTCATGACTGAAGCTGAAGAAAAGACTCCCAGTGAAAAGACGTGTCACTGACCGAGACCCCGCTGGTTTGCTGTCACCTTAGTAAATGATGTTCATTAATTGTTCCCAGTATCACTTAATTGTATTGCAGTTACTGCTAAGCTTGCTATCCAGTAGTATGCCCATTGTATATGATGATGATGTTTTACTATATTACACTGAAGAATACATTAAGGCTAAGTGAAAACATGTCAGTGTATACGTAAAACACAACACAGCCTCATGTCCAAATAGCAAAATACTAATTGTCTATGGAGGGCAGCATGTGTATGCAACTTATTATCAATTTTAACAGCTTCCACGGTATAGCCTTACTTTAATTATACAGTAAAAAGAGGTAAAAACTCAGACTATCAAGATTGACTAATTACTACAAATATTACTAATTATTAAAAATATTACTGACATATCTTTGAACACTGCAGCAGGTGCAACAAGCATTTGAAGCGGAGATTTTTAGAAGTTAAATTATTGTTATAAGTATTCAAATAAACAGACACTTCCTTTAGCAATACCTGCAAAATAAAAAATAAACAAAGCAGACAACAGCTAGACCCTCAAATAAATATTATATTTTTTTAATATTGCCTTTTGTATCTGTAACTTTTGAAGGATCTGTGTTTGTATAACAACTGGTTGGTATTATTATTATGTACTAAGAGGTATTGGTCACTATAAACTCATTTAGTAGCTACACGTATCCATTTCCACAGGCCCATGTACAGATGGTTAAAGTGTCCTCTATTGACCTTAAGAGCACTAGAGGACGCCATTATGGTGTGATATACAAATGTTTTCAATCTTATGATTATCAAGACATTTGGTGTATTGTATTAGAAATATAATGTCACAGGCCAAACATAATCATGTGTCTTATAGGCAGTTCTTTTAATGTACAATTTTTCGTTAACCATTGTTCAGATTTCGAACACACACACACACACACACACACACACACACACACACACACACTGAACACACACTG
>CALSBZ010044214.1:326443-351262 GCA_943591055.1 Gobionotothen gibberifrons
GAAATCAAGGCAAACATCATGTTGGATGGTGGTGGTCTATCGATGGAGAGAAGGTGGTGCTCATTCCTAATGGTGTGCTACTGCGATACAGCCTGATGTTTGGAGATCAAGTATGAAAGGGGTGGTGGGGTAGGAGGGGTTCAAGGGAATAAGATGACAGCATTGAAGTGCTGCTGTATGGGAAAGGGGTAGGGAGAGGTTTAAAGCAAAGAGGGGTGGGGTGGGGGGCGGGGACGGAGGGCAGACCAGGCAAAGAACGAAAATGGGCAATCCATTGAAACCTTGAGAGCGTCTGTGACACAGCTGCAATAACAAACGGGGGGTTAAACAAAGTAAGTCACACACACACCAAAAAGCCAGCATACAACCTCAAGTGTGCTCAGCCACAATGGGAACACGCACAGCTACTCATTAGAAGTCCCCATTGTCTTTCATAGATACTTAGAACACTAAAGATATTTCTAAATGTCTTTAAACCGGGGCTCAGATATTACAAGTCACCAACCCCTGGCTACAGGGTGTTCACTTCGGTGTTGTTTGTCCAAATGTGGAACATGTGGTGCCGAGGCTAGAAATAGTCTCCTGGGTTTGTTTTGACTCTCAGGGACTTGGCACCACACCCACAGTGGCAGGTTGACATCACCAGGGAGCACAGTCCCGATGCTCTGTCGGCCTGGCAACACTTAACAACAAAAACCTGGCATTTGCTCTGTTGGAATACGCAAAAGAAAAGTAACACTTCCTTGCGATTTTTGTGCCAATGGTTTATGTCGTTTTGCAAATTGCTCGTTAATTTCATCGTAATGTTTTTGGTCGACCGTTTAGCACTACATACACTGACAAATTAATTACACTCTGAACCTGCTACAAGACAAATTTGAGTCATGATTCGTCATTTCTTCTGCTGCCATGGCTTCAGAGCTGAGATTCGCAGCGCAGCATGAATCATGTACAAATGAGTCAGCAGGTATTTTATTTTCAAACTGTTAGACTGTTGGAAAATTGCCAGTAAAAGGCCATCTCTATGCAAATCTTGACATTTATACATCGCCTGGCTTGCGTTGGCTGGTAACTATTATGCATTTGAAGGAGCTAATAATCTACAAAGGCTTATTTTCTATAAACTGATGGAGACATGTCATCTCTGATCTTACCTCTTTGCTGCCCTCCACGTCCGACGAGTCGCTGCTGAAATCTTCCGTGTTGGGGTTCTCAAAGTCCGACTCGCCCACAGCGATGGGCACTGTGACTGTCAGGGTGGGGTTATGAATAAATGACATGTAGTCACATTCCTCCACCGGGTACTTCCCTGTAGTGTCCACACCAATCTCAATGACCAGCCCCCCTCCTGGCCGTCCATTGCCCTCCGTCACATACACCACACTGGGGTCTCTGGTGATCTCCACTGAGGTGTGGTTGGAGATGCAGTTGTCCTTGCCGTTGCTGTGCAGCTCGTCTAACGGTTTGCTCTCCTCCGTCAGGCCGGAGCCCTTACCGCCCTTACCGCCCTTACCGCCGAAGCAGAGGCTCTGAAAGAACTGGCGCACCATGGATTTGACAAACGCGATGCCCCGCTGGATCCGACCCACGGCGATCTGCAGGTTGTTCATCTCGCTGTCGTCGTCAGTCGCTGCCAGGTTGTCGGCGCTGAACGAGCTCAGGAGGAGAGCCAGGAACAGGTTTAACACCTAAGAAGAGTTGACATCAGGCAGGGAAAGCCAATTCCACACAAAAACAGTATAATCAATTCAACTAAATAATTAATCAAGAGAAAGATAACCCATACCACCAGGTTTCCAATGACCATGACCATCAGGAACACAATCAGGCACATGCTTTGTCCCGCAACCTCCATGCAGTCCCACATGGTCTCGATCCACTCTCCGCACAGCACCCGGAACACGATGAGGAACGAGTGAAAGAAGTCGTGCATGTGCCAGCGGGGCAGCTCGCAGCTGTCCGCAATCTTGCACACGCACTCCTTGTAGCTCTTGCCAAACAGCTGCATGCCCACCACGGCGAAGATGAAGACGATGATGGCCAGCACCAGAGTCAGGTTCCCCAGCGCGCCCACCGAGTTCCCGATGATCTTGATCAGCATGTTCAAAGTGGGCCACGACTTGGCCAGTTTGAAGACCCTCAGCTGTTCAAAGAGGAAATGAAAAGCACTGAGTTTCTGAAATGTGTCTACATGATTTAAACTAAATTGTTGGGCGAAATGTTTGTTTTTTAAAAGAAGTATCTTGTGAATCATCTAATACAGCTTTTGAAATAAGGTATCCCTCCGCCAGGGCTCTTACCAATCTGAAGGACCTGAGCACAGACAGGCCTTCCACGTTGGCCAAGCCGAGCTCCATCAGACTCAGACTCACGATGATCCCATCAAAGATGTTCCAGCCCTCCTGGAAGTAGTAGTAGGGGTCCAGGGCGATGATCTTGAAGCACATCTCTGCTGTGAAGATGCCTGTGAACACCTGATGACAAAAGGGGCAACATGTTTAGTTTTAGTCTGCAGCATGAGAGATATTTTCCCTCAGTTTGAAAGCACACACTACTTACCAGGTTTCCAACTGAGAGCACGCTGTCGAATTCTTGCGTCATGGGGTAATGCTCCATGGCCATGAAAAGGGTGTTGAGGACGATGCAAATTGTGATGGCCAGGTCCACAAACGGGTCCATGACCACCGTGCAGACCACGTCTTTTATTTTCAGCCATGCTGGGTAACAATCCCAGATCAGACAGGTGTTGGAGAATCTATACCAGCAGGGCGGGCATTTCTGTCTCGACTCTTCAAGCTCTGGAAAAGGACAAAGGACAATGTGTCATTTTAACTAAATGCAGTTCTAAAAAGGAAGAAAGGAAAATATGAATGAAATGAGACTGAAGCCACACACCTTCCATGGTGTTGGTGAGGATACTGGCCACGCTCATGGCTCTCTGCCTTGCCACCGGTTCGTCTAAATAATCCATGGATGGATGGCGGAAGCGTCGTTTCTTCAGCTCTGTATCTGTAGTTGTGCCCTGGGAAAGAAAAGCAAGACGGTCAACGGTGTTCAAACATATCATTTATAATTAAAGCCCTACACACACACACACACACACACGCTTTACCTACACAGGTGTTTTCACTTGTTGCATGATTAGACCTGGTCGGATTGTACAGACTGTTGATTGACCTTGATTGAAAGGTGTCGGACCCTATGATCAGTATTGTAGGAATTAAATGGAATAAACTTGAATGCAGATGAAAGCATGGAACAAACAGTCACCTCAGGCAGCAGGACACCTACAGGCGAGGTCGTCGTGACAGAAGTCCCTCCGACCAGAGACACGACTCCGTTGCAGTCCACGGCGCAGTGCATCTTCCCGTTGGCGGGCAGCATGAAGCGCGGTGCCCCGAGGCTGGTCTGGCTCACAGCGCTGCAGCGGCGCTCCAGACGCCGCGGCAAGAACAGCGAACCCCGGCGGCTGTCGCTCTCCTCGAAGGTGCTGTGCTCGTCGTCGGCGAAGTCGTTCTCGGAGCCCATGTCGCGTGCCCGGCCCCGGAAGCTGAACAGGCTGGCGCGGCTGTTCCTCCGAGGGGAGAAGAGGGATCCTCGGATACTGAGGAGAGACTGGGGGAGAGAGGCAGAGAGGGAAGGGAATACGGGGTTTGAGTGACGAGTGGTTAGGAGAGAGGAGGGTGACTTGGTGCTAGGTGGGCCTAACAGGTATGTAGATGGACAAGGAAGGAGGGAGTGAGAAAGGAAAAAAGGAAAAAAGGACAACAGGGAAAATAATGACAGTAACACACTATGTATTTTATTGTTGGTGAAAATGTTAGCTTAGCTAGGTGTTCTGCCTGCTTCTAGTCATTATGCATTAAGCATTAAGCTAGGCTAGCTCCAGCTTCATAATATACAGATGTGTGGTATCCATTTTCTTGTGTAGCTCTTAGGCCATTCAGGAAGTGATTTGTATTTTTTGACTTCACAATACTTTTGAGTTGTTGTATTCTCTTCCTTGTAGGTCTGTTATTTTGAAGTGTCTGAGCTTTAAACCACTCTTATAATGAGACACCAGGGGAGGTGTTTACCTGGTTGGGCGAGGAGCACCTCTTCTCATAAGAGAGTCTGTTGGCGTCGATGGAGAAGCGGAAGCTGGTTCTCTTGATGCTGTCCTCGGACTCAGACTTGTGGAACTTGTCGCGGCCCCCCCTCTCCTCCTCCTCCTCCCTCTGCTTCCTCTTCTTCCGCCTGTTGCGTCGCTCCTTGGCGCTCTTCGAGCTGAGCTTTGACGTCCCCGAGGAGGACTCGGAGGCCCGGGCCCCCCTCTCGCTGTACTCTCCGCTCTCCGTGGCTGCTGCCGCGGCAACCTGCCAGCCAATCGGAGCACAAACACAGTTGTCATGGCGATCCAGTGCATGTCTCAGAGGCTCTCGCGAACAGAGCTGAGGAGAGAGCCTGGAAGCTGAGAGTAGCACCAGAAAATAGAGCCAGGATCTAAAAATGGACGCCTAAATACTTTTTATGCAAACCAAAACATTTCTGAATTCCTGCATTTATCAAAATAATACAGGAAGTGTGGATGCTAGGTTAGGTTAGGCTACATGTATTCATTTTAATTGATTTTTAAAGAAGATGTTTATGTAAGTAACACTGCATACATGTGGATATTGGTACAACATGTTTTACATCTGCTTAACTGTCACTGATCAGGGCCGGTCTTGCTATTTGATGACATACTACTACCATTTCAACTGGCAGAAGTAGTACCTTTTTACCACCGGCCGAATACCTTAAGCTAATTATTTATGAATGAGGATTAAAAATAACGATCTGGCTTTGTCGTCACAACTGTTTATTTTAATTTCCATTATCCTGCATTTCTCTTGCACTCAGCTGCTAATTATTGTTTCTGTAGGTCGAGCAAGGACTGCTGACCCCTGAGGCAGCAGCAGAGGGGTGTCACTCATCTAGGACAGTGAATCCCTCGGTCTCCAGGGGCAACGCTGCTTTTGTCAGCTGGCACAACACTACAAGCCCAAGAATCAATAGAGCCGCTTCAGCCACATAAAAAGAGATTCTACCAATGACTCATGTATGTTATAAAACAAATCATTGTTTTCTGAATGGACAAACTAAAATGTTCAAATGTTTGGATTGAAATAGACAAAGATAGATGTCCTGCCTGAGCCTCCTCCTGCTGTCTCTTCAGCTGCTCCAGCATGGCCTGGAACTCCTCCTCCTTCTGCTGCGCCTCCTCGATGGTGGCCTGGTTCTGCTCGTCGTACGCCATGGCCACCACGGCCAGGATCAGGTTCACCAGGTAGAAGGAGCCCAGGAAGATCACCAGCACGAAGAAGATCATGTAGGGCTTTCCTGCCGCGCGCAAAGTCTGATAGACCCAAGGCAGACAGACAGAATGTATTCAAAACTAAGGATATTTGAAAAACAATATTGTTCAGTGGTGGTCATCCCATTGTTTTGTGACTTTCCTAATGTCAAGTTGCTGCATTGTACTGATGCAGTTCAAAACAAACGTAGCCTTACGTAACAGGCCTCTTCAATAATAGCAGGATGGCACACCTGAACAAACAGGGTATGTTTGCTCAGATCTTCAAAGCAAAGTCTTTTATTATGACAATTATTTTAATATAGATAGTAAATAAAGTAAAAAATACCCAAGGGACAAGCACGCTATGTACTCCCTAATGGAGAGAGGAGCTAACCTGCTGGTACAGGTTTTCCCAGTAGTCCTGGGTCATGAGTCTGAACAGGGACAGGAAGGCCCAGCTGAAGGAGTCGAAGCTGGTGTAGTCGTAGTCGGGGTTACGGCCGGCTTTCATACATATGAAGCCCTCTGGACAGAGCCTGTCAGGACACAGGGGTTAGCAACAACACGTAGCATTAGTGTAGTATCCCAAATCTAATTATCAGTGGAACAAACAGATCATTTCTAAAAAGGGTTTTCTGTATGAAGAGCACTTTTATGAAACTTCCTGCTGAGTCAGACGTGACTCCTTGGAGGAAAACTCTGAGATAATTCATCAAATTAAATGCTGGAACATCCATCTTCTTAAGAAGCAATTAGCATCAGCGGATACAACCCTTCCTTAAAACGTGGTTAAAAAGGTTCTGAGGAACTGAACTAGCTTACACTCTTTAACAAATACCAAGTTGACTCAATAAGCTTTCCTTAGTAACAGAAGCATAAAAAGAAGTTTAAAAAGTTGCCAAAACACAGATGAGAAGCACCCGTAGTTGACCGGTAGTTTAGCTTCCCGTAATGCATCAGCGCGGTGGCGAGAGTCGACACTAATTGCGGTGCATCTAATTGGCCGTATAAATAAAATATGTCAAGCCTTACCCAGCGCCGCTGCCGTTCCCACAGATCAGAGCATCCCTTCGGCCAGGGAGGAAATAGTAGTTGGCTAAAGAGAGGGGGGAGGAAAGGGGAGACACAGGGGGGGTGGGGGGGTCAGTCAGGAGATATGAGGGAACACAAAGACAACCCTCCACTGTGTGTGTGTATGTGTTCATATTGTATATCTGCTGGCAGGCATAGAGGAAGGTGGTGAAATGTGTGTTTCAACACCCAGCGCATTAGTCATCCTTTGTGTGTGTGTGTGTGTGTGTGTGTGTGTGTGTTAATAACCACATGCCCTGATCTACCATGTGTGTCACAGTAGCAGACTACTTTAGGGCCATTGATGCAGTACATATGACACACTTTATATCATGTATGTATTTGTTATCAGCTGTCCGTGACTCTCTGGTGTTAGCTTGTCATGCAGCTGGTGCACGTCTCCTCCATATCCTGCCCGGCGGCCAGTGACTCACCCTCTCCATGCCACACAGATGGGCTTTGGTGGAGTGAATCAGGGTAGTGAGGGGGTGAAAGTAAAAGGGTTTTATCGGTGTGGTGATTATCCGCCACATTTGCTATTCTCCCACCAGCCCTTGTTAGAAAGCGTGGGCCATGTTCGCAGCCATTTCTGTCACTGCGTATCAACGAGAGACCACCGTCCCGACCCATCATTTGACCCCTATTAAACCCTGTGGCAGCACTTTCACGCATGCTTACTCTCATCGCTGATGTACTCTGTCCAGTTGAAGTAGTTTTCCGTGGCGTTCTGCCCAAACGTGGTGTTGATATCCAGCAGGGAGTGGCTGAAGAACGCGTCGTCGGCGGTGACGTTGCTGCTGTTGGTGGCGTTGTTGCCGATTGGCCAGCGCACACACTTCTGCCTCAGGTTGCCCATGAAGAGCTGCAGGCCGATGAGCGCGAACACGCTGAGGCAGAACACGGTGAGGATCATGACGTCCGACAGCTTTTTCACCGACTGGATGAGGGCGCCGACGATGGTCTTCAAGCCTGAGCGGGAGAGAGGGTGAAGGGGGCGGGAGGGGTACATCGCAGAGTGATTACTGACTGTTACAGCCAACCAATAAAGAGACAGAAGTTGCTCAGAAGAGCTCACAGTAGCAAGCGGCAAGGTGATCTGCAGTGGAGGTTCCTGTATGAAGTGTGCTGTCATACAGGAAGCAGGTTAATCATGATAAACCATGAGTGAACGTTTCTCAAGCCCAACGCAGTGCTATTGGGCTCTGGGAATGTGATCAGTAATAAGTCATGTGGTAGAATATTCTATGCAACTGCGCTGTAGTGCGGAGGATGGAGAGAAGTGGTGAATATATTGGAGGGTGATTGTGGTACCTCTCAGCCAGTCACATTACTGATCTTATCTCAAAAGCTCCAGTCCAGTCAATTATTAAACCACAGCTTTCAATCTTTACATTGTGTGATTTGTACAGCTAAAACAAATGAGCGACGGTTTGTCAACTAGTGAGAGTCAGAAGTGATGGAAGATATATTGAAAAAAGTTTGGACAGGGCCAGGCTATACGTTTCAGTAATGAGTGCAATCTTTTTTTTTTTTTCTAACCCTCTCTTAAATGTTCCAAGGCTTTATTCTCATAAGCACAATGGCTACAATGAAGATCTTGAGTCCCCGCCTCCTCCACCAATGCAACGTAAAATGTCAAACAACACAATAAGGACCTATTTCTCACCAAATCACCACTCTCAATCTTTGTTGCACCTCTTCTCCCCCACTGTGCTTCCAGTTGAAATGTCAACGTGACAAGTAAAATGCATTTAAGGGCAGGAAATGAGCAACATGTGCTAAGACTGCGTATAGCATGTTTGGATGAATGTACAGTATGTAATGTATAAGCTTTAAACATGACCTTTGTGTTAGTTTGTAATGTCGGCGTTTACAATGCAGTGTTTCCCCTAGGTTTACTGTTTTGGCGGGGTGCTGTCTGAGCGGGGGGGGGGACGGTGGTATTGGGATATTTTTTTTTAAATCCTCTGGAGCAGAGCAGCATCACTGTTTCTTAGGGTCAAGAACAATACACTCACAACCTGAAACATTTAGTTTATTTAATAAAAGAGCACATGTTCAATGTGAAAAGTGACAGTAGATATAGATTGGTTGCAATTTGATGCTATATAAATATAAATGTAAAGAAAATTATAAAAAAAAAAAATTATAATTATTATTATTATTTTTTTTTAAACACCTGGAATTTCAGGGAGGGCGCGGGGCGCGGGGCTCCGTTGGCGGGGCGCAGCGCCCCTCCAAGACAATGGTAGGGGAAACACTGCAATGCTTTATCCCAACCACCACTCACCATGTCACAACTTCTCCAAAGAAACACACAACATTGAACGGGACATGCACAGGAAAACAAGGTAAGGAGGAACCCTACACACACAAGTGCTTGCCACCAGAAAATCTGCTTTTGCAATGTCTCATGCATAAAAGAAAAAATAAGTACCACAAAATCTACTCGTAAGTCTCCCAAGGCAAGAATAGATTTCTACCAAAAAGGATTCTGCCTTAAATGGAGTTTCTAAAAGCTCAGAATCACGTCAATCTGCGCAGATTGGAGCCAGATTCCAGCTTTTACTGGCCTCGGGGCGGAGGCAGCATGACAGACGGCGACGGGCGTCATCAGGCTTAGCTACAGTGAGATGGGCGGGGGGGGGGGGTGCTTGGATGTTAGCGAAACGCCAGTTAGCCGTTAGCATTTCATCAACCCTTTTGGGCCTGTCTCACCTGGGATGACTGATATAGTTTTCAAGGCTCGCAGAACCCTGAAGGTTCGCAGTGCTGAGACATTGCCCAGGTCCACAAACTCTGTGACATATCTGTAAGGGAAGTGTGGGGGGGGGGGGGGGGGGGGGGGGAGGGGGGGGGAGAGGGGGGGTTGGGGGGGAAAAGGTGTGGGACGCACATATGCCCACGCACACACAAGTCAGGCACCCACACACATGTCGTGACAAGACAAAAGGAGGGTCAAGGGGAGGGGGGGGAAGGGGAGGGGGACGGCAAAACGGTCACGCACAGAGGACAAATGGCAGGAGTGCTGGAGGCAGGCGCGGGCAGCCTTACCTGGTATTACTGAGATAGTTTTCAAAGCTCGCAAAACTCTGAACGTGCGCAGAGCTGAAACATTGCCTAGGTTTACAAACTCTGTTATATACCTGCAGGATCAAATTCACAGTTACTACACAGCGACAGATCCCATTACACATGAAGAAGTCCTCTCATAACAGCACTAGGAGTCATAGGGATAATACAGACCAAGCATATTATGCTACCAGTGAGGAAACAAATACTGTGATCACAAACAAATACATTTGTGCTGAAGGATCCATTTTGTTTAGCTGTGGACAAACATGGCTGATGTGGCCCTGGGCGGAAATGGGTCTAACTAGACGTCATCACGCTGATCATTGGCCGTCGTTAGCTTAGCCGTGCTGCATGAAGTCATGTGACCATGCTTTATAGCCTAACATTAGCTTTTTACTTCTTACAATCCTAAAGTGGTGTCAATATCAGGTGATTATCCAGCTGAAGTATCATAAACATGGGGTTTTTCTGAAATATTCTAATTTGCTAACTTCCGGGTCACCCTACAAAACAGTGTCGTTGCTGCACCACTCAATGTTGGCCAAGATATTCAGGGCTTACATCCATTATAGACGCTCTTGGCAATGATTTTAAAATGTACACACAGAGCTGCGGATCGTTACGCCCCTTTCTCTCCGCCTCACAGTCAGTGGGACTATATTGGCTGCTATGCTGATTAGCCTTAAAAGCATTTGGCCTCTTAATCGACGCCGCATCAGGTTAAGCTGACGCTAACTGCGCCTGTCACAATACTTACGCCATGAGGATGACACTAAAATCCAGCCAGTTCCACGGGTCCCGCAGGAAAGTGAACTTCCCCACACAGAAGCCCCTGGCCAGGATCTTTATGAGGGACTCAAAGGTGTAAATCCCTGTGAATGTGTACCTGTTAAAACACAGTGAGGTCAACAGGAAGTGAGGGAAGGACCCACGGACAGAAATAATGATGTTGGTGACAGACTTCCTGTGTGCATGGCAGTTCTTTTTACATTACTGGTATCACTGCCTCAAATCTCGTTACTCATCCATGTTGTTCATATGATTCTTGATTATTAAGTTATCTCCACTATGTGCTGCAGTGACCTACTTTGAGAGGCAGTGGGTCTGTGCTTCAGTGGATCTGCACTACACTTAAATGCTTGCAGAGCATCCTCTTTTATCAAATGTGCCATTAGCCTTGTCTTTTTTTATCCTTGGTTTGCACTCGGGCATGATTCAGCTAGCATTGCTATATCTTATTAAATAGAATATGTTTAGCATAATATATATGTTCTAGGAAAAAAGAATGATCAGACAACATGCGTACTTACTCTACATTCTTGGCCCACTCTGGGGGATTACTGAGGGTCATGAAAGCACAGTTGGTCAGGATGGTGAACATGATCAATATGCTGAAAATCGTAGAGACAAAGTTAAGGAGCATTTGCGTTGTTGAGCATGAACCACTGTACTCATGTAAAACACACTTCATCCAAAGCTGAACATCAAGACTATCATGTTCCCATTCAGAACTGCTATAATAAGGATAACAACATGCTTCTATTCATCCATGATCAAAACTGTCTTTCTGAGCAGCAGTAAAGCCTGATGGAGGTCTGCTTAAAACTCTTAACCAATCATGATATTTAGTCTTCTTCATCATTTAAATCCCTCTTTTGTCTGACAAACCCTTTAATCCCAATCAAGCCGTGTCCGTGGCTAACTCTGAAAGGATATGAGTGTACTAAAACTCTAATGGCTACCCTCCTCAGAGGGTTGAAGGGGCTTAGGATGTACAAGGCAGGAGTGGCGTTGAAACGGAAGATTGTCTTCCCGCGATTCAATACTATGAAGGTCTGAAAGAGAGAGAAGATTATGTGTGGAAATCAAACAAAGGCGGGTATTGTCCATGCTTACCTTATCTTCTATATGGGAAATATGCAGCTTACAGGGGAGACATACAATAAGGATTCATATGCATGAGATTGTATCTCCTGGTGTCTGCCCGTCATGCCATGTGTGATTATTCATAAGAGCAGAGAGGAAGGCTGGCTGTTAATATAATGGAGCTGTAGGAGTTCACCTCAGGCAGAACATGTTGGCACTGTTCATGATTCAAAATTATATTAAAGGGACAGTACACCTGGAAAATACTTATGTATGAACTATTTTCTTACCAGAAAAGCAGAAAAACAATTGCTTCTGGGATGTATAGTCAAAAATAGTCAAGTACTTAAATACCTTACGCGAGTACTTCAGTCTCACATGGATTATGTAGACGATGCTTACAGAGGCTTGATGAGCTGCACTTTACCCTTTGATAAATACTGATCTGCCCACACTGACGGATAGGAAGTTAAGTTATTCATCTGTTACCTTCAGCACAAGTTCGCCCTATGTGGGAGGAAATTGCTACATCTGCTTCCTTAAAATAGTTTCTTGAGAGCATCGAGCAATTACCTTCTAGATTGTAGACGGTGAAAAGTACAGACTGTAATAATATATCAAAAATTAACTGCTTGAGTCATAACCGCTTCCTTTCATAAGACAGACGTATTCTAATAACCTTGGAACCGACCTTCTGATTGCTGTAGAAGGTGTCCAAGTCCTCCAGAGGGGTGGACACCAGGCGGGGAGGGGTGTCACCGTAGATGAAGGGGAGAGATTTCCCCGCCTCCAGGTCGCTGTTGGGCTTGGGCCCGTTCTCATCATCGCTGTCGACGCGGCGGTCCGCCCGTGGTCTCCGGGCCTCCTCCTCGGCGATGCGCCTCTCGATGGCGGCCAGCGACTCGGGGACGAAGGGGCGGAAGCTGTCAGGTCCGGGCGGTACAAGCAGCTGTGCCATCTTGTCATCCTGCTCCTTCAGAGGGCAGCGAGGGGCTCAGCTGGGGCAGGGAGCTGCAACATAAAGGGAAGGGGGCGTTGGCAACATATCATAAAAAAAATCATAGACATTGCCAATCCACCAATATTGTGAATCATATGGCAACAAGCTCAAGCAACCAAACAGTGACTCCAAAATAGGTTTACGACCTGAATTGTTTACCGCTACCCAATTGGTCTACCGCATAATGATGGATTATGGTGGGTGACTAATTGCCCAAGCGAATGAGTGGATATAAAGCAGTTACAGAAATGCATTTGAGAGGCTAGAGGAGATAAAAAAAAAAAAACACAAGAGCACATCTCACATGCAAATAGTTCAGAGTGACGAATAGCAATTTAAGTGCAAAACACAAAAGGTGTTTCGTAACTGCTGACTGACGACAAGCATTCACATCAGAATCATCATGTGGGCACAAGAATTGTAGCGCGTGTCACGTGGATCTCTAGAGTAGAGCGTTTCCAATCAGAGCAGTGAGAGGTCACAGGTAGGGCGGAGGGTTTTACAGAGGCAGTAAATATGGGGTACGACATTGGTGGCATGCCTTCAGCTGATTCACAGCGACACAGAAATAGCCAGAGGAACAGCATGTGAAAAGACTCTGAAGGGAACATACAAATTGCCCGTCTGAATACTTATTTCTGGATTACCCGAGTGGTACTGGCCTTTTAATGGCAAATTGGATGGATGGTCTCAAATTACAGATACATTAATTAATAGCTTCCAGTTGAAACAAATGCAGTTAAAAGTATTATTGATGTTTCCTTGTTATCCATCCACCATGCTTCACACCAAGAAGCCCATCATGGTCCCGCAGGAACTAGAGAAAAAGGCCCACAAAAACCGATCCTCACAAAAACCCTAGTGAGCCATTATCAGTTTAATGGTGGGTCTTTTTCATTGTACAGGCCCAGCAAATAAGAAGTCTCATTTAGTCCTTTTCCAAATGGAAATAAGAGGAACAGAGACCGTCCTAAGAAAAAAATATGTCTTTCAATTGAAAAATCTGGGTTAAAGCAAAGGACAAAAAAAGCTATTATGACATTTCGCCCACGCCTGAGTAGCAAGCAACTCAAAGAAAGGTCTGGAACACATCTCTATAGCTCACTAACTAACATGTTTAATCTGGATTTCTGTTCTTAGCCCTAATGCTAATCCAAGCTGGACTTGTTATTGGACTCTTTTCTGCTTCTACTGTTTACTAACCCTACTTTTCGGCATGTTGCGAGACACTAGAAATAAAAACAGGAATACTCATCTGCTGGCTTATTTTGAGCAAGTTTCCTCAATCTTTATACAACACTGATTGGCTAAATATGAAATAAATTAAGACATCACTTCCTGATTTGATTTGAGTCTGACAACTTAAGAATGCATCCTCCAAAGTTACCCCATTTTGTATAAAATTACCATTATGTAATATCGCTAAAACAAATCTCAACTGTCTCGTGAGCAGAAACAGGGATTTGTTTACCAAATAGTCTAACATAGTGCTAATTGTTATAGCAACCAAATGCAGTTTAAATGTAGGTATAGGCATTTTGTTTTAGAATATACTTTTAAAATGACACACCTGACCTTTTAATTAGGGTACATGTCACAACATGTCCTGAGCAGTAATGACTCCTTTAAGTGCCATTGAGCAAATCACTGCAGTTCTGTCCATGGTGCTAAAGGAGAGCAGCTGCCTCAGTGAACAAACACAGAGACATATACTGTGTTTCTAGAAGCTTTCTGAACTAGACCTTCTCTGTTGACTAAATGTACCTGAGTTAGTGACATCACATCTGAATGACTGCAATTCTAGCTGACATGGTGTCAAAAGGGCGTCTATTGTGGTTATAGAAAAAGAGAACAGATAAAACAGGGAAAATGGAAACCTATCTATGACATATTTTAAATGAAATATTAATTTACATTATCCCATAGCTTGACCTTAAAGCAATTTGAAGACCCCCTGCACCTGTAATAAGCTATAGCAAACACTTTACGTTACTCTTTTTAAAAACAATTCATGACTACAGATAGAGACCGACTTGAAAGTTGTAGCAAAGTAGCTAATAAGGCTAATTTCAAAATAAATATACGGCGGGTGGCAGACGATACCTTAATTGTCTCGGTCTCAAAACGAGCCGCGGCTGCTGTCGCCATGTTGGGGCTGTATCCGCGTGTTTTCAGTGAAAAAAAGGACACTTTTTGAAATTGCCACTAGTGAGAGCCTGTTGAATCAGCCGACATGTCTTCACCTCCTCAAAATACGCCACCAGCAGAACGACGACACCCAGAAGCAGTAGGGTAAATAAGAAGAGCCAGAAGCACACGTACACACCGGTGGCTGTCACCGAAAAGGCTGTGACGTTCAATGTCTTCCAAGGCAGCAGACAACCATCAACCAGCGGTGCAAACTGAGGTCCGGGGGCCACATGGGGTCTTGAACTGTAATTAAAATGGCTCCAATCAGTACTTTCATTTAACTAATTTCATTATTTCCTGCTTCATACGTTTTTGTATCCTCACTTCCATGTTCCATATACTTTAACAAAAAAATACCTACAATTTAAACCCTGATTAGAGTCTGAATCTTATCCAATGGGAAATATGTAATAAGTATTTAGGCTCACTGACAGGAGGAGGTTTACCGTGAATAACTGAATGAGTCTGGGCGTGTCCTCTCCATAGAGCAACTGGTACCAAAAATAGAAATAGACCTTTGTTTTTTCTGTCACCTCCCTCCATGGTTTACATATGAAACCTCTGTAAATCCAAGCCCTTCTTGCATGACATGTTATGAACAGGAAATGAGGGATATTACCTCACAACACGACGGGGTTTAGCTCATATTTGAAGCCCATTTTGTTTATCAAACCCCGGAGGTCATTTTTCGTTTCATTTTGTTCGATTGGAAATGTAATCTGACAGTCCATAACCTGGCAATATTAGGGAAATTAAATGCCCCACCAGTGAAATGGAAATCTCTATGAAGTGAAAAACAAAATATCTGCGTAATAAAAACGATATTTTAACAGGGAAGTTCCTTTAAAATGTAGCTTGTACTGTGGTAGGGTGGACCTATCACGCGCGCAACAAGCGGAAAAAGATCAAAGAAAAATACAGACAGATTTAAAATGTCTTATTCATTGTAAGAAAGGTGTTGAATTCACACACTACACTTCACATTACAGAAAGTGAATTGTCTCAGCGTAAAAATCTAACTCAACCCGATTTTATTTCAATCAAAGGGAGCTGTCATATTAATAAAGCTTCCCCAAAGATCTGTATACTCACCACCATTACGGTGCCCAGCAGGTGGGGACCCTGAAGGTAGATCCCATACCCAAAAGAGTAATCCTTTTTTAAAGCGGATAGTCAGTCAATATCAGATTTATATTCTTTTAAATCTTCTTTTGTAAAGTCCTGTTCGACGCTTGATGGATTGCCATTTAATAAGCGCTCCTTTGATTTGTTTTCTTTAGCCGCTCTTGCTTGCATGGAGAAATCAATCCGCGCTTCCGGTTGGTTAGGCAGGGGATGGATGTGATGTGACTGTCGCACCATGGACTGGACTGACTATATACGCTTTTATAAAATATTTAAAAAAACAAGTATACAGCAACATATTTATAATTATTATAAGACAAATGACATGTAACCTTTTTTTAGGCAGACTGGATACGTTATTAGGCTACGTTATACCATAATGTAGTCATTCAGTTAAAATTAGTTTTATTTTGGTAATTTCCTGTCGTTATTATTCATTAAAGTTTTCATTATTGTAATTACAATACAATCAATTTCGTTTCAATGTAGCAACTGTTTTGTTTTCAAGCTTGTTAAGCTGTGGTTATTCTTAAAATAAAAATAAATAAAGCTAAAGGAAATACAATAACTTATTTGTTGTCGTTCTTTTTATAATGTCTGATTATATTTTATTGTCAATTTCTATACGTTTTTGTACATGCAACTTTATAGCATAATAGTGGTGTTTGAGAAAGCACGTGGACTCCACACTCGTGTATTGACCTCCCTCTTGTTTCCTAGTGAATTTACGCCATCTTGTGGACAGTCAGTGGAATTACACTTTACATTACAAAGTAAAAGTGACTAAGTATATTTACTCAAGTACTGTACTTAAGTTCATTTTTGAGTACTTCACCTTGCATTCTATGCTACTTTACACTTCCAAGTTAAATATACTAATGATTTATAGAAAGCAATTAAAGTTAGTGACTCCTTTACCATCTGCAAAATATAAAATAACACAAAAATGGACAACAAATAATAATACAGGGATATAACATGTTCTGAAAATGGCCCACATATGAATCTATTTCATACTGGTGTGTTCAAATAAGTGGGCTAACTCAATTTAAGATTTGAAAGAGTGTGTAAACTCCACCCCTCTGTGAGTGGTACTCAGTGGAGTAGCATGTCACTCTCACTTTCACATCTCCATATGAACATAACCACTCGTTTAAACATACTTTTACAAGCAGGCATTACTGCAATTTATATAATATTATTTATGTTTTTCTGCTGAAGAAAATGACTCCTGATTAATAATACGTGCTCAAATAAATGTAACTATACATAACACTGAAACCTCCATGTGGAAAAGGGGTAAAAAGTGCAGTGTGTCTGGTTGTATTCCCTCAGTGTGAACAATGTTTCCTCAGCGGCATATCGACATCTCTCTGTCACATTGCTGCATGTTTCATTAGAAACAAAGTGATGAATTTGGAAGCCACGTTCAAACAGTGGGAAGTCAGAGTTAGGCTGTGGCCAAGGAAGGATACAAATACAGAGTTTATAGCTGTAGTCCATATTCTGTGCACTGCTGGGTAAACACTTCCTGAGTTTACATGAACGCATTCAACAATAGTGTGGACCTACACATCCAATGTCGAGAAGAGGAAACAAATTCATATTGTTGCCATCTTGATTTCCTTCTGACGGGAAAAATAAAGCTTGATTGTCACGCCATCGCACAATGAGGATGGATACCGTGCTATAGGCCGAGGCTAAATCCATCTCTGTCCTCGAGACACTGCATTTCTTCCATTTCACAAAAGATGAGACATGGAGGCAGACTGGGTAGTGTGACTAACAGGCTTTCTGTTCATCTGTTAGTCATCATAAGCAGTTCATTAACCCCTACACACACACACACACACACACACACACACACACACACACACACACAACCACACACACACAACCACACACTGATCTGTTTACAGCACAATCCCATTGATTCTCCCCGACAGACTTCACAATGAGATTACAAGATTGCAGTAGGTGTGAGCATGTGTTCCCTGGCTTCATTTGATTAAAACTCCCACTGCTACTGTTTGTTTACTAACTGTATTCAGACAAATCAGGTGCTTTGCATGATACTACAAACAATCATTGTCTTTCAGTCATTAACGGGCTAACAACTGATCTCTTTATGGGTGGAATGACTTATCAGATAAATAGAAATTCCATTAGTCAAGGCTTTTGATGAGTAACTGTTCTATAATTACCCATTCCCACCTATAGTGAGAGTAAGTGATACTCCACATGAGACTTGATGGAGGGGCTATACGATTACATAGTTCAAGACTACAAAAATGAAACAATTGTGACAATTGATGGGGTCAAGGTTGAGTATCAATGGTGGAATGCACTCTTAGGGTTATTTTTGGTCTACAATTCTCTCGCAACCTGCCTACTTCGACACAATAAGTGATTTACTACGTTTCCCAGAAGTCCTTAAAAGCCCTGAAAGGCATGAACACTCCGCTGGGTTAAACATGGAGGAGAGGAGGAGTGACAGGAGGAGTGTGATTTTCCAGCGGAACAAAAGTGCAAAAAAAGACCAACATTATAACTGCATTTACTGTCAGATGAGATACTGCTATTGGAGGATCAGTGGGATTAAAGGCCTTTCTACAAATTGTAGTATTCTTCTTTATTTGTATCATTGATGTGGTCAAGGGAGAGCTTTCTCATTGCAGACAGGTTCACCAGGTCACCATGCACATGCCTGCAGATACCCCCCCCCACACACACACACACACAAGTGCTCTCACAGGACACACAGACATGCACAGAGTGTCACATGACGGGGCAGGGCCTGGAGGTGTGGTGGTTTGTCTGCTAAACAGGGATTACAGGGGGATGAACATCTCTCTTCTTCAAACACTTAATAAAACAGAAGAGGACGGTAACAGAGAATGGGAAGAATCGGTGGACACGGGTAAGTGTGAAAAGCTATGGGTGCATTTATAATCAGTTAAGGGTTTCTAAATATGGGAGCATAGGGAGACGCAGCCCTTTAAAAGCCCTAATCCCTCTTACTGTAGAAACACTGTAATCTTATTTGGAAGCCAGCATTACTGTTAGACAACAAGGCTGAGGACAGACAGGATGGTATGGATCTATTCAGCTATATAAATAGATTGTTTGTTGATATAACAGGTTTCATGGTGTCCTTATTATATAAAGTCAGGAAAATAACACTACATATTATTTATTTCTTCTTATGGACAGTCCACCGATGCTAGTTATATTATTAGCTTACTTTAAAGCTTGTTTTTTTGCAGTTTCTGTATATGTTTGTCTAGAAATAAAAAAAGTAATAACTTGTTGTTAGCATAACTAGTAGGAATAAGCATTAGGCTATGAACACAAAATATTATTTTGTAAAATAAATCTTGTGTTAACATAACTGGTAGGGCAATAGCATGAGAATAGGAACACCAACATGTAAGATAAAGAACATAGGCCTTATAGTGAAACAATGTTAACTATGGAGCAGTTTATCAGAGGAATTATATTGAATATTATTTCTCTTTTTCTATTAACAGACCTATGTGGAGATGCTCTACTTTGAGCATCTAAGCTAATACATGCTACCGTTTTTATTAGCAAACTATCAGTCTCAATTTTTTTTAAATTATTTTATATATCTAGAAAACAAAATACAATATAGAAAATTGTAATAATTAGAACTAGTATAAATTAGCATAAGGTAACGACTACATACAGAATGGGCGTTGACTTAAGACCTACAAAAGGGCAAAGGGCAAAAGTGACAGCGGTTAAATTAGATGGGAGACGAGGAGGGTCTAACTTCATCTTAAAAGCGAAGGATAGCGTTGCCGGTCGCTTCGTAATTTCCAGTAGAAAACTAAAGTTGCATGCGTTTAAATTCGTGGTTGTAACTCAGCTTTCAACGACACTGTGGAACTAGTTCGTTTGGCGGATTTGGATTTGGACCGTCAGGTTTGAGGAAAGAGGCTCTTCAGGTAACCGCTGACGTTTGACACTATTTATTTGCCCCATTTCTTTGACGTTTCAAAGTTTTGGCAGGTAAATAAATAGCCTTAAATGTCACATATAAGGATGTATCTGTAGCAAAACGAAGATGTAGGTTAACTTTTTAATAAACAGTAATCTGTAAAAGCAGCATCAGTTTGGAGTAAAAATAATCAGATTTACTCCACAGTGAATCGTGTTGAAACGATCACGCCATTAATCAACACACAGACATGTAACCACACTTTTTTATAACTGTTTAAAAGGGTATATTTGCTGGGTTTCTTCATATTTTATAAGATAAAATGATTTTATTTGGGTTGTTATCTGTTGGTTGGACAAATAAAGCGACATGTTTTACAGACTAAATGCCTAATCAAAAACCAACTAATCATGATGACATTTGCATCAATACAATGAATAATATATTTTTAGATGTACCTTCTCTATGGGAGTTGTAGTTAGTCCTTCTAATCTCATTCTTGGAATGTCTTCAAGCAGCAGTAAGACATTTCACACTACCACCCTGACATCATCTGTGTGTGTGAGGTATTATGAGGTATGGTTCTCCCATTGACACTAATTACTGAAATATGTGTTCCCTTTCAGGAGGTTTACCTGACGTTGGGAACAGCATCTGATCTGGCGATGGGTGAGCAGGAGAATCCACTGGACAGAGACCACTGTCTGTCTGTGGTTCTGCCAGGGGGGATGGAGAAAAACGCCACAGTGCATGGAAGGTAGACCATATTACACAAACATACAGATAATGTGCAAACACTAAAGGCACTACGGCTTTTTCATTTTCAAAACTAAATGCTAATGCTACTTTTGATGCCATTGACCTGTTTTATTCACATGCTGGTTTAGATTTTATTATGGGAAATGTTGTATACATTACAATAGTCTTGGAGCTTAAGCCATACTACACAAATCAGAAGAGCTCAGCTGCATTGATTTGAAACATTTAAAAACAATATAAATAGCCTTTTCAATGACTTTAATACCTTTGTTTGGTCTATTTCCTCTTTGTCAACCTCTAGTGTTTTGATACAGTTTCACCTGTAATTGTCATACCTTTGCAAGATCTTTGGATGTAATCTCTGTTATTGATGGTCAATTATTCACTCTCTCTTCATAGTAAACCAGTGATGGACTTACTGGTGACCCTCTGTGCGAGTTACCATCTGAATCCGTCTGACTACACTGTTGAGTTTCTCTCACCTAACAAGAACAACATCAGCTTCAAACCCAACTCTCCTATTGGCTCCCTGGAAGCGGAGACGATTGTGCTGAAGCCCAGAGGGGTGGAGGAAAAGATCAGGAGGCCATACATGCCTGAGGTAAAAGTGGTTTATATCTGTACAAAAACACAATTTGAGCCGTAGACTTTCATTCCATTGTTACATAAGATAAACGGTACGTATCATCTCTCTCTGCAGGCATCAGTTCGTCTGTTGATAAACTACAATAAGTCCCATAAGACGGTGGTGCGAGTCAATCCAAGAGTGGCTCTTGAGATGCTGCTGCCAGCGATGTGTGACAAGTGTGAGTTTCAAGTGGAGACCACCATATTACTGAAAGACTCTTATTCTGAAGAGCCTCTGGACCTGAGCAAGACCTTAAATGAGCACGGGCTGAGGGAAGTGTTTGCCAAAGACACAGCCGCTAAGGAGCCTGAGCCCCAAGAAGCAGGTACGTTAGAGGACATATTGATATGACATGACTAAATCCATTTCCTATTCCAGACATATTTCCTGCTTAAATTGTTGATTAAAACCCTACATTTGAACTTCACGGTTGTTTTTTTTAGTTTCTTCGACAAAACCCTAAGGTCAACATCTAAAATAAGATGTTTAGTTCCTAAAATATACCTGCTTCTATATATATATGTGTTCGAATCTGACCTCATAATGTCATTGTTTTCTGCCTGAATCAGCTGTCACTCAAACAGAGGTCATCACACCACCTCCACTACAAGGTAACACATTCATACACACTCTCAAATATGATCAACCATTTCTGCTACATTACTAATCAAGATCTTTCATTATCTTATAGACCTGCCAAAGAAGAAGAAGGAGAAGAAACAGAAGGACAACACAGGATTCCTCAGCCTATTCAGAAAGAAGAAGAAGAACAAAGCTGCAACGGTACAGTGTTTCATCATGTTGTCAAAGATGGCTGACTCTTTAACGTCTTCTGCTCCTAACTATATTTCCCCCCTCTTTCCAGGAAGGGGAAAGGAGTGCTCCAGCTTCTCCTGCTCCCAAAAAGCAAGTGGGAGACAATGTGCGGGTACTTTCCTCCTCGAACACCCTGCCATTGGAGATGCCTAAGAAGAGACGGGCCCCTCAGCCGCCCATCGGAGCCTCGCAGAGCGTCCCCAACAACCTCGGGAACTGTCATGACGGAGGGTCACAGGTGGGTGCTGGGAGGGTGGAAATGTACCCACTTCCACTAAGGAAAGAAGAGTGTGTGTTAGTGTATGATACCCCTTTTAACACATGCTGTCTATCCATGAAATATTCAATATTCAGAGTAATGTGTAACGCTACATTCCCACATAAAGATGGAAAATGGTGGTATAAATGCTCTCAATGAAAAAAACACGCTAATAAAAGGAATGTTTTTGTCATCGTAGAGGTCAGCAGATTCCACCTTAAGGAGCACCAAGAGGAGGGCCCCACCCCCACCCTGTGTTAACACCCACCAGGAGGTCAAAGGTAAAACCTGCATTCATGTTTAAAGACCTTTGAGCTTTCAATTTGACTGGGGGGGGTAACATGTGGCTATTTGAGAGGTATAAAATATAAATGTAGGTCAGTACCATCACATAGTAGCTTTCTCTTTATTTTGCCATCCACTGAAGCATAATTGAAACAGCAGAGGATATGAAATATGCTGGTGGAATAATCCCAATTGACCTTTTACAGTATTTCCGTAGAAAAAATCAAACAGCTTTTAGAGTGGGGTGAATTCTTGTACCTGCAAAATCCTCACGGCTTCAGCCAGCGCCACACCGGGTCAAGACAGATTGAAGTTAAATCAAGATTAAAATGTCAAAGCCAATAGAAGCTTTATATCCAGAGCCAAACGCGGCTGTTATCAGTCGGAACAATTTAACCCCGTTCAGGGCAATTAAAGTGACCCGCGGCGCTTTGTTCACACAGGCTGTTCCTGATAAATCCCTCCATTGTCTGAGTGCTCACTCCCCTGTGTTAGTGTGATATGCTCACCCACCCTCTGTTCCCTTTCATTCTGACTATTCTGATATTAGGTTATTAGGGACCTGTAATTAAGCCACAATCACTTCACAATGACACACAGGAGCACATACTACAGTTGAAGAAAGCAGACATTTTGAGCTGATAGAAAATGCTCTTTTCAAAATCTAATTATCCAACTTAATCGCCCTCAGCAGTCTCGGCTCCCTCCCGTGTTTTTTGTATCAATCCTCTGCGGGAAAAACAACTCCCAGCCAAGAGTTGCTGATCACACTCTCCACCCTGTCCTCCTACACTCACATTACCACAGACTGTGCACGTTCAGTAGGGCATGTTCATCACTGTGTTTGTCTTTAAAGCTCCAGACGTTGCTGCCCTAAAGCGTTCTCCTCTCCCTGCTTACAGACTCTGTGTTGCCTGGAGGGGGGGCTTGAGGGCTGCTGTCTCCTCTTCCTCTCCTCCTTCCATCATCCCTATTCCTCCTGTCCGTCCTCCTCCTCCTGCGCAGGCCTCTTCTTCCTCATTTCCAACTTAGTGGCTTTTATGGATGTCTGTCACTGCACTTAAAAAGCTATTCATTTGTCTTGTTTTTATTTTGTCTGCTTGTTTTTTTGGTGGAAATTCTGTATTGTCCTTCTTTTGTCTTTTTTTGTGTGTTTTTCTTTCAATGGATTACTTTTTTGTAAACTGTGCCTTTTACTTTAAAACATACCATAAGCCAGATCAATACTTCAAATCTTTGTATTTTATGTTAATTTCTTTCTCTTATTTGACTTATTATATATATGTGTTTTATATATTTGTTTCATTATGGTTCTTTAATCTTTTTTTCTGATTTATTTATTCATTTAAGTTTATATTCATTGTTATTTCTCTTATAACAATAAAATTGGTATTAATCAAATCAACTTTACGATTGATTTATTTAAAAAAATGTGTCTCTTAATTTTCTACTAAAATCGATTCATAAGGGTTTTCCTTTTGAGCCAAGTTCCCTTATGTTACTTATTCCATCTTCTTATGTTATTGTTATATTTTAATAATGAATGTTGGCGTTCTTTATGCAGAACTTTCATTGATAATATTACTTTCCTTAAAAGTAACATTAATTAAAGTTTACTCTTTGTTTTGAAGACCCTTAATTTGAATATTCCTGTTTCTCCAGCGTCCGTAGACTCCCTGACGGAGGATCTGAGAGAAAGCGACGAGTCAGAATCTGTATCACTGCCCTCGTCTTCATCACCATCACCATCCCATCCACGTTCCTCTTCATCCTTCTTACGTTCATCCTCATCCTCCTCCCATTCATTTGCTCATCTCTATGAAGTGGCTGACCCGTATCTGCCTTCGTTTCGGGGCAAAGACCTCTCTGACGCCCGCTCTGCTCTTGCCAAAGTCCTGACGTCCTCCATGTACAAAGGAGCGCTGGTCAGGCGTGTGAGGAACTCTGCCTCCTCCTTAAAGTCCATGACTCCGAGGCGTTCGGATAACGGGGGGTTCTGCGTAGAATCTGTTCTAGAACACAAAGTCCCAACTGAGCATGAGTGGCAGGATCCCGCACAAAGGAAGGGAATGACCACGTTTAAAGTGGTTCCCTCGGGGAAGTCCAACGATCCTGAACTCACCACAGAAACACCTTTACAGCACCCAGTACCTCCTGAGAAATCTCTGCAGAGTCCAAAGCCTCCTGAAAAGCCTTTGCGTAGTCCAGAACTTTCTGAATCACCCATGCCGATTCAAGACTCTTGTGGAAAACCAGTGCGGAGTCAAGAACCGTCTAAAACACCTTTCCGGAGTCCAGAACCTCCTGAAAAACCTTTGCGCACTCCAGACCTTTCTCAAAAAACAATACTGGTTCAAGAATGTTCCGAAAAACCTTTGGGTAGTCCAGAACCTTCTCAAACGCCTCTGCAGAGTCCAGGCTCATCAAAAACACATTTTCAGAGTCCAGAACCTTCTGAAAAACC
>CALSBZ010044214.1:351272-385618 GCA_943591055.1 Gobionotothen gibberifrons
TCAGAGTCCAGAACCTTCTGAAAAACCCCTGCAGAGTCCAAAACCACTTGAAAAACCTTTGGGTAGTCCAGAACCTTCTGAAAAATCTTTGGGTAGTCCAGAACGTTCTGAAAAACCTTTGCAGATTCAACAGTCTTCTGAAAAACCTATGAGGAGTCAAGAACCTTCTGAAACATCCTTACAGAGTCCAGAACCTATTTTGCAGAATCAAGAACCTTCTGAAAAAACTCTGCAGAGTCCAGAACCACCCTTGGGGAGTCCAGAACAGTTTGAAACACCTTTCCAGAGTCCAGAACCTTCTGAACTTCCAAGTGACGGTCAGATCATCTTGGAGAATGAAGCTGATGGAGAGTCTGAGAGTAAAGACGTAAACCATTGTGGTTCACTCGCTGAAGTGAAGCAGGAAGTGGTTGAAGAAGCGGAAGAAGCCGAGGACTGTTTCCCTCCCCCTCCTCCACCCGTCTACTTTGAAGAAACCATAGAGGAGAAAGAAGATGCTTCCTCTCTGTCTTCTTCTCAGCAACCAAGTCCAGCTTCCAACGGGATTCATCAGAAGGAGTCTTCCAGAAAACCTGCTAACCCAGCCCCCTCCAGGTTTGCAGAGGCCGTAGCGCTGCGCGTCCAGAGGTCCCGTCTCGGGAGCACAGGGAAGGGTTTAGGCGCTCAGGTCCAGAGCAGACCACTCGGTACACCTCCATCACCCCCCAGGTCCCCCTACCAAAATGGTGAGTTCCACAGACCACTAATTTTAGAGTTCAGTGCTTTAGCTTTAATGTGATGCAGATAGCAGTACTGTACTATTTTCTTCTTTTTTTCTTCTTGATTTTTCATTGTGTTTTAAAATCCAGTAGTTGTACACAGATGCAGATGTAGAAATGTAGTTTGAATTTTCACCATATTTGATGGAAAAAAAGACATAATCCTTAACACAATAAAAAAACTACTTAACCCTCTGGAGTCTAAGGGTATTTTCTCGATTTTTAGATGTTTTCTTAAATCACCTTTTTAAATGTATTTCTTCTAACATGGCACCCCATGTGTTACATATCAAAATGTTCAGGACAATCTCTGGTATTGCTATATATGCAAATTACTCACCTTAGAGCACTGTTTGATGAGATAAGTAGCTCAAAAGCTTAACATTTTTCGGAAAATCTTCAAAACTCACACAAATGTACTCATGTGATCGAATTGTTTTGGTGTTTTAGATTTGGTTACCAAAGTCTTAGGATCACAGAAGCAGTGAAATATTTGAATTACACTGTATATAAATGTGTTATTCATGTCTAAGAGTAAAAACTGAAAGAAGACAACAGTATTTCACTACAAAGCCATAGCAAAGTCTCCTATTCAAGACATGTCGCAAATAAGCCCCTAATCGTTTAAACAAATACATAGATGTCTTCAATCCATATTTCCTTTGAAAAATAACATCTAACATGGAAAAAGGAGGACATTTAAATTGTATTTCACTTATCTGTCTGACGTAGAGACAGAAAATAAATAATGAAAACTTTATTTCTGGGCATCTGACTGTATATCTTGTCGCAATTTAAAATACCTGCATATAGAAGAAAACCGTGATATACATTTCTTTCAGTTGTGTCTTCTTCTTCTCTTCTGTAGGTGCCTGACTGTCCCTGGATCATTTCCAAGTAGATGAACAGTATTTTTGCATCAGTTTTATGTCAAGCAACTGACTTTTTTGTATTCTTGTATTTTTTTAGTTCAAAGACACGTTGCTGTCTCATTTTGTTGGACTGTAGATTATGTTGAACATAAATATTTTGTCCACACAGCCAAATGTACAGGATAGAGTTGTTGACAAGACAACGTCCTGTTTTTTCTTTACTTCCTTTTGAATTTGTATTGAAGATGTGCCAAGGCGGATGCAAAGCTGACGTGAGAGTTTTTGTTTGTGTAAAACAAATGAATGTGCAATAATAGGTTTATTTTATTTCTGTGCCAGTTAGTTTTCCTTTAGGGTGTACATGTTATAATTTATAAAGAATGCAGTATAACTGATTTGCTGTTTGGCCAGCAGGTGGCAGCACAGTATTATTTAAAAAATAATCAAATCTATAGATGAGGTTTTATGTGAAGAGACACATTTTATTTTAAGTTACAGTTAATATTGTTTTCTTATGGCTCAAGAGCATTAATGAACTCACATGACACATTATTATAATATTTATTTTTCGCAATGCTTTGTCAGGACGTTCCCAGAATAAACCTGCATTTAATGACATGAGAATTTCTTGCATTTCTTGCAAAATAAATCGGTGTTGAAATCAGTTTTATGCCAACACCTTCCTGAATAAACTCAGTCCACTTTGCACACACTGTTGTGTCTTTAACGGACCCACACCTCGGGGCGATACTGCATAGCTATACTTGGGTGCCAAAAGAATCCGCTGCACTATACGTATTGATCCAGCCCTGGCCTTGGAGGAACAGCAAGGAGCTGTGCGAGGTAGAGACCTCGCCAGAACCGCCCGTGGCTAAAGCTCCACGTTTGCCAGGCCTGGACTGAGTGGGCTAGCTTCAAGACTTTTCTTTCTCTCTGCAATTCCACCTGAGGAGACGGGGAGAGAGGATGGGTTGCTGGTGGATGATGGGAGGTGACCGTTGACCCTGTCGTGTTTTCCCCCCCACCACCCCCCCAGAGGGAGCGCCCGGCCCTCAAGGGCACAGCCGTGTCACACCGCCGTTGTCATGGAGAATGCCATTACCGCCCCTAAGGGAGAGTCTAAAGTCTGTGGAAAGAGAAACAGCTCTTTTTCTGCCCAAAGCACTGATATCCAATGTTAGTGACAACTCTGGCATTCTCTGTTTTTAGGGAAAGGTTGGATTTCAACCTGAGCAGCGATGATCATGATTATGCAGACAAAAGAGAACTGGATTTATAATGTAGACCAACATGAAATGCTACTCTGTCATGTACAGTTATGATCCAGTGATGATATGAGATGCTATCAGCACACGTGGACCTTTGAAGAAGAACACGGTGATTATTGTCTCAGGAGAGAGAGAGACAGGGACAGGGACAAAAACTGTCTCAAATCCTGGAGGACACGTCTGTCATGCGACCATATCAGGGTTAAAGTGATGATGAGGAGGCCATGGATTCATTTTCAGGTTCACCTATGTAGAAATATACACCATACAAATAATGTGTTGTCTGGCCACAACATTCTTTAAACTTTTTAATCAATTATTTTTCGAAATCTCTACCAGCCAAATTCCCTCTATTGCACCGTTTTACCAATTTAAATCATATACAAAAATATAATTTAGGGATGAAATAAAAAATATATAATTTAGGGATGAAATAAAAAATATATAATTTGAAAAAAGTACAGAGAAATACACACTTCATAAAGAATAGACAAAAATACATCATAATAAATAAAACAAGAATAAAAAACATTTAATATATTTTGTGTACAGTATATAAAAGACAATAGACAATAAATAGTTGTTGTATAGTATTCTGTCTCGTTTTTTTATCATCACAAATCTATGGCAACAACATTTAGTAAATATAGATCAAATGTAATGTTTTAATTTAAATTGATTGTAATAATTTGGGGCCACAGGGTATTTTATATGAAGTAAATAACACCTGTCTTAAAAACATGCCACTGCGGGATACTCCCAGTGCAGAAGCAAAAAAGCAAATGATGTAAGAGTTTGTAATCTATTCGCTTTTGGAGAAGATCTTAAAGGTAGGATTCACCTTGTAGCGAACAGTCAAGGTCATTTGAACACGACTCCAATCTGGGTAAAGACTAGACATTAATTGAAGTTCAATTAAGAAATCAGGAGCTGGTTTCAATTGAAATTCATCTCTTGCATGAAGCTTGTTCCTGATGATCTCAGGACTAGCTTGACATGAATCCTCTGTACATTGAGACAGTATAGTATATAAAGCATGGCAGACTGAGGCAACTCTTCTAAAAACCTCTTGGTAGAGCCTTTCAACATATATCGGACTATTTAAAGATGCAAATGATTGAAGTGGAAGGCCTCGTTGGTAATTTCCATCTCAACAGAATAAGACAGCTAGCCAATAGTGTATCAGATAAGCCATCAGATCAGACTGAGCAAAGGCAACTAAAGGATGCCAAAGAAGGCAGTGAGACACTTTTGCCGAGGGAAGTTGTGAAAAAGATTTTAAAAAGTTTCCCGTTGAATGGTAAAGCATACAGAATCCATTTTCCATCCCACTTACTTATGATAAAACCTTAAATGCACCATTGAGAACAATTAAAAGTCCACACATTTAGCATCCATCAGATAAACAATAAAAAACGTCCACACACACACAATAAACGCTCAGATCAATACCACGATATGTGGCCCACACAAACAGCGCTTCACATTTATCATTTATTTATTCCTTCATCTCTTCATTCATGTCCTATTTAGCTCTCCATCAGATGCATGTGCCTTGTGGTTTGAAGATGCCCACGAGCTGGTGAATGTGATTATAAAACAGCGAGTATAGGCCCGGGGGCGCGCTTCCACTCCGGTGTCTGCACATGTGTTGCAGTCTGCTAATATATGTGTGTTTACATGGCACCTCCATGCTTGGGTAGAAATAATCAATACGTGAATCACCCAAAGCAGTGTAGCCCTCCCCAGGCAGTGTGGAAGCAGCTATTCTTTCCATTCACCTTGGGATCTACCCCCCCCCCTCTCCCTAAAAGTGAGCTTCGGTTGCCTAAAACACCACCACCGCTGGAGGGGAGGCTTGGAAAGTGATGCAGGGAGAGCGCAGTTGACCTTTGACCTCGTCCATGTTGGCGCTCGCTTCCCTCCTCTTTGGCGGAGCGGCAAATCACAGAGTTCCTGCCTCATTGGCATTGTCAGGCGCTTACAGTAGTGTTTATCTGCATTGTGCTGCTGGTTAACTGGTTCAAATGTTATGGAAATGATATTTACCTCTTCTTTGATCCTGTAAACTCCAAACACGCAGGCCTTTTTTCTCTCTCTCCTCTTCCCCTGGTCGAAGAAGAGGCGCTATAAATACAAACGACGGGGAAAAATAGTCCTGCTTGGTGTTAAAATCAATCACAATTCAAGGCTGTAATAAACGGGCGTAGAGGACGTGCTTTTGACACAAAGTCAAGCTAGTTTGATTCATTGTGCTTGGCAGCGCAGGAGAAAATAAGCAAGTCGGAACAGAAGCGGTTTGACGGTGGACAAGCCCTGTCCCTCCATCATTTTTTTCATTCAGTCTCCTCACTAAAGTGCTGTGATGAATGGCCGACGTCTGCCATTCAACGCGGGGACAAACTGACACAATCACCGCGGTTAATTTGTCACCCCAGGCTGTTTCTTTAGACAAATCTGCCATCTGATCCTATACAGTGAAACAATGTGTCTCCTGCTTCTGATGTGCCACCCTCCTGTATGTCTGTGACTCGAATCACTCTAATGATCACATGAGGTGGCCATAATGAAGCTTTTGGACTGACGATGCAGTGCTGATGTATAACCAAGAGGGGGCACAGCAATCCCTGCTTCAGATCAGGGAAATTAAGATAGGTACACTGACTTTGACGGGAGTATTAAGACAGAAACCAGGGGCAGACAACAATGATTGTTACAACATGTTGCACCGAATAATCCAAACTGCTGTTTTAATAAGGAATAATGTTGTACACTTTGTTGAGAAGATTATTTCAAAATCCTAGCATGTGAGATTTTTTGCACAAAACTTGTGCATCTCTCTTTATTTGGCATTGTGTTTAATTCATTTTCTATTAATTGCCTTAGCTGACCTTAAATGTAAACATTCCTCCTCAGGCATGTGCTAACAAATTAGTTATTTTCCCTTATTGACTCAATTTAACTGAAATGACTGAGCAGTTATAAAACAGCTTGTGATCTAGTGTATGAATCAGAAGGGTGCACCAGTAAAGTTTTATAGTGGGGGTCTCTAGGAAAAGGGGTACAAACCATATTAAATTGGGATTTCTTTTTGTCAGAATTGCATTTAAAGGGGGCTTAAAAGGTTACATATTAGCTTATATAGGTAATTTAGCATACCAGCTTATGTTATTTAGATTTAATACAGTGATAGTAATAGATTAATTTAAATGAAAATTGCTTGCCCCAACAAAATCTTACAGATTTATTTTGTGTTCCGAGGAGGTAAAACTATCATTATGAAGTGATGGTACAGTATCAGGATCAGAATCCTTTATTCATAACGCAGCGGGGAACTGAAAGCACACATAAAAGGTACAAATATAAGAGTTTACATAGATATTAAATAAAGAAGCAATCACATGGTTTAAAAACAAAAAACAAATTACCTTGGAGAATAATGGTACAGGCAGAAATAATTGTAATATATAGTGTTGGCAAATGTATAACGTTGTGCCTATAAACCAGAAATGCAGTCTTGTTTACCAAGTATTAAGTAAACTAAGTGTTTATTTCTCCCAGAATAAACCAGTGAGTATTTTATTGATACCTGAATAAACAACAAAATGACTGTAAGTGATGCGTGTGTTTTTAAGTCCTTTTCCAGTCTTATTTGCCAGCCTCTTGATGGAGCCGCAGCAGCGCCCCTACAAAAAAAAAGACTACTTTTTTATTCTCCCCTTTGTTTTTTAGTCTGTCATCATTAATAATTCATCTCTTTTCTCGGATGCTAAAACAACAACAAACAGAACAACAGCTCGGATAATGTATTCAGTCAAAAGCTCATCGTGTAGGGGAGGAGGAGAGGGGACAGAGAAAATGTGCACTGGAGTGAGACAAGAGAGCACCCCGACAGGGAGAGGCTCAATGTCACTCCGCAGCGTGGCGGGAAGGAAGAAAAACAAACGCCAGAAGGAGGAGAAAGAGACAAAGATACAGTTTGTAAGTCATAAAAGCCCAATTAGAGGCATTAGGGAGGATTACAATGAATAATCTTTAATGTGCATGACAAAAAAAGAATGTATTCTTGATTAGTAGAGAAGCTCTAGCAATAATTCAAGGTTGAATTTGGTGCCAATGGCCGTCCATTGACTCAGCTGCCTTCCTGTAACCCCCCCACTCCCTCCTCCGTCACCCCTTCAGTTGGAGTAGCGTGACCTTGGATGTCTCCGGTGTGAACCAGCGCCCCAGCTTTCACATTACGACACAATGGATCCTGACTCATTCAATTTAAACCCATCAGGAAAACACAATACAAGGCAAATTAGCTGCCATTATTTAGACACTTCCGTGCCCCCAATCTGAGGTTATATGACAATTAGTCACATTTGTCTTCTTGGCGCTCCTGTTCCTTGCAACACATCATATTCATATCTTTAATTCTTAAGAGCTAAATGAACACTTATTGTGGAGTACTTAATCCACAGTGAACAATTTTCTGCCTTTTCTTAAATTGAAAAGTTACAAATTGAGTCATAATCTTTTTTGACAGCTTTAGAAAATGTTCTTTTTAGTCTTTTAAATGCTGCTTTTAAAATAATTTTTTTTAATAAAATGAAAATATATAAAAATGGCATATTTATTGAAGTTGTAAAAAAACTTCTACTGAAGTAAAAGAACCAAAGTATTAGCTTAAAATGAATTTAGAGTACTACAAATTAAAGTACCTGTTATGCATAATGGCCCATTTCAGAATCATATAAATACAATTATTGGTATGGATGCATTAATGTGTATATCGTCTCTGTTAAAGAGAGATCATTTTATTTACTTTATAACTGAAGTTATGAAATAATTAAAAAAAGTATAATGGTTTTTCAAATGTAATGAAGGAGAAGTATACAGTAGCATACATTAAAAGAAACATATTGTACTAAATGACAGTACTAGTGTTAATGTACTTTATTACATTCCACTACTGACCAATAGAGAATTAGCTATAAGGTTTATTTCTTTATAAACACAAGTACAATATTGTTTCCTTTAACAGACATTGAAAAAGTCAAAGAGACACAGGAGAGAAGGATCTGGCAGGAATCCATTGTCGGCCAGCGGGAGAACAGAAGCGCTTTACTTCCAGAGGGAGAAGATAAAAGAGGATCTTTGAATGCAGTTAATGACTTCTCTCACCTAAAGTCTGTGTTGATAACTGTTTCCTGAGCATCACCAGGCCTGAGAGCTGCCCACGGAAACGCAACCTCCCCTCTCGGAAACGGCCCCTTATCTTACGCATTGTTTAGTACTTTACAGCTATGAGTTTAAGGTGGACGGTTCAGAGCCAGCAGAATGATGCTTTCGAATCGAGTTTTTCAAGGTAGGTGTTCACACCACTTTCCAGCTCTGGTTTTTATTAAGCCTAAAAGGTAGCTTTAACCTCCGTGGCCTCACACCGGGGCTAAACAAACACGAACCCAACACACAGCAGGAGACTTTTATTTGGGATTTGTTATTGTGTGCAGGAAATCGTGATTTAACAGCAAGATATATGGACAGTGGCCATTTATACGTGGATGCTTTTAGAGTTCTGGCAGCTTTTTCTTTACAATATGCTATGAAATGAAGTAAACACGTAAAAAGTGTAGCAATAGAGATGTTTATTGTAAAAAAGCAGTGGCCCCAGGCGGGTGCCAGGAATACTTTGGCACACCGTTCCCTGCGTTTCTTTCACTAACTTCCACCTACCTCATCTGCGTACTTGGGGAAATATAAAATAAAATCAGGTTATATAAAAAGAAGGTTGAGAACAGAGTTTACTGACGGTACCTGTCAAGAAATTACAGGTTTTCAGCGACTGAAAGAAAATCTTTATCACGCTCTCTTCATTTGTCAGTGTCAGTGAAAAGAGATGTTTTCCCAGCCAATTGAGTGATATATGTTAGAAACATTGATTGTATATAGCATTTGAAGGTGTGTGTGTGTGTGTGTGTGTGTGTGTGTGTGTGTGTGTGTGTGTGTGTGTGTGTGTGCTTAACAGCCTCACAAATCCTCACAATCGATTTGCAAGGCAATAACCAAAGTTCCGCTGCTTTGAACTTACTTTTAATTGTATGTTTTTAGGATATTGTAAAGGAAAAAAAGACTGCATACCTTTATCCATCTCAAACGTAATATGAATTCATGGTATGATACCTGGAGTTTATTAATTCAGGGCCACTGAGACAGCTGAATAATGAAATTTAATGAAAATTTTAGATGGACTAAAAGTCAGAGAGCTTCCGTCATTAATTTTAAAAGCACACATACCATCAGGCTTCACACAGTAATGATACATTCCTCCATTGGGCTTTATGCTATATAACTGTGCCCAATACTGTGAAGAAAATACTTTATATTTTTCTGCATCCGGTGGAATTCAAGGTCTTAGTATATGAAATGGAATTCTGGAAATATGCACACAACTTTTTACGGTAACAATAGGGACAGTAGGTAAATGAATAGTGGCTGATTTTAATGGGCTTCTTTTTAAAAAGCAACGCTCTCTCGAGCTTTATCAAAATATTTTAATGGACTATATAAAAAACTCCCACCTAATATCTCAAATAGAATGTGTTGAAAGGCTACAACTCTTTTAATTATAAAATGTAATGTGCATAAAGATGTTCTAATGGTGCACACATAATAGCAATTCAACACTTGTACTTTTGATGTTTTCAGTACATTACGTTTTGTCATTTGACCTCAGTTAGATTTTTGATTAAGAATTTCCACAGGTAATACAATATTTCACAGGGTTTTGTTTGTAGTTTTCTTAAGTAAAACAAGTTGTACTTATTGTATGTCAAGTATATTTGGACGCCAATACTTTTACTGAAGATTTTATATGCATGACTTTTACTTGTAACAAAGAATTCTTACAATTTAGTCTTGCTACTTTTAAATGAATAATAAGTCTGAACACTTCATCCACTTCTGCAAACATGTGCTGATCATTTTCAATGTAATGGCCTTCAGTTCTTTATTTCCATCAGGGTTTTATTTTTGCTATATTATAGGAAAGAAGTGTCCTTGTTGTGCCACATCTCTGAGCAGCCTGCCTTTATCTGAGCCCCTCTTTGTCTCCGTGTCGCTGTAATGTATTGAGTCAGTACAATAGGTCCACTAGAAACCAAAAGGGATGCTGGCAGGAGAGTAAATCCACTCAGATCCCTGTGGTTTCCTCATCCTGCCTCACGTCCCGTGGACCTGCCACTATACCTGCGGCCCAGTGTGGGCCGCACTCAGCCAGGCATGGTGCTATTGGAGCAGCCGCGGAGGCCCCGTGTACTCTGACCCCAGAGGAGATTGGATCCTTGGTCGTGGAGGAACTTAGAGGCGGCTGCCTCCGTGGCACCACCGTACGACTCCTGCCAGCGGGATGATGTGTTAGTTGCACAGTGATAAGACTCCAGACTGCAACAAATCAGGAGTCAATACAGGATGATCCTCCTCACTTTTTTCTGAAAGGTTTGAGGGCAGTAGATTTAAACAGTCGTGCATTTCCAGCTTCAGCCATCCCGAACTGTCCATTTATTTGATAAAACTTGTATCATAACGGCTTCATTCTTGTCAAAAAACGCATCAAATACCCACTCTGTTGCACCAGGTGGATGTTGCACCCACAACACTGTCCTACTGCTTTACACACTCACTGAACCACATGGCTGAAAATAGTCCAAACAAATCTCCTCCAGTTTTGGTAATATCTGCCAAAAAACCCTAAAATGCCAAGTTGGTTTAGAAACGATATAGCCTACTTTAAAAATAGCCCAAAAAAGAATATTCCCATCATCCCATTGTGTCATATTGAGGAACAATATTTGATGTAGTGAGTGTGGCTGAATGGTAGTTTATTCCCAAGCTTAAGCTTGAGAATTCAATGGATCCTCCATGTGACTTAGAAAAAAAAAGAAAACACCCTCCCCCTTAAAATATCGGTGATTTGTTACATTTCCAAACAACTTGGGATCCCACATGAACACCAATTAAAACCCAAATTAGAACATGTTTGCAAAGGTTTTCTTTACTTTTTAGTTTTTGTTTGTTGTATTTGTGCAGTTATCAATGATTTCAAATAGGTGTGGCTCAGTTAAATAGATGATGTCTCATATTTCTGTGCACTAATAAGGATTTTGCAATTTTTTTATCCAAGTGGTCGCAATAAAGCTTTGTGTTTTGTTTTTTTCCCAGGCAACGTTAAGTTTGGCACATCTGCCAAATGTAACCCTGATGTTTGAGACACACACCAAACCCTAACTCTGTTAAGAAAAGACAAAATTATCCCATCAACTTGGTGTACATTTGGCAGCAAAAGGCATCCCTATATTTTGAGCAGGTATACTGTTGACTCTTTTGAAGGTGTTTGTCTATGGAGTGTCAAAGCTGTCAAATGATGTTGTCACATAAACATGTCACTGCGACATCCAATATCTAGCCCCCGTCCACTCGCTGACAGAACCACACTTTCCTCTGTTTATGAAGAGTCCTACTGTGCAGGCAAGGAGAGGATTTAACAAACAAACAGAGACAAAAGACAGCCCAATTCTTACATGTCGGAACTCTTTGAAAAAAGACGGAAGACCGAGCAACTGCCTTCTGCTTAACTACCCATAGCTTTTGAATCACATTAAAATACATGAGGATGGCAAGGTGCTCTCCCCTGGTTCCTAATGTATGACTATTTCATATGGACAGGATAGGGGGGGGGGGGGGGGAAGTGGGGGGCAGCTGTCTGTGGGGGTGATTGACACAGGCCCACATTAGGAGCAGCTTTTGGAAATAGGTCCGTGGAGACTTGGCGGATTGGGTCTGCCGAAGGAACGGTGTCTCCGTGAGGATCCGTGCCTTCTTAACCCCACTCATTGGTATGCCGATGTGCGGATACCGTGCTCCAAACGGCACAGCCTTCCAGACTGCACCCCCCGGCCCCCCCAACACACCGCTACGCAGACACAATCCCACCGAGGACCCGTGACGATATGCAGCGTGGAATACTGAATCAAAATAGAGTCCAATTAATAATCACATAGTTAGTTCATTCTGTGTGCACCGCTGTGGCCTGCATTCTCGTGGAAGTTTCAGCAGGGAAAAGTTTACATTTCTTACTTCAACACACACATGCACACACACACAGACAAACACACACACACACACACACACACACGAGGCATCAAACATGTCAACTTGGTGGAAATAAGAAAGCACAGGAGAGTGTGTCCCTCCCACATGTGACAAAACAGGCAAAATAAAATGTTTAAATTTGGTTTTAGATCTCCTGGTCGCTCGAATGAGAGGAATAACATGTCAGCATCGAGACATACTCTGCTGTCAGGTAAGAAGACAGAATATCACTTTACCCTATTGTGACTTTGAACTATATGACGGTAAGCAGACAGATTGTTTTTGTCACAGAACTAAGTGACCTGTAACCCGGCGCGTTCTCTTTTCAAACTCTTCCTCCGTACATCTAAAAATATTCCCATCAGAAGAAAACTGATAGAATTTACAAGACCTAATGTCATTGCAAAGAAATATTACCACAAACATACAGTACATATTTTTGTCTTTATCATTCGAAGGGAGTTATCATTTAGCAAGCTTCGAGGTCCAAGGTGAGACAGGAATATTTGAGTACGCCTAATGAAAGGCAATATAAAAGGTGCCTCTCGTGTTGTTTGAAATCAGCTTGTTTTGTTTTTTGGCTACGTTACATGTGCTGGCACTAATTATACAAGCTAGGTAGTCCTCGCACATTCAAAAAAGAAAACTCGACCATTTTTGACATGTTCATTTAAAGTTACTAATCAGATGTAAATATGCAAAGCAGGTCCCGATGGGATTTCTTTGATATGCAAATTGAAAGTGCAAACAAAGGTGGGGGAGATGAAGGCTTTTTTTTTTTTTTTTTTCAAAATAAAAGAACATCTCAGAGATGGTATTGTCATGACATTTTGTTGGAAAAGAAAATATGTGAGATACCACCTTTAATGGCGTTTTTGTTACACCAAGGCCGGAGCTGGTTGCTGCAAATGTGTGGGCATGATACAACAAAATATCACTACAGCCACATTTTTGACTCATATTCGTATATCAAAGGCAACATCTGATATGTATCTTGTCCTATTTGCTATTCACCATGATCAGAACATGTAAACAGGCATGCCAGTGTTCTTCCCCCTCCTCCTATCATAACAGCAACTTACTGGCCAGTTATCTGTTTGATGGGATGTAAAGGGAAGGTCAGTGTTTCCATAATTCACTCCAGAACCATAAATCACATTATATGATCTCCTCTGGCCGACTGTTCACTCTGCCTGCAGAAAACGACCAATTCACTACTGTATAATATGGCACTTACGGGCACAGGTGGAGGTTTTAAAGACGTTGTTTTCCTATTTCTGTCCCTTGCTGTCTACATGTATGCTCAGATTAATCGTTAAAACCCACTGCAATCACCATTTGCAGCACGTTAGCACAATGTTAGCCGTCCGGCACTCTGCCTCTAGCTGACAAAAGTCCCTTTGTGGTCAGCGATGAGGAGCAATGGAGGGAAACTGACTTTTATTGACACGAGGCTGTCAGAATGGAGACGGCGCCGCTGTTCATTTCCAATTTCAGCCCACAGATTGGAATCCGCCGCTGGGCTCTCCAGTGTCTCAAGCACCATTTTCTGAACCTATGGTGTGGAAAACATGATTTAATTCCTGTTCAATGCTTTTCATCAGATTCTCCATCTCTCCAAATCGTCTTTGTGTGGCATCATATTGAAGGAGTAATTGCGCATCACTGTGGATGGTGGAGTGCAACATCCTCTGGTAAAGCCAGGGGTAAAATTACAGCTGGACAGTTGAACTTCAAGTATACAACTGAAACTTGATTACTTTTATCTGATATCCTCAAGCACTGGTATCATTATGTTTCAATATTGTACCCCTGTTGGCACTGTTTACACTACTGTGGTAATGTTTCAGTTTAAGTGACTCAGGGACTGCAGTCACAGCCGTTAAAACAACTGCAACTAATGGAGAGTGACTGTAAACCAATACCTGGCTATATGATCAATATTTTAATTACATCTCGGCAGAAAGTACCATGATGCCGCTGTTTCGCCAATAATGTGTTTATTCACGTGGAAGTTAGAAGTAAATAAGTGAGATTACCTCTTGCACTGCGATACTGCTACACAGTAGACTTTTTCTCCCAAGTTAGTTTCCTCGTATTCTCAACACAAGGTCAACTTGTTGTTTCCGAAGCTTCCAACCACATCTCATGGCCTCAGGGGAAGAAGTTTGCTCAGTTCTGATGGCTAGGGTTTAGTTTATCACATTACATAAATATAAAATGTTGGCCATGTTACAGCAGTGTCGGGCAAGTTACTTAAAAAACGTACTCTACTACTCTTTAAAAAGTAATGACTCATGACGTAGTATTTAGCTTAATTACTTTCCATTAATTAGTTCGGCTCCAAATGAAGTTCCTTTATGTTACTATCCTTTATTTAATGTGTGACAACATTTGCCAAGCTACAGTTTACTGGTATAGACTGACCTTTAAAATCTAGTTTAGCAATGCCTACTCTGAACAAAACGCTAGCTTAATGAGCTAATATTGTAAACAAGCCTGGTTAGCTAGTTTGCTAACATTAGCAGGTTTGCTAAGAAGACAGAACATAGTATATATTTGTGATGATACGTGAAAAGCTGACTCATTTAAATAAATACAAAGCTTTCCATTCAGAAACACTTTGTTGTGTGAGCTTCTTTATAACTTCAAGCCGGTTTTCTAAAGTTAAGTCAGTTTGCTAGAAGAAAAGCACTTGTCTTAACAAGAGGCCACATAACTCAGTTAAATATAAACTGATCTGATTAGGGGGTGAAGTGCAGGTGTACAGGACGTCAGGAGGCTTCAGGGCTAATGGGGAACAGGTGAAACCAATAAGGCATATCAAACAGGCGGGGACGAAGCTGATTGGCTGGCGAAAGACTACCGACTACGATGCAGAGCAGGTGTGTTGGTCCAAGGCACCACAGGAACACCAACGGAAACACACAAAGACAGGAATTAAAACAGACATGAAAATAGCCTGCACTAATAATCCTCTGACAACACTGACACTTCATTAAAATGATACCAACATGTTAATTGTAGGCTAAATGTTAATGCTAAAATCCTTGGTGAATTACCTGTAAATTACAAATAAACACTTACCCTCACAAAGGAGATACATCCTTTAGTGTGAAGCTAAATGCAATTCTTAAAAAGGAATAGCTTTATTATTTTTGCAGTTGTGGCTGTGTTCAGCTAAAGTATATAGTTTCATTAGACAAAGATATTTATCACACAGTAGACAGAAATATCCATCAAGCCGTATGTTTTTGTACTTGTTGACGGGCTATTATGGCCAGGCCAGGGCTGGAAGTATGGAGAGAAAAATAGAGAGAGGGATTTATTATCCTGTATTGAAGTTCACCCCAAAAGAGCTAGCATTTCACAGGAGCTGCACGCTGACCTTTCCGACAGCCAAAAATGTCATTGAAGGTTTAAGGCAAAGAAATCCAGTTGTATTTAACCAAGCCTTCAAAATCTTTGACATTTCTTCTGATGTTGCCACAGGATGGCACCCTGAAGACTGAGCGCTGGCCTTCTCATAGAGAGCTATAGCCTTCTTCACATAGAAGCAGCCCTTGTGCAAACACCGGTCTTCACTATGAAAAGAAAGGATTTAGAGATATGGCATCACGGCTGATAAAAGATATGATTTGATCCTTTTTTTAAAGCCTCTTTTTGTTGTATTTTCTCCCACATGAATGGGTTATTAATTAGGAGAGACACACGCAGGTCATGTGGCAACAGTTGTGGATAATTTTAGAAAGATTATAGAGGTGAAATCAAGATATTGTTCAGCTGCTAATGTGCCCTTTTACTTCCTTGACGTATTTTTACTCACGTAATATAGTCCCTCTCTCTCTCTTTGTGCTTTATTCCTCCCTTTAATTAACCCACACATAATGGCTTACACATCCCCACACACATGCACAAGAACAAACACACACACACACACACACACACACACACACACACACACACACACACACACACTCCACTCCACTGAATCAGTACGGTGTCAGTCTGCATCTTCCCTGCCACTCACTAAATTGTAGAGAGAGCTGCGCTGCGCTCAGGCAGAACTAAACTAGGAAGTGCTAAAGCTGGAGGCAGAAACAAGGGACAGGGATTGGGGAGGGGGTGGGGGGGTTGTGAAAGAGAACACAGGGGTGGAGGTGGGGGAGTGTGCGTCGGGGACACACACACACTCACAACACCACTGGATACCACCGCGGTGGTCCCTCACTGATTCACATTCCCCATAATGCCAGTTGGCAACCTCTTGGACAGGCACACTCTCTCCCCACACCCACCCACACACACACACACACACACACACACACACACACACACACACACACACACACACACACACACACACACACACACACACTGAAGGCTCGCTCACTACCCCCACGCTGCCCTAACTCACTCTTTTAGAAAATGGACACAATGGTGTGGATGGGTTGGGCTTTAGATGAGGCACAGATTGAAGTCTTTACACTTGCGTATCTCAGTGGATTGACATCACCTCCAGGAAATGGTCTTTAGAGCTAACCCTCTATCAGGGAAAAAGGAGGATATGGTATTTATCGAATCACCGACGCTATTTGGAAAAACCTTTTACTGTGCAGCCTTTCATTTACTCCACACAGAATTATTTACAGATTCTCTCTTTTTCATATGTAGTCACATTTTTGGCTACAAGCTGTCTAACATCTTACAGTAATTCTACAAGGAATATTTTTAAATTGCAGTGTAGGTGGGATGGAAACAAATGCTATTTCTTAGATGATCGACAAATAGTATAATCATTTTGAAGTAGAAAATACCTGCCCTATTCGTCTTATGTTGTTTAAACTGGCCTCACCATGAGATCACATTGAAAACACAGACTCTGATTCTACTGCAAATACTTCTTAGCTTTTATTTTCTTTTTACCACCAAGCTATTTCACCCATTAGATGTTGCCAACAAGCTAACAAGCTTTTGAATATTTGGAGGCTGTGACTGATTTTTTTCTCTGCGAGTTAAACGAGTAAATACGATTTTTAAATTAACAGCTTCTATCGCTGCACATCATAAACAAGTTACAGAGGAACAATAAGCCTGCTTTTACAGACTGCTGCGATTATAATTTCAAGGTATATGCAAGTGGTTGCTTGTGGCCACCATCGGAGGACGAGAGCCGCAGGAATATTCTACGCAAGAACAAATCGTTTAGGATATCTGAAGGTGTGAGTATTTCATCCCTGCCTTTTCAGTTAGCCAACCAAAACAGGAAGTATAACTATTATCATGGTTTCTGTGAAGCAAGGGAGAATTTAGTAAGCATTGCGCATCAATGAGAAACTTTTGATATCAAAGGTGTGATTCTCTTTTGCAAAATGGACACACACACACACACACACACACACACACACACACACACACACACACACACACACACACACACACACACACACACACACACACACACACACCTGTGTTTTTGGCTTCCTGCCAGGAGTTCTGACATGCACAGAGACTATAGTTTTGTCCATCTGGCTGCACTTTCACACTGTTTATCCACTCTCAAATCTTTGTTTGTATTCACGGTCTGGCTAAATGTGAGCTTTTACCTTGAATCTTAAAAGTGTTTGTTGAAAGAGATATCTGTATGTCTTTGGACTAATTTATATTGGGTTAAAAAAGGATTTTATGTGCGAAATGTTCTTTTGACCACTTTAACTTGTGTCTGATTTCCTCGCACAAAACAAAGGCCGCTACCTTTTGCTGTTCCTGGCCGGTCATTTAGAGAAAGGGGGGGAAAGACTTTCTATATGAATTAATTACAAATGCTCGGAAATGTCAAGTATAGATAAAGCTTAATACCCTGTCTCCTCCCTTCTGCAACAGAGAAGCTTTTAAATGGCTCTCTGCCAGCCCCTATCTGCCAAACGACACCAAGGTTACTGGGAGAAGCTGAAATATTCATAATATATGCAAAACCACCGCTGTCCATGGACAGTGTTCATTGGAATTCAAGAGCGAGCTTCAAACCTTTGACAACTGCTTAAGTAATTAGTTGCTGGGAGAGCGACACCCCCCCTTCTCCCTCATTCACTCCCCCCCCCCAACCCCCCCGCCCCCACCTGCGCATAGCTGCTGAAACTGGCAAGTAAATATTAGAGCATTTTATCTTTTCGGTTTGATAGTGTAATTGAATGTGTTAACGAAAGGTTGTTCGATTTCGTGTCATCTAAATTCATCTAAAGATTGTTTGATATGGAGTAATCCATTGTTACTTTTCAGCATGACTTAAGGACGTTTTGCTCAACTCAAAAGGCTGTTTACCTCTTTAAGTATTTATAAAGAATTGCCTTGGCGTTAGGCCCACTCTTTTCTGAATGTGTAACTTAAGTAAGTCTGCATATATGACAGTCAACTATAGTGCCGAAATAAACAAGGACACAAGGGTAAGCAACGGAACTGTTACTCTAACTTTAATCAAGAATCTTGCATTTCGTGAAAAGTCTTGCTGCTTAAAGTTATGCAACACTCAGTTTGGGTTTTGGAACAAGGTGCCTCATGCCTAATTCTGCTCTATTTGACTCACAGATTGCGCCAATGTATTATTAATAGCAGACAACAAAGGACAACATGTTTTGTGTTGAAACAATAGGAGAATTCCATGTTGGACACAGGCCTGTATCTTCACTCTCCCCCTCCGCTAGTCGCTGGTCAGTCCGTCAAGGCTGCCGCACAATGAGAATCATGCCCGAATTGGAGCGCAGCCAAAGCCCATTCAAAGGAACTCCTCGTGCCTAACGCATTACCCCGGCCTATTAATCTGAAGAGACCGTGTTTTTGTGTTTACTAAGCATGATTCGCTTCTAATTAAAGTGAAATAATTATACTTCAAAGGCGCGGGGAGGCAGGATAAGCGCTCAAAGACGAAGAGCAGCTCTTGTCTCATGGAGAATTGCCGAACACAACAATGCAGGACAGCAAAATTAATCAAATGGATTGCGGAGATATTAAAGTCCTTTTATTACAAAGTTTGAAGTAAATCACAGTCGATTTCACGTATACAACACCACCTATTAATATACAAAATGATTTGATTTCATTGGCCTACATAATTTACCATCTCATAAATGATTAAAAAAGTATCAAGCAGATGCCCCCTCTTATGATGGATAATTTAAAGATTATTTTAGCAGTTTTGAATGCATTTATTTAAGAAAGACATCCTGGATTGACCATTGAAAAGAAGACGGATTTAGTCAGTGACATCTTACTCACAAATCAAAGCATTTGGCTGAAATATGAGCTGACTAAGTGAGTGTAATATGAACATGTAAGCCTGACTCCAAGGCTTGGATCAGCAGCCATGGCTGGTGTGAACAATTGGACCTCCCCTTTTTACGAGCACAAGTGTCCTTGTCCTTGGTAAGGCGAAGGTCGATCTGTTCCCCCCTCTCTCTCCCGCTGTGGCGCTTCCACTGGCCATTCATTTGGGCCTGTGATGGCTCTAATAACATCTCCATCACATTAAAACCGAACCAGGCTGAGGAGATGTTAATACTCCCCTGCACTCGCTGCGGGGAAATTGGTCATGTATTACAACAAGTGCTTTTTAAGGGCCTCCGTGGCCAAGTCTATGGAAACGGCAGATATTCACGGCTGCCTGCATGTGAAGCTCTTAACACGGTGGATTTTCAAGTTGTGACAGTTCAAGGGAAGCGTCGCTGTTAACATATTCAGAATGGTCCTGTAGCAAGGCCGTTCCTCCAATTCCTCTTTGCATCTCCACTGCGCGGCTGACAAGGTTGCCAGTTTTTTTTTTTAAAGATGGAGATTAGAGAGGAATGCTGTGAACGCTCAACTTAAAAGCAGGGTCTGGTAAAAGGATAATATTGAATTCAAAACGCCATGTGAATAGATGCAAAGACAGAACAAACAATGTGCACGGATAGAAAGGTGTCGGTATTTTAGTTATTTTCAAATTGTCATGTTATTACCCTCATGCCTTCCATCATTTCACTGATATGCAAAGGGTAGTTTTAATGTAGGAAAAGAAAAGTAGAAATTGTATGAGCCATTTTAAAAGACAAAATTAGAATTGTAAGAATTTGTGGACTCCACTGGGTAAGAACAAAAAGTCAGAAACAGCGATAAACACGTTGTCTGACCAACTTCAGAGATGGGACATTTGGAGGAGCACGTGAACGCACCATAGTTTTCCTAATTGATTTATTTACATATATGCTGCATGGCTTATCCTTCTATGTATGTCAGTGTGTTTCAACGTGAGTCGTGATGATGAGAAGTCCATATATTCTGTTAATATAAGAATAATATATGTTTACCTGCCTCATAGAAACGATGAAGACAGTTGGACAGAGGCTGTGTTCCTTGGCTAGCTGTCACCGCTGGTCACCATGGAGAAGCAGGGATTGATGGCACCCATTGGCTAGTGAAGATGTATACATCATGTTGGTCCAGGGCTGCTGCATCCAGATGGACCTGGGTCATTCATTGTCTGTCAGGGACACAGCTGTCTGAGAAGTGCCATCCTCCCCTCTCCTCCTTTCTTACGGCGCTAACGAGTGTTTCGCCCGCCACATAGGATGGTGTCAGCTATAGGGGAAGGAGGAGTTTTTCTGTCAGCGCACAAGGTTTTCAAGAAGATGAACATTGTCTAACATCACATCAGAGCAGCAAAGCTCACAATGCAATCCCCTTTTGCCTGAAAAGATGAAAAGTGTCCTATGTTTTTATTTTCAAGTGTTGGTACTTGAGAATCTAATGGAAGTTTTGTGAAAAGGTCAAGGATATGATTAAAGAAAGGGTTCTTACTGCTGTTTATTTCCAAAGTCAGTCAAATGGGCTGGAGTGTACCTATGTCTTACAAAGAGCTTTGGTTTTTAATACATCCTTTCTCTACATAAGAATAAAAATACAAAGTAACTTACAGTGCAAGCTTCTATGTTGTTCACAGCTAGCCATTTCCAATAGTTATGTCCATACAACAGTACATTTTAACTGTAGAACACCTAGTGAGTTAGCAGCTTGCTAGCTTAGCTAATAATAAAGCCTGGCTAACTCGAACTCGACCCGACCATAAAAGCAAACCACCTCAGCCACCGTAGTGTACCGCCCACTTCCGTATTCCATACACTTTGTAAACAATATTTATACAGCTGATACCTGATAGCTTCCCCCGTTCGACCGAGACATTTTTTCGGTAAGTCTCCGTAATTATTGAGGTAGCTGCATGTTAGGCTCTGGCTGTTTCACTTGTATATACTGCAGCAGACTGTAGTATTGTCTGCGGCTGACTGTGACCAGAGTGGGAGGGGCTGCACTTTTGTGGTTTGTTTGTGTTGCTTTTTTACATTGTTGTTTGGTAAACTTCCAATCTCCCAAGAGTATCAGTGTTTTTATTATCTGTATAATTAACTGGTATTCTGTTGTGTATTTGTGTTTTTACGAGGGATCCAGCACCCTGACGCGAGCAGCCGTCCTGGGAGTTGGGATTCAGCGGTGTTAGGCCCTCACATTTCTTAATTTATCACTTTCTTTTCAGTTTTCTGTGTGTGTCCAGGCCAGGGCACATGTGAGTGGGGGTGGGTAATGTTTGGTTTCTACCTGCTTGTTTCCCCCTCCCAACAGTAACGGTCTGTGCTCGGTTAGTCAGTTTACATATGCTGGATACCATTTTCAAACAGCAGACACTGTATAACCGCACATTAAACCAAGATGTGTAATTTCACTCAAACAAGATGCAACAATTGTATAAGTTAGCTTAAGAGGTGCAGGGGTTTTTATTTATTTGATTTTGTTGTGACCTTTTGAAGATAACAATCCATGGCACCAATGTTCACATCTGATTCTCTGTACGGAACAAAGAAGCCTATCTCCTAGAAATGTTGATGTTCACTTTTGTTCACTAACCCTAGCCCTCCTTTAACTGAACCGGAAGCAGGTGTGAAAACAGCACACACGCATCCCCAGGCACACACACATTCCAGCCAGCAAGTCCATGGCTTCCCCCTGTGGTGTGAGGTGGGACCAGAGAAGCATGGAGTTATTCACCGTCTGCCTACTTGGTTCTAATAGTCTGGCACAGCGTGACTGACGCTGCCCCTCTCAGCCGTGATTGAGTGTATTGATCCTGAGTGCTGCCGCCGGCGTGCTCCCTGGACACCAGGCGGGAGGAGACCAACAATCAGATCCTTCACTGGGGGAAAAAGCCCTCCTCATCTGCTTTAATCATCCGATCGATGATTAGCGCGCCGACCCACTCATGTCTGTCTCTCACTGACAAAGACATCTCCTCAGCCTGCCTGCTGTTTGTTTTTTATCCACACATTGTGTCTTTTACTCTATGTTGTGCTGCATTTGATTTGAAGTAAGTGTGTGAAGCCAAACAGAAATACTCTTCAGCGCAAAGGCCTTCTGCTGACCATCCATTTTTTTGAGGTAAAGTGACGAAGACAGGGGAAGAACTTGATTAGAAGGGGAATAGGAGAGATGGAGGCAGAGAGAAAGCAAGGGGATGTAATGGAATCTGACAAAAGGAACTGTTGAATCACCAGCTGCTTTTTTGAGGTTGGGAGGATTCCAACCCTAACCCTATAACCCCTCCCTGCTGGCGCCTGCAGCCAATGGTGCACTTCTCCCTCCTTCGTTCGGTGTTGATTGGGCAGCAAATTGCTCCCATCACCTGGCATTAGTCCAAGTCCCACCAGTCAAAGCTTTTAATCTGATCATTATCCCGGTGCTAAGCGGCAGCACCACAGCTTCTGTTTGCTGGAGCAAGATATTGTGTCTGATTGAGTGAGGCGGACGGCTGCAGGGTTTCAGTTCCATCGCTGTCGAAGCGTTTAAATGTGTGGATTATCAGAAGTGGAACAGGATCATGTGACCTCTGTCTGTGCACTCTACTTCTCAGGGATCCTGGCTCACTGTCTCTTACCCTCTTCCTTTTGTTTTTCTCTTCTTCAGTAGTTTCCACTCTCAAGGTTGCCAGTGTAAATAGATTTTGTATCCGCACATCCTCACGGAACACAATGGAAGGAGTGTTATTTTGCCATTCAGCACAATTTCCCAACCTATTCACCATCCCTCCTGACCACAAGTAATTAAATGTGTGGTAACCCTGCCTCATATTGAACATTAAGAGTGCATTTTAACTTGCACAAATTGAATAATGCCAAAGAAAATCTATCAAAGGGTGGCAAAGGTAGCTTAGGGTTAGGGGAACATTGTTCTTGAAGCCAGATAGGAGGAGAAAAACAGACATACAGAAACAGAGACAATACTGAGCCATCCAATTCACATCCTCAAGCAGCCATCTCATAAAATGTTGTCATATTTGATTAAAACATCTCAAGGCTGCTGCTCTCTGCCCACCAGCGACAGAAACTCAATGCAAAGGAAAAGTTGTTTGAATGGGCACATCTTCTTTTGTGTGTGAATGCGTGTTGAACACCCCCTTTTTTACATTGCATAGCATCCACTAATGAGCCATTCCATTGCATGTTGAGTACAACAGAGTCTAGCACATGATTACGGCAGCCCTTCATCGCGCATGAGGAAAATACCAGCCAACGGATTCTAAGTGCTCATTTTCAATTACCTCCTATTAGGGATTCCAGCATCTCCTGCCCCGCACAGAGAACCCACTCCTGCTGCCCACCCACTAACCTACACACACTCAATCCAGCACCCCAATGGGCCAAGAGCTCGCAAAATATGGCAACCGGCGAAACAATGCGTGATGTAAGTTTGGAGAGCACTAAGAGGCACTTCACTCACAGAATAAGCCCGCACCATCTCTCGAGATGTGAGGGTGGGTGGGGGGGGGAAGACGCGGAAACAAAATGACTGTTTTTAGAAGATCCACTTCTTTCTGATGAAGCAAAATCATCCCGCCCGCCCCCTTCATGGAAATGGCCCTTGTGGATATAGAGGATAACCAACACTAGAGCTGGGTGGTTATTGTTCAAGTGGCATTCTCTAACTCGCAAATAGCCCCTCAAACCTGTGTGGAGGGCTTCTCTTTATTATAAATGCTGTGATTGAAATAAAGGAATTAGAAGCAGAATTAAACAAGAGTGTGAGAAGTTAATCCAGCACTTGCAGGTAAACAAAGTATTCTTTTTGTTTTATGATGATTTAACAAGTTTACGGTTTGTGAGCTCAAACCTGAGCAGAGAAAAAGTGGCCGAGCAGGCGACGGCCACAAATGGATCCCCCCCCCCCTGTAAGTGACTAATGCGTGACATCAGTCTTCACTAATGCCCGGTTGACTGTCAGTCTATTTGGCGTGACATGAGACAACCACCCTGTTGTTTCCCTTCCCAATTCTGCACAAGTTGATGGAGGGCTTGATTGTTGTGTTGTTCCCATGACAAACAGGAGGCAGGGGAACCAATTAGTTCCGACGGCTTTTAACATTCCCCTCAAAGCAGGAGGAGACGTAGAGGTTTGAGCTAAGGTTTGCTCGAGTCTGCCAGTGGCTTAATTATAAAGAGGGGATGTTTTCCCAAGGCCAGCACATGCAGACATATTACTAATTCATTCTTCTAGCTTGAATACATTGAGTTTTGAATGCAGAGTGATTTGGACACATATACTACGTGCTGATGACCCGACATTTTGTGGAAACTGACAGGTCTTAGGTCCACAAATAAATAATAATTGACTAAACCGTTTCATTATAGATGCAGCATGGCCAAATGTGCTTTTGTCGACCCAGTATTTAACTGATTATGCAAGGGAAGTGTTGTGCAATATGTATGCGTGTTCAGAATCAATAATTTTGTGCTCCTGCTTTGTCCTCCACCACCACATAATCTATCTTTTTCTCAGACGTCAGTTAGCTGAGATACTGATTGATGTATCCCAATAGTGTCTCCTAATTTAGCTCATGTTAGCAGTTCTTGAAAGGAAAAATGAAACGGATCAGAACAATATTTCTATGTTTATATTTCATTTGAACTTAGTTTCCAGCTAAACCCAGACAGTGAATTGCATTTTAGCTGCAGCTTCAGAATTCTTAGAAGGCCAACTTGTCTCTTAATGTACTTTTTGTTCACTAAACTAAAGCATGTATCTCCTTCAAGACTGAAACTTGTTTTCTATATTGTAAGAAAGTGTTGAGCCTTCAAGAATCCACTTGCTTTTTGATTCTGAGTAAATCCAGGCAAAAAAATGTCTTTATTTCAATCTCCAGTACTGAAAACAGAAACACCCAACATGACCTTGTTCATTTTTTCCACCTTTTCAATACAGACACATCACCATTCAACACAAAGGGCCCAAAAATGTGAAATGCCATTAGCTGTCTTTCTAACAGTTTTTATTTTGGTCGATTTTTTTCTCCCGAACAAATCATCTGCCGGTCTGCTGCTGACTTGTTGGACTTCGCTGTGTAAATGGCTCAGCACATATGGCAGCTGCATGCTTTCGGGCCAACTTGTTGAACTTGATGGATAGTGAAAAGGCCTTCGGGCTGCATGTGTTGGCCCTCCCTACCCCTTGCTTTCTTTCCTTCTTTCTGTCTTTGTGTCTCCGACTTACTCTCAGTGCCTATTGATTATCAGAACTTCCTCCCAACACTCGGATGTACCTCCTCTCCTCAGCATGTCTTCGCGGCTCTGACTGTTGGAGGTTCTCCAGCACTCTCCAAACAGGTCTGATCCTTAACAAAGGTGAGGGGCTGGAGCTTGTTGTGTTCCAGCACAGCAGAGGTGAACGGAGAGAGCTCTGTGTTCCTGGCACACGATTCCTTCAGCACGCTGTCACGTCTCTTCAACTCTCCCCCTCTCTGATGTTACCTGACAGGTGTGTGTAGGTGTGTGTATATGTTGTTTCATGCATTGGGGGGGGATAGGGAGTGACGAGGAGGTGAGAGAGGAAGACAAACAACAGGATAGGGTCGAAATTGGAGGATGCTAGGAAGAAAAGAGGTGGGAGGTAAGTAAGTAGGAGACGGGGTGTATATGTGCATTGTGGATATAAGTATGTGGGCATCTGTGTGTGTCTATCGATTTATGTATTTGTGTGTGTGTGCCACGGACAGGGAGGGTGTGTGATGGCAGTGCCCTCAGGCTCCTCCAGGCGTAAGAATCAGTGAGCAGGTGGAGCGCACTGGCATCGCTGTCTTCTGAAGAGTCCCCGCCGTCTCCTGTTTTGTCAGGACCCCTGGAGCGAAGAATGGGGAGTGTGTGTGTGTGTGTGTCTTTGTGTGTGTGTGTTGCCTGGTTGGGATGCACTGTGATCATTAGGATTCACAATGGCTTTGACAGCGGGGCTCTGGAGCAGTGGACACAGCATATGCCCAGAGAGATAACTGGCTGGCTTTCTTACTGGTACGCTAACTGTGTCCACTCCGCTGATAAACTCAGATCCCTTAATTCAAACAGACTTGGCTCTGGTTGTAAGGCCCAGTCTGTGTACCCGACTTGTCTCTATTGCATCAGGCGAGACCATGAGCCTGAATTATTTGTTTGCTTGCAAAGTTGTGATTAATTTTGCATTAGTCTTGCCTCTATTCAAGTGCAAACAGAACATGTTGTTGGTGTTGTAACTCTAGTTTTTTGGACTGCTGCTACAGTGATAATTACGGAGATACAATATATATATATATATATATATATTTGTTCTTCAATGGAAGCGCTTTTGACAGAGGAAGAGTTGTGTGTGTGTGACTATCCTAAGTGTGTAAGTGGCTCAGGTGGTAAAGAAAGGACGTCCTAATAATAGCCCCCTGTCTCCAAACTGGTCCACAGGCTGTAGCTGTATCGATTCTGCCTCTCCATCTTCAGCGTTGCCCGGCATCGTTATAGACCAGATACCGAGGGTTTACCTTGGGATCTCGTGCAGCACGCCGCAGCGATTCCTCCGACCTGAGCTGGATAAAGCCCCACGCCCCAGGGGGGAGGCAGCAGTGGTTTTTAATTGTTTGTAGTGTTAGTTGGCCACGCTGGAGGCGAGCTCTCCAGGGACAGGCCTCCAGTCCAGGTCCTGACCCCGCTACTCGCACACAAACACCGATGACAAAATGAACGTACTAATGCACACACAGGTACACTGAAGCAACAGTGCCTGAGTACATACAAACATTACATGCACATACATATATAGTATAATGAGAAACCCAATTAACATTCGAACAATGCTAATAATTCCCATTTGAAAATAGGTTGAAAGCATTTATCTTTGCTTTTTCTCAATGCACACAATTAGCAACATTTACCAGCCAAATGCTGATAAAAACATTTTGTTTGGTATAAATTAACAGGATGAAATATATTAATGATATAATACCTTCATAACAGCTGTGCAGAATTTTTTTTTTTCTTTTTGAAATGTATGTCTCATACATAATAAACGTGCTTTGATTTTTTGCTTAAGTGCCTTTTTAACATTTGCGAGACTATAATAATTTGTTACAGTGAGAACCCAAATGGACTTCTCATGAAGAAAATCTAAAATCTTCTCAGCACTTCAGATTTGTTCCCCCTCATCTGCAGAAGTGGTTGTTTTATCCTTTGATCTACAGTACATTAAAGTAATACTGTGGGTTTGAAAAACCATTAGATGGCCTTTTACGGGGCAGCAGGTCTCTTTTAAAAGCACAATGAACCTCTACACAGATCAGGTTAGAAACTTAGTTAAAGGTACAATAACACATAGTCTCAAATTAGTCTTAAATGGTGTTAGCCCTCAAATAAGACCGTTGACTCCTGACCTGCGCTGCTGCGGTCCAATTACACCTACGGCTTCTTTCCGTTTTCAGCAGTTTGGAACGAGACGGTGAGTTCTCAGATTCAGTGGAGAGTTAAAATATTCACATGCTGTGTCTTTAGTCTTTGTGCCCGCCTGTCTTATTGTCCGTCATGCTCTCTGTCCGTCTGTCTGTCAGGGTGGCAGGTCTTGTTGAATAGAGAGTGGGTCATCTCCCTGACAGAGCTCAACTGGTAGTTATGGCAGCCTCGCCACGGCTGGCTGGCTCCACACAGCCACCAGGAGACAGGGGATCATCAAATCTGTCCTCCTGCTCCACCACACACACACACACATACACATCTAGACACACAACACGCACCTATATAAGAATAATGGCTACATACAGTTGTTAGATCATTATTACAGACATGGACATATTTGTCCATGTTCTAACCCTATTTGAACCTTACAAATTGTCATATTTCTATACTGTCAATAAGAATTTAGCTTTAAACTGAATTTAATATTGTTTTAGAAATATACAGTATAGGTACTTGTATGAACCTGTGATTGAAACCAACAGTCAGTCTTGGTACTTGCCATTACATTGGGTTAATACACAATAGCAGAAAATGGGTGTTAGGATTAACTTTAGATAGATAGAAGGGGGTGTCCTTGCTCAAGGGCACCACGGCAAGGCAGGAGGTGAACTGGGACCTCTCCAAGTAGAAGTCCACATTCCATGTTTTAGGTCTGGTCGGGGACTTGAACCGGCGACCCTACAGCTCCCAGTCCAAGCCCCATACTGACTGAGCCACTGCCGGAGATATTTAACTAATACAGTTGTACCAACCCATTGTTGAATGTTAGCTAGCTTCAATTGCTAATGGATGTTAATGTGGGTTTGTTGAAAAGCAGAAAAAGTCCCTTGATCAAGTTCATAAGCTTTACAGTTGGATGATTTCAAGTTAGCAGCACACCACCAGTAGACAGCATGTCTCCTGGCTGACAGACAATGGCTGCAAAGGGAAAAGTCTTCCCCAGTGGCTTAAAGCGGGGACACTGTTTGCAGAAATGTCTCAACAACTTGAAATGCACATTAGTTGCAGTGCAATTCTGATTTATATTTACTTAGGAAGCAGGAAATTCAACCTACATATATTTTGATTTGCTCGGAATATGCAGAGTGATCAGTAAAAAAAACACATAAGACATAATACCCCACTAGTGATCGTCCCAGTTATTACACAAAGCCAACAGTGTTTTAATCTTCTTCACCACTTAATGTCCCATTTAAATGTTCTGCAGCCTTCAAATATGAATCATGAATATCTGCACCCGGGGGTTGGCCAGCAGAGTCTATTAGAATACATCACTGCCGTACCAGGGGACCACTTTGTGCATCCCTCTAAAATGTATCATATCTCCACTGTAGAGAGGGAGACATGACTTCATGTGTCTTGTGATGTAAGTATTATTACAATTCATGAAATTCAAACACTTATGGCAGGGCCATTAATTTGAACCATAAGCCGTTGGGGAGAGATTTACAGTGGAGTTAAGGGCGATCACACCATTAAAGGACTTGGGAGGAAGACAGAGAGAGACTGCAAGAGATAACTGGTTAGAGCTAGAGCCTGGCAATAGCCAACGCTGTTTGAATGTCTTCAAGTATAAGTGCAGCAATTAATATTTCTGTTTCCCGCTCTCAGGTCAAATGCGCAAACATTTCCGTCAGAATTAGAGAGGGAATAGTGGAGTTCTGAAGGTTCAACAGTTAAAACATAACCCTTGCCTTCTGCTTTGGCTGCGTCTCAGTCTACACACAAAGTGCTGAATTTTGCATGAGCGCCTGAGCGTATAGCAACTGGAACCCTATAGCGTTGTTTACTGATACTTCCTTGAGGCGTCTCACTCCGCACAGCCCATTCTGATAAGAGTGCAGCAGCTGAGACCTGTCTCCCGCCGGTGCTGTGTGATGGTCTTGTTATACAGCAGAGCATGAAGAAACGTCGGGCAGAGGTCAGGACATGCAGACATACTTCTCTGGTTGAAAATGACCAATCAGGAAGTCTTCTCCCAACCAATGTTCATTTCTCAGATAGAACTGGTACAAATTGACATGTGACTCACAGTAGCAATAGTCTGGGTAATCCTTCATGCTGTAAGTACAACATTTATTTCCCTATTCCCAGAAAATCGATATTAGGTTTTACTTTGATATGGTATGACAAATCTACACTTTTATTGCCTATGTGTTACTTCCTCTTACAGTAAATCTCTCTGGTGCTAACTCTCTGTCTGTGTTAAATATTAGCTGCAGCTAGGAGATTGTTAGAATTAAATATTAATCAAAATTAAATATAATTGTTTTACACTTCTTGTGTGTGGATTTAACTAACAAGATATAGGCTACACTTATTTGTCTAGCTTTTGAATGGCTGGGAAATGTTTGTAATGTTTTTATTTTGCCAGGTCAGCTGTTTCCCCCTGCTTACAGTCTTTAGCTATGCTAAACTAAGCTAACAGTCTGCTGGCCAAGATGATCAGCTGGCCTTAAACACAAAAGTGTTTACATTTATTTATAGAGATCAGACAAACAAGCTATAACATCTTAATTTGTAAGGTTTTGGGGAGCTGGAGGTTGTATTTATTTTGTAAAACGCCAGCTAAGCTTTTACTCATCTTTAGCTTAGCTTAACTGAGCTAATGTTCTTCTCGCTGTACCATGTAGCCTGTCCCAGCTACCTGTCCCTTGAAAAGGTAAAACTGCAAGACCAAAATCATATTTTACAAGACTAGCTAGATGTAGTTGTTTTAACATAATAATGTGATTTATATTATTTTCTATTAGTGTCTTTTAGAGTGTCATATTAGATAAATAATCATTAAATACACTGACTTTATTGAACTATTTTTTTGGAGTTGGACCTTTTTATTTTTTCCAAAGTTTACCTTACCATCACACTTCCTACTATAATAACTTTTAACAGTGTACAAACTTATTTTGTAACCAATACAACTATTTATTACAATAAAACATTAACCATGGTCAAAATGTTTAATTAAATTGGATATTTAAATGATATATTGACCGAAAAACAAGCAATGTCCTCAATTTGCTTTTCACAAATCTTGTCACTTCATATTTAGGATTCAGGCATGAGATTGTTTTCTCTCGTCTGACTTTTCCCTAAGGTTACTTGACAGCTTCTTCCAGAAATACAAATAGTTTGTTGCCAGCTGAACTGGGCTAACTAATGATCACAAACACAACATGAACAGTGAAAACCTTCAAACCAGAAATTACCTCTAGTGAACCCAGCTGAACACAATATAATCTTCTCTCAGGCTCTGTGTTTGCTATCATTTGTCACATGGCCACAGTGTTATGGGTTCAAACAGAAATGTGCAATGGCTCAGTGCACTCCAACAGCAGTTTTCCATCCCCGCTCTCCCCTGGCCCAGTTTCATTATTCTCAAGGTATTCATCGAGTAATGGCTTCTAGGGCCAGAAACCTTGTTGGCCATTTCATATTCTTTGCTCCTAGTTATTGTTCAGGAACTGCGTGTCAGAATTCTATAAAGATTTGCACACGCACAAATGCAGCGGATCTGACACCCCTACAATCCTTTTTTAAGCTGTACATCTGTTCTAAATCTGATTTTAGGATAAGTACGTGATGTGAACTCTGTGCCTTTGATGCCATTTTTGATTGAAAATGGATTTGACAGTTGAAAAAATAACAAAACAAAGACACTTTATTTTAAGTGTAGCCTTGAATCTCCAGGCTCATGCAAGACTATTATGAAGTAGGAAACTGCAGACGTAAAAAACATTTCCGTGCCAAGTGACAACAATTAAGCAACGCCAAAGCAAGTCATAATGTCTTTGTTTACTGTACCTGCTTAAAATGCTGGTTTCTTTGTGCTTTCTACAAGGGTAAGAAGTGTCTCTACATATAAACATCGTCTGAGAACCAGGCCTTCTTTTCTCAGAGGAGCTGCTGTAGTGTAACTTCAGCTCCATTGAACATCACCCTTCACTGGGTTTGAGGTATCTGATTGAGTCCATCCATGTGGAGCGCTATTGAATCAAAAGAGTAAACCTCAAGGACATGGTCCACCTCACACACATCTACCGGGCGGAAGCTTAGGAACATGCACGTGCAACACATATAAAATGTAAGTGATTGTAATGATAATAGGCGCATATGAAGATTTAATTCAATCTAGTCAATTAAATATGATTCTAAATATAAATCTGTAGAATATAAAGTTAAATAGACATTTTATTGCTTTGTCTGTTCCTCTACAACCCTGTGGAGATGTTTCTGTCATTATTATATCGCTCCTGTTTGTCTGAGTTGGTTCAAATTAGTGGTAAAAAGGCAAATTCTCACTCAGAGGGAGATTGTCTCGTTTCAAAGAGCCAACAGAGAGAGCTGCTGCGAGATGGACCGGTCAGCAACAATAACCGTGCACTCACCACTGCAGGAGACAACGCTGCACTACTGTAGCCCGCGCTGCACCTCTCAAGTGGTTAATTAAATGAGTCCAGGCATAGAGCTAGCGCACAACGCTTGGTTTACCATAAACAATGTGATTAAAGCGGCCGTCGGCCAGCCAGAATGTAGAGTTGAAAAAAAAAAATTCAGATCACCATGGAGATGTGTGAGAAAAAGAGGTCTGAATACAGACAGGGATGTCTTTTTTATTCATTATTTTCATAATGACTGTCATTATGCGCAGGCTCTGATTGAATTCCATTTTGTTAGTCAGGTTTGTGGCGAGCAGAATAATTATCACTTAAGCGATATTAAGAATCATGCTAAACATTTTCATGGTCAGAGCCTCCGCATGTTCGGCAAGAGGTCTTTGATTATAAAAGAAAAGAAGGGAAAAAAAGTGTTTTCAAGCTCACGCTGATTAGAAAAAAGCACAATAAGATTGCAGAAATACTATCAAACAGACATTAATTTCATTAACATGGTCAGCCTTGGTAGCTTGGACTGTGAATATAAAATACATTTAATTTAAAAGTATTGCATTTATTACTTTTAATCATAAACAAGATAACCACTCATTTGTTCTGCATGCAAAATTCAGACATCAACTAGTACATAAAGTGAGGATTACATCAAGTGTAATCATCAGAGGACTCATTCAGTTACAGCATGTGAAGTGTAACAATTGATTGAATGTGTGCAGCCATTCAAATGTATTTTTCTTTGCAATATGGAGGATAAGGTGGACGTTGCAAACGGCTGCAAAGAGTCTCGTCTCCATGTGAACATCCTCTCCTCTAAGTGAAGACTCCTCGAGGCTCTGACAAAGCTCCAGGGAGAATCTGTAGGAAACAGGTATTTGTGATCGTGCAGAAGGAGCATTAATAATGATATCCTTACACACCATGACACTCCATTTCATCATAAGACATGATGTTACACTATAATGAAGCTGAGGAAGTACTCTTGAACCAGACAGAAAACTTGTATGCAATAAACTTATAACGACACGGTCTGTTCGTCCTCCATAAGGAGCACTTTTATTTTGATCTTTACTTTTACAGAAGTATCTATAAAAAAGGGCTATTTCTTCCGTCACTGAATGTACTAGATATATATTTATGATCAACTTTTTTCAGCTATATTAAATATGATTTTTACACTCATTTTTTTAAACCGGCTCTTGTTGCAAGATTCAATCAAGTAAAAATATTATATATGATAGTATAATATGTCAGGTTTCTGCTTCCATTCTGGTCTCTGTTGTGTAGTTTTTACAAAGCACTTCCCCTTTAAAATCCCAAATAAGTATAGTATTTGAATAATATTATTATGCATTTTTCTTAAAAGCCTTAATACTACATTTGTTGGTCAATTAATGACTGTTTGGCTAAGAATAGGAATATATATAATGATGCATTTGTGGTGTAATCCCAATGCTGTTTGAATCTGACAAAGGTTAAAGATACAATCTTTTTTGTAAATAATGTTTTTTTGATAATATCAAAAGCAAACACATATATTAAAAGGAAAAAATGTTTTTTTTACAACACGAGAAATGTAACTCTTAGGTATTTTATTTAAAAATTGATCTAGTATGAATTATTGGTTTCTTATCAGTACGACGAATCAACCCTGCCATTTGCTGCTGAGTGGATGTATACATGCACTCCCACACACAGGAGTGTGTTTCTCCTCTCTGTCTGCCTCACACAGCAGCAGGCCTGCAGCCTACCAATGCGTTCAGTGAGGGGATTTGGCCGGGCTCTAATCAATCACTGACAGATTACCTCCAAAGCCACTTCCACAGCCATTAAAGCAGGACAAATGCAGAATTGCAACTGAACAAGTTGGAGTTTTTAAGCCAACACCAGGACTTCCTGGTTATTTGTCAAAGTCACTGCCGCTGAGTCGCATGAGTGGCTGCGCAAGTGTGAGGCGAGCCGGCGTGTGTGTGTGTGTGTGTGCGAGGGAGAATGAGGGAGAGAGCCAGAGACAGTAACAGAGTGAGTGAGTTATTGTTAGTGTGTGTGTCTTATGCTCTCAGGTGTGTGTGTGTGTGTGTGTGTGTGTGTGTGTGTGTGTGTGTGTGTG
>CALSBZ010044214.1:387001-404519 GCA_943591055.1 Gobionotothen gibberifrons
ACACACACACACACACACACACACACACACACACACACACACAGTGTTGACCCTGAGAGAGAAGGGAGCCCATACCAACACAGGAGGCGGGATTGTGTTTGTAGGTGTGTGTCTTTGTGTGTGGATCCTTTTGTGCAATAAGGCTTGTGTGGGCGTTATTGCAGCATGTGTGTGTGTGTCTGTGTGTTTCTCCACCCCCCTCCTATTCAATTAAGAGCTTAAGCTCATTAGTGGCAGACTTACATCATTACCTCTCCAATGGCTAATGAGTTAAAATCTATTTAGATTTATGTTGGAGTTAAATCTCCTCCACCGCACGTCACAAATCAGAAAATGTGTCTGAAAACGTCCCATGTAAGGTGTTCCATATCAACGTGTGCCTTTTTATAGCAACACTGCATATTCAACACACTTGAATTATACCTTTGCCTCCCGAACGTACATCAGAGAGCTCTGTAACTCATCTGCACACTGTACTACAAAGGCCTGTTTACCTCACTTTACCATTAAACACACTAATTTAAAGCTTTGTCTAATTACTAGCTAATAATTAGCTCTGTGTAACAAAAACACTTCTATTACACAGCGATTAGTTGAGTTTTCAATCCATTTTCATTACGCTGACAAAACCTTGATTGCATCGCAGGCTTGACAAATTTAATGAATTGATGGAATTGTAAAAAAGACAATTAATTATGGAGAATGGAGAGTGAAAGGTGGAGCTGTAGCTCTCAGTGATGGAGCTGCAGCCGCTGCTCTAATAAACAGACTGAGGAAGGAAACAGTCCACTTACTAAATTCATCAGCAGTGGTATACGGATCATATTTCTCTATAGGGACGTGTTCATGTGCGTTATTCACCCTCTACATTTGAGACTTTTCCTCCACATTCTTATTTACCACATTTCTCCAACCCTGTTTTTCCGGCTGCCCCTCTCTTAGTCAATTAGTCGACTAATTGGTTGTTATGGTTTTGGTAGACTAACATTTATCTTAGTTTCCTCAATTATTCATTTTTCAATCACCTTTTTGTGACTTATATTAGAAAAAACATCTGAGCACATCTCTGTTAAGCAAATCAGTGTTGTTTTGTGTGGAGAAACTCACTTTCACGGAATCGACTATTCGCCAAAATATATCCGACAAGGGACATTTATTTAACCACATTAACAACTATTTTCATTACGTGCACTCTCAACTTGTGGGTAACAATGAGCTGATAGTTATTCCATCTTTGATGTCTTGTTTAAACCTGCTCTCCCTGCTGATGCTTTGATAACTGGCTAACTGGGACATTTTCATTCTAATTAGGGCTTCAATTGCTAATTCCATATTGCTGCTATAATTATCACGGGGAGAGTCGTGGGCTAGGGAGGGAGGCAGTCACATATCGGGCAGAGGGGGGGCGGGGTATTAGATTTGCCCCTATGTGCACTCTACCAAACTACGCCAGGGGGCTTCTGGGGTGCCTCAGGGCACTATTTAGGGCTCTTTATTTTTCAGTGTAAAATCTCAGAGTGTTTCTAAACCAGTTGCATTTGATGGTGTGCAACCAAAACAGCTTTCTAGGGATAAAATAAAAATGTAAAAAATATTAAACACGTATTACAAATGTCATTTCAAGAAGATGACAGATGCAACTTGTCTGCAAATGACAAGTAAAGTGATAAAGTAAGTGTGCAGTAGAAAAACAGGCTGTCTCACCTTTAATCTTTTAAAACAGGGATTGAACTGCCTATAAAGTGCAGCACTCTCTCCTGTAGTGCTTCTCCTCTCTGCTGCCTCCTAAACTCTTCCCTGTTCCCTCTTCGCTTCATCTTCCTCACCATTTGGACTCCCTTTCACCACTCTGCCATACAAACTAGACGCCCATAATAACCTTATGGGCAGTAATTGGAATTGAGGATCTTTTTTTTCTCTCTCTTTCTCCTTCTCTGCACGCATGCGCAGTGGGACGCGGACTGGTCAGTGTGAGAAGCAGCTGTTCGGGGCTAGTGAAATTCCAACATGGCAGTGGCTGTGGTCAGTGTTTCCTCCGTTAACTTGGGATGGTTTCAGCTCGCACGCACCCCGGCTTAACCTCGGCACCCCGATCATCAGCAGAACCCCTCCCCGGGATCGATGCGATCCTAACCCCGCACTTGAAAGGTCGACCTGTCGCTAAAAAAGCAGGTAAGGACGGATAGTCTGGGATCCGCTGCGTCTGCAATTAGACGGAGTGGTCAGAGCCGAGAGGCTGCAGTGCACCTTCTCATCGGAATCATGCATGTGCACTTTGTTATTTAACTAAATAAGCGTGAATTTTAGTGCGTTTTTTTAATGTGATTTTTTAAGGAGCGCACCTGCGACACCGTTATACGCAAATGCGCAGCCCGCACTATAGATGCTTTATCGGCTGTGCGGCACTCTCTAAAAATGAAAAAAACATAAGTTGCACGCGCTGGGAGGATATTCCAGCCTCTCTGTGGTGCGGCTACAACAAGTTGCCCTATGCATGCGTGCAGGCAATGTCACCGCAGCATGCTTTTTGTTGAAATAGTGCACATTGTAGGGCGTTATCAACAGATTTAACTTGACTCCATCATATCCAAACAATCTGATGTTCCTCCCCCCCCCTCCCTCCCCCCCCCCCCCCCTCTCTCTCTCTCTCTCTCTCTCTCTCTCTCTCTGACTCTCTCTCTCTCTCTCTAAACCTGTCATCCCGGGCTCCACTTTCTAATGAGATGCATGTAGGTTAGACGCCTCTCCTATTGCTCGCTGCACTCCTTCAAGGGCCCACCTTTCACACGGTTTGCAATCCGAGCAGTGCTGCTGGACCAGAGAAAAAAAGTGTCTGTCATGTTTTTTGCTTGAAGCAGAGGAGATTTTTTTTAGTCTTTTTATTCCACAAATTAATTCCAATGCTCTCATCTCCTCTCCCTCTGTTCCAGCACGAGATGATCAGCAGCAGCAGCGTCTATGGTAGGTACAACTTATTATATTCATATATTACAAGGTGTAGAAATGCACTGATGACTTTCAGCAGCTGGTGTGTTTACTGTTATTTATTTCACTCATCTTATTCTGTATATTCACAGCTTTACTTAGAATGGTGTAATATTTATTTGATTATAGGACACTACTCAAATTCTCTTGTTTAGGTTGTATTATCCATCTTTATAGCACACTAACATAGCCCTTTGTCATTGCACACAGCACTGCCTGATATTTTAAATAATAATTGTGCATCTTTTAAATTATTCATGGCTTCATTTGAAAACAAAACTATTTTTTTAACAAGTTGAAATCTGTTCTAAAATATTTTTGTTGAACTTTTATTTAATAATCCTTTTTGCATATGAGTAAAATAGATATTAGGGAGCAGTTCTTTTTCAACACACTCACATTTTCTTTTGATTTCACTACAAATTTGGAAATTAATATTTGACTGTTACAATTTGATGTGATTTGAGTAACAGCGAACAAGGCCTCATTCGTTGCAAAGTCATAATGCATATTTATAATGAGGATTTATTTATTAGTTGCACTTTTGTATACCTCTATTGCTGAATTCACATTATGTCATGAGGGAATAATGCATTCTTGAAGGAGCGTTAATGACAAAATACACTCTACTTTGTGCATGCAGAAGTTCATTTACATTTCAGATATTTAAAAAAACGCTCCACGTGAGCTGTGCAGGAGTGTTTTCGCATGCTCCACTCTCATGAAGAACAATGGTGGATTGTTAGAAATAGAAAATATCCATCCCACCCTGTTGCAAGTGAAAGCGGGCAGCGGATAGTTTTCTGTTGAATAATCACGTTCGAGACCACAATGTGCTTTCTGTTGAGCTTTCGCTTCCATGATTGCACATTCTTGGTTTTTGTAGCAGTTATTAGTGAGGACTCAACCTTTCACCTTTGATCTCTCTCTCTCTCTCTCTCTCTCACACACATTCACCCTCACATCATGTGCTGTTTCTCTCCTGCTGATGTGTGTGTTACATGCGGCATGTGCACTCACTTCCTTTTTCATGTTTGCAGTTTTGTTTTTAAGAGCGTGTGGATCCATAATGTCACACTGTAATGAAAATATAAAATAAGGCTTATATTTGTAGCTTAATGGTCTGAAGTGACATATCATACATAAACAGATATGCACTTATTTGCAATTGACACATAAAAGGACATTTCAGGCAGCTTTTCCATTCAAATTCACTGACTTCTGAATGATTTGTCGATATCATTTCACAAAAGATGTTCTGTACAAGGACATGCGAAAGAGTCTTATTCAATTGATGCTGTTTTTGTCAAAGAAGAGATTTCTACAGTTTCATTTTCTACCTTAATGATCTTAAATGCCCTATTTTACATATTCATGTAAGCCCTAAAAATATACATTTGTGCAGCTTTTCCATCTGTATTTGTTCTTAACTGACAATCCATTTGAATGATGTGTGGATATTTTGTCTCATTAGGAGTCTCATTCAATTGTTGCTGTTAAAAAGAGAATTCTAGATGAACATATGGGGAGTGATGGGATGCATGCGTTTTGAAATGCAAGTGGGTGTGTGCATATTGACAAACTTAATCTATGATAAGAATATAGAAAAATATTGCTTCTATGTATACCTTAATGACCTACTATACATATTTCCTGTAGCTTTTGCATTTCAGTCTTATTTGACTGACTTTTGATTTTGAGTTTGTGTGAGTGGGTGGGTGGGTGTGCATATTGTCAAATTTAAACCCTTATGAAAATGTAGAATATTAGTGCATCAATTTGTACCTAAATCCTCTTAAATACCATATTATATACGCACTTTTTTGCAATTGACACATACATTTTCATATTTTTTGCAGCTATTTCAATTAAGTTCTTATTGACTGTCTTTTGATAGATTTGTGTGTATGATTTTAGGAGAGATTTGAATAAGTATTTTGAAAAGGCAAATGGGAAGTGATGGTGTGTTCGAGTTGCAGGTGTGTGTTCATATTGCCCTAACTTCCTGTAATGAAACACTAGAATAATAATGCTTGTATTTGTACTTGTATGATCCTAAATGGCATAGTACATACGTACAGATATGCACTTGACACATACAATGACATATCATACAATTCTGCAGTTTTTCCATTTCAATTTGCTCCTAATTTAGTGACCTTTGATAGATGTGTGGCTATCAAGAACATGTAAAGAAGTGTCATCGTTTTGTTACAGAAGAGGATTCTAGATGAACATATGGAGGGTGTGTGTGTGTGTGTGTGAGATGAGGAAAACCCAGGCGCAACCGTGCATGTGTCACTTTGTGTGTAATGTAAATAATGTGGTTCCCCAGCAGTTTGTTTGTTTATTCCTCTAAGTCTATTTGTTTGCTACAGTCCCCGGCTTAAGATCCGTCCCTCTGCATCCTGTCTGTGCGTGTAGCAGTGACAGTAGCAATAATCCCCCTCATTATACACATAACGTATCGCCTCACATCTGCCGCGGCCCCCCGATACTGCTAATGGGGACAGAGAGAGGGGAGATAATAGGAATAGAAGAAAAAGTGCTCTACAAACAGGCAACCCTTTTACTCTGCCTTTATTTATCTAAATACTTCTCCCTCAAATGAATAGAGAGAGCCGGTGTGCGGCGAGGGTGGCTCAGCGACTCCCAGTGGGACCGTATAAATAAATTATCCTGACACTTTCTATCAGTCTGTAATGTTTACCATTAAATGCTGTTTTACCATCCCGGAGCCAGCGGCGTGCGATCTAGACCCGCCCCCGTGGGACTTCTGCCAGATGTAAGGCGATGTGCGGAAGTCTTTTTCAGACCCACACACACACGGGGACATTTGTTAGGCGTCCGTATCAGTGGGTTTCTCCTGTCTGCACGGCCTGACAAAGGGCCTCTTCAAACCACATCCAGCCAGGGTTGTCATCTTTTAGCAAATATGTTAAGTGTTATCTTTTATGCTCTCCGAGGTGGACCCCATGGGAGCCCCGGCACATGCAAATAGAACAAATCCCTCTCGGACCTGTCTGTCTGTTCCACTCTCTCCATCTCTCTGTGTCTCATCCCCCCCCCCCCTTCTCTCCTTGTCTCCTTGCGCTCTCGTCCACTTCACTCTTTGTCCACTTATTTCCCCTCTTCTCCCTCTCCTTCTCCGTCCCAGTAGACGGTGTGTGTCAGTAACAGTAGCAAGGCAAGTCTTTGTGTGTTTCCCTGCATGCTCGCTGACAGCCCCCCCCCCTCGCTGATCTGAGTTCCTCTCCCGGAGACGGCAGGCAGCTGTCGGTAGCCGCCACTGCCCGAAAAACATCCGTAGATGAGTGGACGCCAATTCCTTAAAATCCTTGACACCGTGATCCACTCAATCCTCCCCTCCTCACTTCCTCAGTGTTGGTACACTGCTTCTTTCAAAGGGGGGGGTTTAGGATTTAGGGGAGCAGTGTTGCTGTGACTGACAGTTGTCGGTTGGGGGATTATTTTTCTTACCGTGTTGCAATTGAAACACACAAAACAGAGCGCCCTCACACACAAATTATATCCATTCTGCCCTCATGCTTTCTCCCACTGCTCACTGCCTATTATCCAGTCAAAATCTGATGGGTGTACTTAAGGCGAGAGGTGTCCACACAAGACTGACTCGTGGGGGGGGGGGTAACACTTACAGCTTACTACTCGGAGCCTGTTGTAACCTGGGATTCTTCACACCAAGATAATGCTTTTATGTATCAAAGAAACACTAGAAAGATCAAATGAATTCCAACCAAAGCTCAGGGTGTGATGTAACTGCACTGAAAAAGATATCTTAAATGCATTTGAAATGACCTAATAGTAGTTTTCAAGTCGAAAAAGTAAGAATTGGTGTAAAAGCACACGCGATCTAAGATCAGTGTCGCCACATTTCCACCCATCTCCGCCTCTTACCCCCCCCCCCCCCTTGAAGAGACATTCAGCTAAATTCATTTCCATGTTAATTCCAGCATTAAAAGCATTATCTCACTTTCTTTGAACTCCAAACCCCCTAAAATGTTTGAAGTTTCTTTTGGTTTATGTAACGCGTCATTTTCATACGTTTTAATCAAATCAAAGCTGTAGATTTTTCTCTCTCTCTCCCTCCTACCTTCTTTGCAATCCGCTGCCCCCTTCTCTGAATTTTAAGCAGACCCCTGCTCACCTCCCTTTTTACTCTTTAGCAGCAATCTCCACCACCCATGGCCTGGATTCTCCGGCAGATATTAAAACATTCAGCATGTGGAAGCGTTAAATATGCTAAGGACTTATTAAAAAAGGGAAAAAAATGTAACTTCCACTTTGGAATATTCCGCACCATTAGACCTCGCTAGACAAGGCAGCTTATCCTTTACATTGTGCCTTCAAATGAGAAGGCGCCGTTTCTAATTAGGTTATTGCCATGCATGTCTTAAGCTAAATTGTGCATTGATATGCGGAGGAGCTCGCCACTCATTTGGCCCGGCGATGGAGGACGCAGACGAGGGCCTTTTCTTTTTTCTTTTTTCACAAGGGCCAACGAAAATGACAGCTAGGAGAGAGAGATCTGACTGTAATCTCTGCTGCTCTTCTCTCTGGCTCTGCATGGATGATCTGATTTTGGTAACAGCGAGCCTGGGCTGGATAGTGTCCGTCTGCACCCCCCCACCCCCCACCCCCCGCTCTCACAACCTCAGCTTGAACATCTTGATTAGCGAGGCATTTTGCGCGAGTAAGTCGGACACTTTTGTCTGCGAGGCGGCAAAGGTGTGCGCGTTAATGAACAATGGCTCATTGGGTGCGAGGGAGGGTGGGTGTGTGTGTGTGTATGTGTGTGTGTGTGTGCTTGGCAGGCGGCCAGGGGACGGACACAAAGGATGTTGAGTGGCTGGGCGTGTGGCACAGCATCACTGAGCTGCCTGTGGCCTCTGGGAGATGGACACAAACTGGTAACCAGAGCAAAAACAAACCGCTGTGTTGATACGTCGCTGAAAGATTCTGCAGCGTTTATTGTCGGACTGCAACTAGCAATTATAGTCATTATTGACAAACCTGCCAATTCTGTTTGGTATGTATGATGTTGAAAAGAAGTGTAACAATCCAAACTTCCTAAAGCCAAGGGGACGACTTTGAATGTCTCCTTTTGTCTACAAACACTCTTAAAACCTAAATATATTCACTTTAATATCACTATTCCTATACAAGACACGAACAACTGTTAATTCTCCAGCTGGAACCTTAACATTTGAAAAAAAAAAAAAAAAATCTATTTGTACCTAATAAAGGAGTAATCAATCGATTATTTTCCTGTCAATCGTCTAATCGATCTTTACTGTGAATCAGAAGCTCAATAGTGTATTGGAAAATTATCCAGATGACTTCTTCGCGATGTCGTTAAATATCTTATTTCGTCCGCACGACAGTCCAAAGTTATTGATTTTACAATCATATAAAGCAGAGACAAATCTCCACCATACAAAAGCTTTGGAATCTTTTAGTATTTGTGCTTGAAAAGCGACTTAAAATCTATTCATGCGTCGAGGCCTGCTGAGGAAGGAATGTGTTATACGCTCACCTGTGATCATGTGTGTGTGTGTGCGGGCGCTGGGTGTGTGTGTGTGTGTGTGTGTGCGGGCCCAGTGGAAGCCGGAGAGAGAGCATTAGGATGTTGCTTGTAGTTGTGCGTTGGCAGGATGGACACATGTGGTAGATAGCTAATGATAGCATGCAGCGTATAATGAGATCCTCTCTCCGTCTGTCTCCACTACCTGGCATCATGCATTAACCATACAAGAGGAAGAAGAGGCACGCATGGTATTGACTTTTGAGTGGGTGTCTGCTTGTCCGTTGTTGGTTTTGTTTAGCACTCAGAGGTCAGCATGGCTGCAAGCACCGCACATTAATAACAAGTATATATGTTTTTTGTGTTTTCTCGTCTCTCTTTTTTTTGTTTTGCTTTTGTTGCAAGATCTGCACCTCTTGTGCTCGGGTAAATGGTTCTTAAATAGATTTTGGATGTGTTGCAATGTATACGCTTAACAAGCCAAATGGGTTCAGTTTGTGGGTTAGTTCAGAAGATTATTCTATTAATGTATTCCACACACTCGTAATCCGCAGTATGTTGCGTGAAGGAGGGAGGCGCTGGCAGCGGTCCATCTTCGTGCCCAGTAACATATATTTATCCTCTTCACTACACAATCCTCTAGGCTGCTCAAATCCCCCAGGGGGTCCCAATGACATGCTTACTAATGTGTGCTTTGGAAACGGAGTGCTATTGTATCCCCTAAATCTCACAAAGCACTGTATGATTTGTCCATTGTCGTTAAATCGCTTTGCTTGTGCCAAGTACTTGCATCTCACAGAGGCTTAATGCTTTGAGGGTTTCAGGGACAGCTTCGAGTTCCTCTTTTGTTGATTTCGGGGAAAAGTGCCAAGACTGCTGCGCTGAATATTGTTTTGAGTATGGAGGAGGGAGGGGAAGAAGGGCCATTGCCAAGCGACTCCATTGAGCCTCGTGAATGGGCCATTCATATTTAGGAGAATCACCCAGATGCCATATTGTTGGCTCAACAACGCTAAATATTCTCCAACAAGGATGGGATTGTAACAGGTTTGTGAATTGTGCAAGGGTGGAAAAGGACGTTGGGAAATTGGGGAGAAAACACAGTTCAGCCTTCAGTCACTGTAAAGAGGCTGGACATGTGACAGTGTTGCTGAAAACGTTTTATTACTGTTCCTTTCCATGCAATAATAGAAGTATTTGTCCAAATGTCTTCAAAGTGTGGCCATTTTCCTTTTTCTTCACACAAGCATCTGCGTTCGCCTGCTCAGAATTCATTTTTTAAAGTGAAATGTATCCAAAGGGAGTTTAATCTTATATTTCCTGTTAATCCTTAAACAAGGTTTAAAAAAGATGTATCAATATTTATCTTTATATATTCCAACTTCAAAGGTAATGTATTATCTTTATACAACACATATATTTAATATGTGGCAATAAATGCTATTTTAACACACTTATATGTTGTCAGAACTACATTTGTGTGTGTTAGGGTTTGGGAAATATTTATTTATTGCTAATAAATGCTAATTATGGGCAGTTAAAGGAAAATGTAAGCTACAATTTGACGCATTTCTTTTCATAACGACTTTAACAGTGTCCAATATGAGTTTAAAGCCTATACCTGTCACTTCTTTTGAATATTCACGAGTTTTAAAACACGATAAAAATGGCATTTGGAAACATTTAATGCCATTTAAGTAGTAACTTAACGCTACTGTCAGCCTTTAGAAGGTTACAGTCCAAAGGTCAGATAGAGAAATGTCTAAAATAGCACTCTTGTCGGAGCAGATTGTGAAACGTGTCAAGGCCATTAGATGTTGAGTTTTGAACAGAAAGCCGTACATGCTTTTTTTTGGTAGCGGTCTTAAGACAGCAGCTACTGATCCCAGACCAGCAGAAATCCATAGCCACCTCTTTTTGCACACAGAGCTTTCTTAGGGTCCGGCCCCGCTAAACAACCTTGAAACATCCGAAACCCCGTCCTCGCACTATCAAAGACAGCAAAATGTCATCGTGGTCCTTTATGTCATACATGCACTGAGTATTAATCACGGCTGGATCTGCGCCTGAGAGGCTGATCAAATTTATTGTGTGGCTGCACGGGACAGTAATGGGTGTTTAATTACTCAATAAAAGCCCTTTTATAGATTCCCAGGCCTCCTGTGTGTTGAGCAAATGGTATTGATCCGTCTCTGGGCTGCAACATGATAGCCTGTGAAGGAGAATTAGAGCCGTTAGCCTGCTAGCGCTCTCTCATTCATTAGCTGCATTAGCCAGAGGGTGGTTAAGACGTAGCATCATACCAAAGTCTCAGAGGTTTCTCGAGCTGTAAAGCTCCGTGCATCTCATTTACACAAATATGGATCGGGTGAGCAATGAATAACATTGACCAGATCGGGAAGTGTTTTGATGAGAATCTCCAGGAGAGTCGTTTTTCCTTTTAAACATTTCCCTATAATCCAACCCGCTATGGCAACGCCCTTAGCCGAAGCTGTGAGCAGTATTAGTCGGGCTACCATCAAGACAGCATGTTTAATCCCACCTCTTCCCCACCTTCTAATCTGTAATCTGACGGCTCCTCCTCCTCCTCCTCCTCAGAGGCCTAATTCTGGATCTCTGCACTCTCAAAAGGAGAGAAAGGCTGAATGAGAATGACAGTGAGCCACGCCGTGTCTGTTCCACCCAAGCATACATGTTTGGATTTCATGTCCAGGCCCCTGTTCTGTATCTTTTCTTTTTTCGCCTAACTGCATCTGCCTCGCGTCCATTGTTCTTTTATGTTCAGAGCATATTGCCGCTTCTGTGAACCAGCCCCACTTCTCTTGATGCACAGCGAAAACCACTGCAATATCTCCCTTGATGTGTCTATATCAAATGAATGTGGCCTATTACAGACGTGGCGGAGTCAGTTGGGTGGCTTTGTGGACTAAAAAAGGGCCTGCAAGGGACCATGAAAGAGACATTGTCCAATACGGACCGTACAGGCCCTTTGTAGATAAATGGATTTTCATGCTTATCAACTGGGACACTGACATGAGTGAAAACTGTGGAGAATGTGGAATTACTCTCAGTCGCCGGCCGTACACACGGACAACTGTAGTTTCAAGTGTGTGTGGTCTTTCATTGTCCGGCAGAACGTTTTTTTTTATTTGGAACAATGTGCACTGTTAATGCCACAGCATAGTAGATAGATCCTTCTGGGAACATTTCACTTTTATTAAACTCCCCATCCACATTTTCACATCAGGTTTAAACTGTGCACATAATAGTCGGTGTTGGGTGCCTCTTTATCCCGACAATTTCATCACAGAAAACAAATGTCGCTTTTAGCTGGACAATCATCCCTTTTTTTTTTTTTACTTAATCCAATTTTGTTATGAGAAGGATCCATTAGAGCTCGGCAATATGGCTGAAATTGATATAATGATATTAATAGGGATACTTTTCAAATTCAATCTGTATGACAGTATGGCAACATTGTGGAATCATGAAATTGATGCTCATTGCAAACAGTCTTGAACAGGTTTTTACTTTTTTAATTACCAGAGCTAAACAGTTAAGTGTGTTATTTTAACAAAAGAAAATACATTCTTGTCTATAAAGTTCATTTTCTCCGTGTCAGTTTTGCCAAAATGTACTTTTTCTACAGAATTATCTTGGCAACGGCTTCATGTTATTTTCTGAACGTTAGCTAGCAGATAGCTCGGCATCTGTTGTGTGTAACGACAAAAGTTAGTACACTTAAAATGAGAGCTTATCACATTCTTTTAACTTAGACCCCAAAGGTTTCAGCCTGATGTAACTCGCCAGCATCACCCAAACCCATAGCCTATAACGTAAATCAGAATATAGAATAACTGAGGCCTGAAGGCTACAATATGGAAGTAAAGAATGAACCCCCAAGCGGACACAAAGCGGCCCCTGGTTCCATGTTCTAATCCTGGGGACACGTGTCCGTATATGCGGGGCGAGCCCACACAGACGCACATTAAACCCTGTTCACATTCCCCTGCCTTAGGGGCGCGAATGAGAAGCGATGTGTATTCGATGCGGAGCCAGTGATCTAGGTAATCTGCCTGTGCTGTGGGACAGGTCTATTGGTCCACAAATCAATTGGCTTCATGTCCGTGCCATTAGGCTAACATGGCGCTGCTGAGTCGCTGAGAGCGGTAAACAGACTGTTTAATTCCCCTGGACGCCGGCCAGGTGGACACTCCTCCTCCTACTCCTCCTCCTGCTGCTGCTTCATCCTCATCCTTCCCTTTTATTTATTTTATCTTCCTCCCCTCGTTCTACCGTCCTCTTGCATTGACTCCACTTCAGTCAATGCGGTTATTCTCAGTGGACGAGTGCTTACAGGAATATTGCTTGGAGGGATCGCGAGTGTGTATGTGTGTGTAAAGAGGAGAGATTTTGGCCAATGAACCCTTGCTGTGTTCTGTCCTCCAGTACTGTGTCTATACTGAGTAAGTGATCCCTTGGGATGCAGTACACACATCAGCATCCTCCCTATCTCTGTTTGTTTCACTCTTTGTTTCTCTCTCAGTTTCCCATTCTGTCTCCGTCTTTCTCTTTCTATATCCCCCCCCCCTCCCACCCACCCTCCCTTTCTCTTTCTACCTCCAGACAGAGGCTGCAAACAAGTACAGTAATATGAGGGGGCTGCATCAGAAACAAACACACACACTCATGATTAGAAAAATGCAGATTTATGCCCGAACTGTAAGAAGTTTATCACTTCCTCTTTCGACACCAAATAAAACAACACCTCTGCCTCTCGTTCCGCCGAGCTTTCCCTATATGGACGCGACTAATGACTTGGCTTGTATAACGTCAGCAATTCAATTTATCCACTTCACCGGCGCGCAGTGCATCCTGTTCTTTGTGCTACACTATGGTAATTGAGCCTGCGTGTCTTGACAGATGAGTGTTGTTTGGCGGTATCACTGTTGTGTGTCTCATTTCCTGCACGCTGTTGCTGATTGACTGATAAGATAAGAGGCCCGTAGACACGTCTTGAGAGCTTCGGCGCGACTAACAACCTGATGAGCGGCGCGCTGAAGTCGTGAGGAAGCTTGCTGTTGGATCTCCCAAAGGAACCTACAGAATTAAACCTTTTACGTTTGAAGCCGGACAGCAGACCATTAGAAATGTGTACATCAGATTTAGCCCCAGAACGTTTTACTGTTGCTAGGAGACACTGAAACCCTCTGACACATCTGGTCAGCTGTTAGTGCAAGTTGTTGACAAGGGTTGGAGCATCCGCTACAGTATGATATTGTTTACAAAATGAATCCGCCTTGCTGTCAATCAGTCTTCCGCTCATGCAGGAGCCTTCAGACAGGTAGTAATAAAGCACTTTCATTTTGCAGGAATTGACTGTATCATGAGAAGTTTACAAAAAAATGAAAATGTCTGAGTTCAGGCGGTGCTGTTGGCCCTTTGTTCCTCAGCTTCCACTCGTCTTCCTCCTGGGACCTCAGAGGAATGACATTCCCCTTCCACCAGAACAGTCTCTCCTTATCTTATGTCACAGCTCATCTCTTCAATAAATACCGCACGTCCTTTTCGCTCTGCTGAATCGAACATTTTCCACTGTCCTCCAACCTCTCTACCTGATCATATTCCCATCTTCCCATCCAATGGACAATATGAGGTTTATATCTCTGCTTCTTATACCGTTTCTGTGGCACCTGTCTATGATCACAACCATTTAGTTTCCGGCTGCTGTGAGAAATATTACACTGAACATATGTGTACATGAAGTTGCCAACACACACAGCAACACCGTTACCAAGGTCTTTCTCACTCTGGATCAGGCAGAACTGTACGGAAAACGCAATATGTTTGCCTCAAAGCGCCAGTGACTCCTTGAAGGACGTGATAGTTACTGCCAACATTTCTAATGTTCGCCGTAGTACTTGACTATCACCTAACATACAACACTCACAAGCTTAGTGATAACGGTTTCTTTACGCTGTGGTTTGGTTGAAGATGCAAGCCAGAGTTGGAAGAGAAAAAGGTTATTTAAGGTGAACAAATGTTGCGTACGTGCTTAGGATGGACAGCTGCTGTACATATGAGTGCCTCTTAAGCCAACAGAAACAAACTACAACCAGGTTAGAAAGCTCACATCCTATTTCTTCCGTGCCTTAGTTGTGACATCTGTTCAACCAATCAAAAGACAGAGTTTTACATGCTGCTTATCATGGCAGTTCCATTTCTTGTTAATAAACAAATCAGGGTTATAACTAGGGATGTAGAACAGAAAGACACGCCCTATGTTGCTTTTTATTTGAATATCCTTTAATTATTTAGTAGGAAATTATGATTTAAGAGGATTTTTAGTTTTTCTACTATATTGATGTAAGCTATCTTTGATGCATTAGCAATCATTTGTTTAGCTCTCAGCTGACACTTGATTGTATGCATAACGTATGCCCAGAATAATCATGATATCAAATGTTATATCGCCCCATGCCTACTTTTGCCACTCACCTACCCATAAAGAGAGAGTCCAGAGCTGTATTTACTTTACTGCTAAGTAATTACTGCCTGTTTTTTTTATTACCTTGTAAGTACAGCTGTAATTTTAGCCTGTGAAATCAAACTGAGCCGCCTGAGCCTTCCACCGTGTTCATCGCCTGTGAATGTGATTACAGCTATTGATCGATAGAGAGTGACACGATGCTGGTGGATGTCACCTGAGGAGAGTGTGTGAGTAAGACGCTGTGAGTGTGTGTGTGTGTGTGTGACGGAGACTGAAATGTGTGTCCATATGTTGGTGTGTTGGCCCATATGCTGCATGTACATACATACTGTACGCCTGGCCGTGTGTGTGTGTGCGTACGTGCGCATGTTAAACCCAGATCCAGTGTGGTAATGTGAGATCAGACGTAGGCTGTTAGCCGGAGCCTTACATCTGCTGTCAGCCACTCGCTCTAACTCTGTTAAGGACGTTATTGATTGCTCATTATTACCCCGTTCCCTGAAAGATGAGCGTCCCCTATGATCACATTAAATCTCTCCTCTGTCCAATTCTCCTGAGATGCCTTCTGCTCATCGGTGCCCATCAAATTTCTCCTCCGAGATCTGATATCAAGCAGCCTGACGTTTTTCCATCGCCTCTGGTTCTCTTGTTTGATTCGCACCAAATCATTCCATGTCTTTTTTCTTCCTTCCCTCTTTCATTGAACAGACACGGTTTAGCTAATTGATGTCTTTAAGTCTGTGTAATGGAAATCAGCGGAACACGGATGAGCAACATTTGAAATGATGATTTGTTTTTCTTTTTATTAGACGCTTCAGGTTTCCATGTTAACTTTGTGATCCGTGTTTATTGACTTAATAGCGAACAAGAGGCGCTGACAAGAGAGTCATAATATGTACTTTACCTGTCAGAGCTGGGCTATTTTAGCTCTGTTCCATTTGATTTAAAAGGCACCATCATGTCATTCAAAACCAACACATTTGCTTTTGAATTTGCGTACAAATTCAAAATGCCCTCCTCCCATCTTGAGCCTCCTCTTTTAAAGTTGCCCTTTCTCGTGCCTCGGGTTGTCATTTTCGCTGACGATAAGCAGTTGTTGGAGGGTGTCAAAGCGTCCGCCAGCGCCTGTAAAGTTTGGGACTGTTGAAATCCAGCCCTCAGTGAGAGGCCATCTCATCGGCCCCCGCCTTCCCCATGAATAATGCAGAGCTATCGACTGTGTCAGTTGAGCGAGAGGAGACGCGGCGGCAGCAGCCAGCTTGATATTCAGCTGCTGAAGCTGACTGGATGCCCTCACTTTGAGACAAACTGCTGGCGGACCGCTCCGACAGACAGGACCTGAATCTGCTTGTATGAGACCGCTGTGTTGGCGCCCAAGTGTCCCGACGAGTGTCTGCACAAATCTGTCAAATATGTGTGCACCACACCAGATCCTCACCTGCGCACTAGTGTCTACACATGTGTGCTCTCTAAATGTGTGTGTACGTGCGTCCTCGAGTGAGAATCTCCTGCCCCCTCGACACGAACAGTTCAGTCTCAATGCCACCGATCGATGGGCGTATTGATCCGCTGTTTGACTGTTTAGACAACCTGTGTGAATTCCAGCATAATGCGAGCCACAGTGGATTTAAAGACGCGCGTCCACTTCAGGTGCACGCCACCCTGTCGTTCCTGAGAGCTCCTTCCTGCTAACACTGCAGATACACAGCACAAGTAGGTTCAGTCGGAGAATAAGCAGCTGGAGGACCGCATGTTGAAGCGGCCATGTTGAATCCAATAGAAGTGATATGTTCACTTATATACTTATATGTATATAAGTGGTGGAAGAAGTACTCATATTTCTTTCCCTAAAAACATGACCATTAACCTCCCCTTCCTGCACATTTTTAAGTAGGAGAGTCTGCTTCATATTTTTTGGGGCCACAGTAAGTTTGAGCGAGTTGGCAGATCTTCCCAGAATCTATACGAAGCGTGCAGGATTTGACGCTTCCAACATGCACCGTGAAGGATCCTGCGAGTCCACAGGCTGGGGGTAGAGGTTATCCCAGCCAGGGCCTCCTCAGTAATCCACACACACACACCACAGGTCGCGCACACCAACATACACACACACTTTCGCACTGTGCCACTCACTGCGGGCGTTAATCTCCACCAACTGCTGCTCAACTTTAATCTGGCATGCTTGCCAAGAGTCATTTTACTGCTTAAAAACGTTTTTATTTGACTTGTAACACCTGTTAGTGGAATCAAACTATAACAACTTGGTTGAATTCCATTTAATACAAATAAAAAAATCCAAATATTTTTTAACATTTTAGATTCATTTTTTTGAAGAATATTTCTTGAAAAAATATTTCTTGTTGAAATTGATCGTTTTTAGCATTTGGCACCGAGTTGGCCTGCTGTTGTTGAAGTAGCAAACTATGGAGCTGTGGTCCAGTGTACTGTCTGACTACACACACACACACACACACACACACACACACACACACACACACACA
>CALSBZ010044214.1:411929-422220 GCA_943591055.1 Gobionotothen gibberifrons
GTGTGTGTGTGTGTGTTGCTTTGTGGTACTCGCCAAGGCGCATTTTCAAACCCATCTCCAGCCACCTCGGATGAGCCGGGGATTATAGAGTGACCCTCAATGCCTCTGTCTTATTGGTCTGGCCGGGGTGCATTAGGCTGCCATCCCACAAGCCTCTGTACACCACAACACACTCTGTGCTTCTTATGGCCTGCAGAAATGAGTAATTAATGTGCTGATGGACATAAGCTTATCTCATGATATGTATCAGTAAGAAAGAAAGAAAACACCAGATGAGTATCACCTGTTTAATTGACCATCCTAGGCAATTTGAAGGTGTTGTCATTTTAATTATTGTGTGTCAATGTGTTCACATGTTGATGTCTATGTCTCTGTTTCTCTCAGGCTTAAAGATGCAGTGGACCCCCGAGCACAGCCAGTGGGCCGAACAGCATTTCGACATCTCCTCCACCACGCGCTCGCCGGCCCACAAGGCTGAGGCCTACAGGGCGGTGCCCGGCCACCTGCAGCGCTCCGCCTCCTACCAGTACGCCTGGGCCAACGACGACATCTCCGCCCTCACCGCCTCCAACCTGCTCAAGAAGTATGCCGAGAAGTATTCCGGTATCCTGGAGATGCCGGGCTCCTATTCCGAGATCCCGGGGGTGATGAACGGACGGAAAGGTGAATCCGAGCCCTGGCAGGATGGTGTCTACCCCATGAGCTGCATCCCAGAGGGGGTCTCCATCAGAAAGGGGGGGGTGGCGGCGGCCTCAGAGGTGGTGTCCGGCATGTGCAGCTCCCCGGGCCTGGCCTCCAGCACCCTGAGCGAGCCCAGCTACTCCAGCAGCAGCTGTGGGAGCCACTCTGCCACAGCGCTCCACTCCTCCTCCATGGCTTCTCAGGAATACGGCCCCCCGTACAGCAGCTCCTACCTGCACAGTAGTTACAGCTCCCAGTCGGCCCCCACCCCAACTCTCCCCTCCCCGCTGCACAGCTCTGGGCTCCTGCAGCCACCCCCTCCGCCCTCCCACCCCACTTTAGTCCCAGCGTACAACGGAGGGTCCCCCAACTTGTCTAGTTATAATTACCCCCCAGCAGGCTACCCGGCCCAGAGCTCCGTTGGGCCGGGATACAGCCCTGGAGGAGCCCCCCCTCCATCATCGTACCTCCCCCCAGGCATCGCTGCCCCTACACCCCTTCCCCCCTCTTCCACTTTACCTGGATACCCATACCAGAGCCACAACCTGACCCCAATTGCCCCCACCCCTCTTAACAGTAGCTCCTCCAACTCACTGAAGAGAAAAGCCTTCTACATGGCAGGCCAAGGAGAGATGGACTCTTACGGTAACTTTGGCTATGGCCAGGCTCGGAGCTCCGCTGAGAGCCCCATGTACCGGATAGCTGACAGCAGCAGCGCCAACGGAGGCTCCAACAGTGGATTCGACAGAGGTCCTGAAAAGCCTTTTAACCCCCAGAAGCAGTCCACGATGTCCTCTGAGCAGAGGAAGTACAGCAGCCAGGCAGCAGGTGGGCCACTGACTCCACCGGCCTACGTCACCTCCACCCTAGGGGGTTCCCGCTCAACGGATTCCCTCGGCAGCTTCACCTCCCCCTCCCTCAGTGAGCAAGGTGCCGAGGATCACCGTCTCCACCTCTCCCACTCAGCACCAGGGACTACCTCCTCCTCATCATCTTCATCCTCCCGGCCTGCTGAAGAGCAGCTAAAAACCAGTGACCCTCACCTCCTGGACATGGTGACCTCTGAGATCGTTCAGCAGGGGCCCCCGGTGGATTGGAGCGACATTGCAGGACTAGAACTAGCCAAGGCAACCCTGAAGGAAGAGGTCCTCTGGCCCATTCTGCGCCCGGACATGTTCAGCAGTTTAGGCCCCGCCCCCCGTTGCGTGTTGCTGTTTGGCCCCAGGGGCAGTGGCAGGACGTTGCTGGGTCGCTGCCTGGCCAGCCAGCTCGGGGCCCCGTTCCTCCAGCTCAACGGCTCCACGCTGGCCACCAAGTGGCTGGCAGAGGGAGAGAAAATCATCCGAGCGTCCTTCCTGGTGGCGCGCTGCCGGCAGCCCTCCGTTCTGTTCATCAGTGAAGTGGACATGCTGCTGTCAGCACACCTCAGCGAGGAGAGTCCCATCAACCGGCTGAAGGGGGAGCTCCTCGCCCAGCTGGACTCCCTGCTCATGGGCTCAGGCGACGACGCAGGCAACCAGGTGTTGGTGGTCTGCTCCACAAGCCGACCCCAGGACATGGATGAAGGGTTGCGCAGGTACTTTGGCCGCAGGGTCCTCGTGCCCCTGCCAGACGGCGCAGCCCGCCACCACATCGTGGGCCAGCTCCTGGCTCAATCTCAGCACAAATACTGCCTGAGCGTGGAGGAGCTGGCGCTGCTGGTCCAGCGCACCGAGGGCTTCTCCGGACTGGACATGGCCCGGCTATGCCAGGAGGCCCTCGTGGGACTGTTACACGTCTCCGCACAAGGCATGGACATGTCGGGTATGATGCCCCGGGGACAGGTCCGGCCCCTCACCTACCAGGACTTTGAGAGTGTCTTTTGTAAATTCCAAGCCAGTATATCACAGAAAGAGATTGACACGTACACTGAGTGGAACAAAATGTTCGGCTGCAGCCAGTGAAAAGATAGATTCCGCCCTTGAGAAAAAGAGGCAAACACAATTCCTCCCCTCAGGGCAGAAGCATTGTGCTGGAGGGAAAGGCGCACAGAAGGCCAACACAAGCTCACTGAGTTCTCACAAGCAGGGTTTAGACGGCCCAGAGACCTGCTTTGATGAGACAACTGGCAGTTTTACAGTTAATGAGCAAGACTTTTAATTTGATTGCTTGACACTCCAGAAAGCCAGGCATTGTTTACACATTGCAAGCAAGTTGGCTTGAGAAGAGACGCCCCAGTGTCTGTGTAAATATATCGTTACGTTCCTGTTCTTGACATTTAGTTGGCTATCCAAGTGCCTGAAGTGGTGCTTTCTGATTTTCTTTCTTTCTTTGCCTCACAATCTACATTCATGGCATGAGCTGACGATTATTAAGAGCTTTAAAACTCCAGAGGTGAGTCTGAAAAACAGATTGACAGTTGCCATTGGTGGTGGTCAATAATTCTTTATTGTCTTGCTACTGTAAGAGCAGTAATCCATCAGGGCGGCAGTAGTCTGGGCCCTGACGCGCACTTATCTCTCCTGTGTCTGCTAAACAAACAAGCGTAACAAACAAAACTCAGGAAAGCGTTTGTGAATTGTACAGTACCTCAAGGTTTCTTGACGAAAAGCACTAAGACCTGAGAGGAGAATCCGAGGGGGTTTATGTTTAGCGAAGCAGTGTTAGGTTTACCTCGACTGGCTATTATAAATAGCAAAGAGGTGACGATGAATGTACTGAATATTTTCTGGAACGATGGAACATGTAAAGACATGTCCTTTTTCTTTTCTCACAGCAGGTGCTTTCGTAACCTGTTTCTACTTGACCAATCCTGAAGCTTATTTTCATCGCTTAAAAAAAAACAAAAATCTGTCTGGTTTTGGGGTTTTAGGAGAAATCAGGTGTCGGGTCAATGTCGTTGTATATTTATTCAAAACAACCATAATCAACATTGTTTATATTATGCGATGCTAGGCGTTAGCAGGCTTTGCTGGAGGCTCCATCAGTTTCGCTAACTTCTGTCTTGTCAGTGAGGGGAGACGTATTATTTGACATGGAGGAACCTGATGCTAAAATACCTCCAAAAAATATAAAGATCGACATTTTAGGGAATACACATATTTGCTTTCTTCTGAAATGTTTGTCATCTTAACTGCATTACTCCAGGAAGTCAGGAAGGGGGAAAGTAGAGGGTAAATTGTTGAAGGTGAAATCTAATTTCATAATAGCAACTCTGATTGATTGACATCTCTGTAATGTTATTGTCCAACAAAACACGTGGACACTATTTTAATCATTCAGAACATTTCAATCAAATATCCAATCGAAGACTAATTGAAACATCATTTCTTGGCACCTAAATGCATTTGGATACACACTTCAGTTGAGTGGAAAGCTTTGTAACATGAGTGAGGAATTGTGGTCTTAAAGTCCTTCATCCCTGAAGGTTATCTGTCGCCCATTGTGTTGGAATGTATTTTTTTCCCTTCCTTGTGTAAGAAGCTGTCCTTTAGCTCCACTGCTGCCACACATGAGTCCTTAAGCTAGTGTAATGTACGTGCACTAAAGCATTCTGTGTAATATTGTTTGGTTGAAATGTATTAGCTTTGTCTGTCCGGTATTTATCCTGAAGGAGATTTTATTCATCATCAGTTTTTTATTGTAAATCCGTCTCTATTTTATTTTATTTTGAATATAAGTACTTACTGTATGTCTAGGCCTGCTCTGTGTTGCCATCTCTGCGTCAGTGCAGCACCTGATGTGGGGGGGGGGGGGGAGTTCTGCTGAGCATCAGCAAAATTGACGGGAAGGAAAGACAGCCAGGCAGCGTGGCGGCAGCACAAGGGGAAAGCAGAGTGGTCCGTCAGAAAAGCACCCTCAAAACAATCTGTACCAGAATTCCTTCTGTCAGCAAATCCTCTGGAGAGAGAGTCCCTTTAGACAGAAAAACCTACTAATGCACTTCAGAGCACACAACAACAGCACACACTCCCCCCCCCCACCACAAACGACTTGAAACACCGGTCAACGCTGCGCTTGTTAATACGTGTTTTGTGGCCCTTTCTTTTGTCTCGTTGTGTTTTAAATCTAGCTTTCTTTTTTTTCAAACCCTTTCCTTAAGAGTTCTTCTTTAAAGCTACCTCATGGCTACAAAACATATAACGTCTTTCCAAATGTCAGAAAAAGCATTGAAAAAAAAAGAAGAAAAGTGGAGAGAATAACAACAAAGTTTTTGCGCAGTCTACCTCAGACGACTGTACTTAAAACATTTAGCTGATGGTGCACCCGCAGGCTGCAGCCGTGTGTGTGTGTGAGATGGAGCTATAGGTAACACACACACACACACCTGATTACACTCACAAACGATTTGTGAGGAGGGAAGAGTCGCCCTAAAGGTGACCCCGGAAATGTATAATCCGATACATTTGCTTTAATCTTTTGTGAACTACTGTGGTTGTGTGCGTGTGAATGTGTATATACGTGGGCACACTCTTCTTTTTTTTATTTAGTGTGTTGAATTTTATAAATTGTTAGTATATATAACACACTTGCACAACTTTAAACCAGAGTGTAACGTGTTTCTGTTGTACATACCTATACATACAATACAAATGCACCACTTGTTTATATGTGTGAATATGTTGCCATACTTGCAGTCAATGTATTTTCATGTAATCTTAGGTACAAGCAGCAACAAACGATTCATTAAAGACATTTTCTTGGGAGATTATATCTTGTCTTTTTTTATGTCACATTAACGTCTGAAGATTAATTACAGAATTTATTTATCAGTAGAAAATTGTATGTATTGCCCTGCCAAAAAATAGCCCAGCTGAAAAATGGTCTTAATGAGCCTTGAGTTAGTCACCCTTGTGTGCAATTATAAAATCATCCGTGTTGCGCATGAAGCCGGCGCTGTCGCTTCGCTCATTAAAATGTAACAATTCATTTCTCTTGCTGTGGTAAGAGTGGCAAGACCAAAACATTAAAGCATTAATTATCTTTTTCCATCACAAAGAATTTGGATTATGTGAGTACTCTTAATGAAAATGATGTGCATTAGCCCACTGCGTTTCCACGGTATCATTATATAGCTGGCAGTGAGGTGTGGGAAGCTGCTGTATAGCCTCTATAATTATCCGTGGAAACTCAAACGCCTCACAAGAGGTTACAGGGCATCGAGGGCTGCTGTTTTCTTTATTTTCCCACTTTGAAACATGCTACAGCCATGATCAGAAATAATCTGTGACACACGCTCTTTTTGTCCATCACATTTAAAGATGTTATTTTCAATCCGAGTTGGTAGTAAGAAGATGATTTTTTTCCCTTTACATCCAGCTGCTCTGTAAATAACCCGTATTCACTAAGCTGCAGTTGGTCTCGGAAATACTCAGCAGGGGAAATGATACAGGAAATATCACTGAAGTTATTATACAAATCAGGGTGCAGATTTGAATGGAAAGTCTTTTTTTGATTTAAGTGTAATTTAAAGGTTTATTCCTAGTGTGTGTGAGTCAGTGTCTGTGTGCACCCCGGGGTTATCTACCCCAACACCACTGTGTCCCCTTCACTTTAAAGGGCCCTCATTGCACAAGCTTTGCCTCACACCTCTTTGCGCGACAATTAAAATATGCTAAGTGATCATTTTCCTTAAGTAGTCTTAAATGTGCAATCCATTCAAATATGAGAGGAAATTGCCCACAGCTCGCAGAAAGAAAAAAAAACCAGAGGTGGTTGAACATGGGGGTAAAGCCGGAATAAATTATGCAAATAACACAAAGGACTTTACCACTTAAAAGCCTAATTTTCCTATAATCAGCACACTGTCGCCTAATATTTTTTTCCCACCTCTTATTAAAAGTGACTGTTCTCGTGCCGATCATCAGATGGCTCTATCTGTCACTGGTCTGTGAGCCTGCCAGAGTAAATGCTAAAGCATTTTGCCGGAGCTTTTAGATGATGGTTACATTCCCACACAAGTAATTATGCGGCGGAGAGTCCAGAAATAAGGTTTAATTATACAGTAATCGTGTGTGATGGACACTAGGAAGTGGTGAGCAGCGCCAGACTGCAATCCATCAATGACAAACCTCTGGCCAGTTTTAATTCCTCCTCATTTGCATCCTAACCTCCACACCAAGTTGCGCAAACGCTGTTAAATGTTAATAGGACCTGTCTCGCCGCTCAAAATGAATGCTTAAGCCATTTTTTTTCACTCCCTCCTCTCCTTTCATCCTCTCTTTATCTATAACCCGCTCTTTTATTCCAACGTCTTCATGCTATTCTCTCCTTTCCTGTCATCCCTCCCTCCCCCCTCCTCCCTCGCTTCCTCCCTCCTCGCAGGCCTCGCCGTGGAGGAGGCACCGAGCGGTCACTGATGCACTAATTGGGAGCAACACTTACAGTTTTATCTCCCCCCACCACTAATAGCGGTCCGCGCCGAAGCAACTCACCTTAGGAGGAGGAGGAATGGATGGATGGATGGAGGTAGGAGGAGGTGTTGGGGGGAGGGGGGAGGCCTTGAATGAGAAATTCCTCCATGCAGACCGCAGCGCAGACTCAGTGTGAGATTGGGCCCTGAAGCCATCATGGTTAATCCATATCCCGCAGGACCCCCGACTCAATTCCCTGCTTCATTAATTGAAAACGATGGCCTTTTTTTTGGTGTGAGTGAATAAAACAAGGAGCCATTTATGAAAAAAAAGCATTTTGTCTGGTTTTGTTCCTGAAGTGGCTGCAATCTCATTATGCCTCTGTGCTGCATTTCAAAATGTGCTATCATCTTTGTCTTGATTGTCTCCCAGCGTCGGGAGAGATAAATACACGCGCCGCTTTGCTGTGCTGATGCCAGGGCTGTTTTTCACCGAATCATTTGAAGTCTTATCAGCCTTTGTGGAAATAAAGCCTTTGCCTAATAAACTGTTCCACAGGCTTTGCGAGAGTAGCACATAAACACCTTTTTTCTCCCGACAACGCCATCATTAGCGCATCTTGTTCAATGCTTTACACATAATTGGAATCAACATCTATTGTTCGTGTTCTTGACCTTCCACTTGTTTTCCAGCAGACACTCAGAAACATTGTATTACTGCTGAGAGGGAATCTTAACTAGGAGAACACATGCTAAGTGCCTTTGCTTTGTTTTATCAGGGGCACATAGCTTCACTTTGAATATAACTTGAAAACCCATAGCGTTCTGATTTAATGATAACAATCCCATTGTGTATTCTAACATACAATTGCAATTAATCACATGACAATCATATGGGAAATATGGTGAAGCACTTCTGATCTGTAACGCCTTTACCGCAACATAAGTATAAATACTCAAAATCTTGCATTTAACCGTTGTTGTGGTAGTATGGGTGCAAAATGTACAGTTTTTCTCAGTAACGATGAAAAACAACTCGTTTGTTAAAGGTGAAGAACCCACAGAGAACTGAAGGGGAACTCGAAGCGCGTCGACCTTCGGCAGGGTTCTTTTCTTAAGTGAAAAATAATGCGTGTGCTGCCTGTGACTCAACTTCGCAACAAAATGGAATGGTGGACATACAAAGAACCATAAAACCAAACTTAACTCCTCAACTCAACATTTCACTATGCCCCTTTCACACCAAGGCTTTTCCCGTTCTAGCTCCGTGCTAGAGCTTTTCTGGTTCGGAACCGGTTCAGCTCCCGCTCTGTTCACACCGCTCAGAGCCCGACTGGTGCTACGTCATTGCGTCATCGTTTGCGTCATGACGTAACCGTTTGCGTGCCTGCTTCATAAAGCCAAACCGCGCGGAAACCCCTCACATCGACAACAACAACAATGACCGATTGTATTGAAGCGCTACTCGTTTTGGTTTTGCTCTGTCGAAACAAAATGGAAGAAATGGGACGACTTTACTACCAACTTTACAGTCGTTACATGCTACATTCAAAAGTTATTTACAATCATCATCATCAACTTCAACGACAATTCCGTTGGAGAAAGAAGGAAAATATACGTCCTATTCGATGGCGTTAGAGCTAGCTGTTGTTAGCCTCTGCATGCGCCAAGCTCAAAATACCCAGCTTTGCAGCATTAATTACTATGGTATAACATTAAAAGCTGATGCCCCCATCCCCGCCTCCGACGTGAGCGTGACGTATGCGGTGCTTGCTTTCTAGACCGACAACTTGTTTGTGCTTGAAACGAACCGGATTCCGGAGCTTAGAGGCGGCTCCGCTGCGGTGTGAACAGGAAAAAACGGTGCTTTTCAAGCTCCAGCTCCGACCGGCCCTGGAACCGCGTTGGTGTGAAAGGGGAGCGTTTTGCATCTTTCAGCTTATTGTTTGGATTTTCAGGCCTGCAACCGGAAGAATGGCTCTTGTTATTGGTATATTAGGCCTATATATCATATATTATGTCAAATCTGAATCTGTAGAAGAATAAAATGAGTAGAACTTCTAAAACACTTTCCACCACTACATAAAGTGATGGATCAATTGAATTTAAAATATGTGACTGAAAATTCACAAAGCTCTGTACTGAAGATGAAGATGTAGTATAAACTAAATTGGCCTCACCTTTTGCTGATGCATTCAGATTCTGTGTGCTTTACAAGAACACCCCCCATGCAAATGGTGGTCTTGATTATGCTAATATATTATTATGTTAATAATGACCACCTTTAATAATGCATGATGTTGGCATATTGATAATGCAGTGCATTTATTGTCATGCAAATGATATGTTGGACGGCTTATTAATTGACACTTATCAGAGAATGAGCTTTGATTTGGTAGAAAATAATAATTAATAATGTGATTCATTCACTCTTATCTAAAGGGTGTCACTCACTATTCCAGATCAGAGATGTTCTTTAGTTTTAACAGCTGGCAGTTATCAATCCGGTTCTCTCTTAAGAGGCTCCTGTGCAGCCATCATCAGGATTCAAAGGCGCCAAAAACCTGATCCATTTGATCGCGCAGCCCCCATGCTAACGGGGAGTCAGACGTGAGTCATCCTCACTCCGATGCCCACCTCCCTCGGCAGAAAAAAACTTAAAACGAGCCTTTCGAGCGTCACGGGAGGGTACCTTCAGAAACACTCTCTTTTTTGTGTGTGTTGTCAGATCGGCGGCGCTTGTGGAGTGTTCACAGGCACTCGGGGATGGGCTGTCGTGTTAGTGCTGAGTGGCAGACCCACCGACTGACAGCCAGCCAGGTTGTCTCTGGAGGATTCCTACTGAGGAGGTGTCGCTGAGTGAACTATCAGGCACTGTGATGTGCATTAGGCTGTGCACGAGACCTCTACAAACACACGTTTTTTCAGAGTTTTTATTATAAGAGATTCATTAGCTGTCTACTTTTTTTTAGATCATCACTCATGAAAGCCTTACATCTTCTTTGACAGTGATGGACAGGTTGAAATAACTCCCTGATTGATTTTATACCAGCACATCCTGTACCAACACCATCATGTGTTACTGTAAGGAAAATCCCCGTCTGATTTTCCACCACAGTGTTGGAGGTGCACTTTCCTACGTGATTTTCTCCCGGCTATAATGCCACATCGTGTATAACTACCGATGGAGACATCCAATTAGTAGCCAGTCAGGCTGTGTTAGCTTAGTTAAGAACACACACCTACACACACACACACACACACACACACACACACACA
>CALSBZ010044214.1:438532-450805 GCA_943591055.1 Gobionotothen gibberifrons
TGTGTGTGTGTGTGTGTGTGTGTGTGTGTGTGTGTGTGTGTGTGATGATTCATCGTGTGCCTATATGTATGTACGCTTATTATGGAACATAGAATTAACCGCACACAGAGCTTGATTACAGGCGCTCTCAAATCAAGGCTAACCCACTGTCTCTAAAACACTGACTAAGATGACACCAGGTTCATTTGAATGATGACATGTACTGTTTAATGTGTAAATGGGAGAAAATGTACATCCTCCCTTTAAGCTGTATTTAAGGTGTTAAGATTCATTGATTCAGTTGATTCATCAAAAGGAAAAAGGTGCTTTTTTCTAAGAAGAAAAGAGTGTTCATCTCTTAATAAACCCTAGAAATGTTAAAAATTAGTTATTTTTTCTCCTTTTAATCTAAAATGACTGTTTTACTTCTTCAGGTTTTTTCAATATTGACATAATGAAACTCCTTTTGGGGAAATGAATGCTTTTAAAAGGAAAAGTTCAAGCAGGAAGGGGGATTTGTGAGGGACTATTTGCAGCTGCGGATTAATCCACATTTGGGTAGCAGTAGTGTATGAGTGATTAGAATAATATAGGAACATCATTGGCTTAATGGCATTAACTTGTAAGCTGACATAATTTAATCAGATCAACCGGAGACAAACTCTTTGAAGAGTGAAATCTTTTTAGATATTTGTTTGACTCTTTGGTGAAAATCCCGTGAATTCTTTTATGGGGAAAATTGAATGGTTAAATGGTTAGAACGTGCTGCGGACATCATACACCATTAGGACATGTTGCTTTATGAATGATACATTTCCTCCTTCACGAAATCCACGTCTTAATCTCCGTCTAAGCTCCGAGCGGCACCCCGGGTCTGCGTGGCCGGGCCGGAGGATGATGTGGTCTTAGGCTAAAGGGCCCATTGCTCATGAAGCTGATTGTTCACCTGTGGATAAGGCTTTCAGGTGCTGCGCACGGAGCGCCCTAAGCATTCGCCGGCCTACGCTCACAGAATAAAGATCTGCCTCCCTCCGTGCTTCCTTCCAAATGCACACACACAGTCCTGATCTCCTGCATTCATCCTTCTCTCTGTAATTCTTCTTCTCCATCACATCTCCTGTAGCTCTTTTTTCTCACTCACCTGGAGGCATCTTGTATTCAACCATGAATGCGGTGAGTGAAATTTGGCGGCAAAACTTCTGTTTAATCTTTTTAACCTTTTTTTTTGTTTACAATCATCCTTTATAGACATACTTCCTAACAAACTACATTTATAGAAGCGCTCAAGTGTTGGAACCCTGAACATTAATAAGCAGCAGCGACTCAAGTGTTGCGTACACTTAATAACAAAGCATGTCTCCGACTCCCCTTCCCTCCATCCGCTGCCCTTATTAGCATACAATCTGAATGCTGAGAGCGCCGACAATGGTGAGGTCAGTGCCGCTGGATGGGGTCAATTCTGAGGACGGCTTGGCAACACGCTCTGTATGTGTCTTTGCATACTGTAGGAAATCTATTGCGGTGGGAAGTTAAGTGGCGCTGAATGCCAATAGTAGACCTTCCAGACTGCCTTCTTAAAAATACAAAGCATGGCCCTGCCAATGGCGTTCTGTTCCATTTTACCTTTTGAAGAGGCAATCCAAGAGTTTAACCCCCAGAATATTATCTCTCTCCCTTCTCCTGAGCAGAATAGCCAGCACTCATCACTCAAAAAAAAAAAAAATACAATTTTGTTCCGTCGGTCTGTTCCAGCCTGCGATAATCCGAATCCACTTTTAGAGTACTGATAAGACAACCTATTAAATGTAATTATAAAATGGGTGGTACAAATTGTTAGTGCTATCTTCAAAATGTCTTAATGTCTTGAAATAGCCCTGGTGATTTAAATCATTTTAGCATTTCCTTGCAATTAGCTTCCACATAATAATACTGAAGCTAATTTCTGCACGGCGTTTGACATTATAAATGTAATTGGCTCCCGTTCACATCCCCACTGTGACACATCTATCAAGCCTCACGGCCGACATTTATGTGTGTGTGCTAGCAAACACGTGCTAACTCTTGCATGCGGGCTGCTTTGCATCTACCATAAACAGTCACCTTTTGTTTTACCCAAATCTATCTCCCCGCATCGTTATAAGGACCCGCCATTGATTGGGCTCGGTCTTTCAATTTAATGCTCTCGATAAAAATAAGAATCTACAATGCATTCTAATTACACTTCTTAGGTGACCTATGTAACGACTGTTTCCCAATGAAGGCTCATTAATTGGCCTGTCACAGTTCAGTTGGAGGCTATTGTGCCACTGTCCTTTTCATAGGCGTGCCGGCATGACCAGCATCACTGAATGCTCATATATAAGAGCTCCAATAACAGTTAAAATGCTATTAAAGTGGATGAGGCACGGCTATGCTGCTGCTCTCTAATTTGAGACACTGACTGGAGGGGTGTGTGGAACACTCTCTGGGGAAAACCATTCCCCACTGACTCCAGCATATGTTGGGTGTGCGCACACACACAGAGACACACACACACACACACACACACACACACACACACAAGCAGACCGTCTAATTGCCACGGGACTGTAAACTGCAGCTGATAATGGTATGGTCATAACAATTTTTCTCTTAAACAAATATCCCCATGCGTACACACATATGCGAGTAATTATGGTATAAAAGGTATTTTGTTTTAGACTCAGTCACCAGAGTCATATATTGTACGAATAAAGGAAATATAGAGAGAGAAAACTTGAAAAAAAGTGTATTCAGACGCAGATGCTCCTGCTATGCTTTTCTCCATGGTTCAGGGACATCACAAATTAAAGACCTCTCATGAGTAAATAAGTGATTTTCTCCACTAAAATGCATCTTTCAGAGATGTTATGTTCTAGAGGTTTATTATTAAGGAAATGAATGGTCAAATAATGCAGGAAATTTGAATACAAGGCAAGGTAAGCCTTTCATACAAGGTAGAGCTCTCTGAAAAGCGCTGGCTCTTGATGGATTATTTGGTAATTTCAGACCATTTTGTTATAGAGGCTAGCCTTGCAAGGGATAACAAAGCAGCGCTTTCGGCATACGAAAATGATTCTGTTTAAGGGCAATCTGTGACAAAGTTTATCAAATGAATTTTATAAGAGAATAGAAGGTTGTTTCTTTTGGAGAGATGCCAATTTTCAAGTAGCACTCCTTGCTTCCCAACTCTGAAAGACAGTCTTTTATTTCTAATATGAATGGAGTTTAAATAGGTGGATGGCGACCAATCGAGCACATGAATAACTTTCTCCAAAGAAACTGTGAAAGAAATATGTTTGAATGACAATTAGTGATAATAAACATTAAAACCCAACCTTAGTTACACTCGGCTCTTTCTCTGTGGAAAAAAACACACAGAACAAACTAATTATTTGTAATGTGTATATGCTTGGTCTCATTTCAGCATCATCTTTTAATAACACCGATTTAATGGACTGGTATTTAGAAAAAGGCTACTCCATACATACTTAATACCATTACTGACCAAATTAACCTTGAGTGGATCTTAATTACATTTAGTTCCATCTGGTTGGTCATGCATTTCACACAGCTCGGGATATTACTAATGGACAGGGGGCTGACTTTTTATTTTTCTAACACAAAGTTTGCTTTCTACTTATTGTATGAGATTTCCACTCCTTCCTAAACATAAAAAATGTAATATTTCCTCCTATTGAGTCCTCTGTATACAGTACAACCTTGAAAGTTCTACTCTTTTATAAAATAGCTGTGATTTAAAAGAAATATATAAAAGAGTTTTTGTTATTGCTGGGAGGATGTACTTTACAGAATTTCAATAAAAGTACCATATACCTTCAAACACTTGATTCACAAGTTGGCTTATCTTTTATAGCCTAAGGATGAGAGCATGTTATGTAAATTTCATTATGGCGTTCTTAACTCCTTTTAAAGATTATCAGACAAAACAGGAACATGCAGTATCAGTGGTTTGAGACAGATGCATCAATTTCTGCCTGACAAGATCCCCTCTTTTGATTACAATTCACTCCATGACAGGCTCTCAACTGCCACTCACGCAGTCATCTGTCAGTGTGATTCAGTACTATACAATATTATTCAAAAGCATACTTGAATTCTAATGAGAATCCCATTGACAACTTATTGCTCGACCCGCTGATGAACATTGATTGAAAAAGGGGTTTGGTTTGGAGTGGAGCCCCCTCGGTCTAAACTGGACTGGAGGGGAGGGAGGGGCGCAGGGCAGAGAGAACAGCCATCGGTATGAAGACTGCATCAAACTGGGGCCTGATGGGATCAATGGTCTGTCCCCCTCGCAACAATCACAGCTTCAACACAGGAATAGTGCTATGTCTACTTCATAACCTTCTGCTGAGGCTTGTTTTGCATGCAGAAAAAACGTCCCCTCGTGCAAAAGTTAAGCACCGAAATGGCAATTATACCCTTCATGAAATTAGACCTGCATTTCCAATTGATGGCAGTTTTTTGGAGTTTGCCAACCACAGCCATAGATCAGAGGAAAATTGGCGATTATTCCATGTGCTACGACTGCCAAAGTAATATCTAGCTGGTTAAAATGTGGATCTGTGTCCAAGTCCAAATCGGATACTTGTCAAATAGTTTTGACCGGCAATTGCAGGTACTGTAAAGCCAAGGAGACTGTGACCACGAGGGACGAATCAGGTATGAGAGTCGTGATTATTTTCTTATGTATTTAGCTGAAAACCCCTAACCAAAAAAGACAAGTGAACTGTCTTGTGTGACTCTGTTCCCGATCATTCCCATACTTTGCAAAACCACCAGAACGTCATCAAAATCCATTATAAGCAGTAAAATGTGAGTAATGTGATCAGAACAGCAATCTTTGAGGTGTAGGCGCCATTTGTTGGAATGCTTTTTGGTTCTGGTGTCTTCATACATCATACATGTGTGCATCTGTCTGACATCATCTGTGTGTATTTGCTTACAGCTTGTTTATCTGCCCACCAGAACAGGGTGTGTTCTCACATTATGGCCCCTCCAAGTCCAAGGCTGGCATGCAATAACGAAGACAGCACTTTCAATAACCTTGACAGACAGATTAAAAAGAGGATTCAATAGCTACTCTTCCCCATGAGCACTCCATCACAGAGGCCGCTATCCTTCAACGCCGCTGCTCTCTCTCCCTTTATCGTCAGAGCCTGTCAATCACACGGTGGCTTGGCAAAATGGCCTCTGCTACTCCTGGGGAGCTGCTACTGTGTTCTCGCTTATCCTTTGGTTGCGGGTTAGAGAGGCACGAACACAGCAGGAAGAGCCTTATCGTTTGGCAGTGTGTTCATCGTCACCATATCTCCCCTCTTACCACACACGGGGGTTTGGTGACGCTTCCATGAAGAGGTCTGCAAGGACAATCACATTCTTGCACATCATGTCCTTCTCGTGTAACAGTCCTTCCTTCACGTGGGTGGCCCTGTCAATCCCAGTTCCTACTCCCGCATTTCTATGGTTTTCTGAACAACCACAACCTCCTCCCATCCACCATCCCTTTCAGGCGCATTGCTCCCGAGCTCACAGGCTTAGATCCCCCTCTTCGAGTTTTCACCGCGGCTTTACTCGCAGCCTTTGAAAGTTCACAGCCTGTCTTGGAGGCACAGAGAGGGAAAATCAAACTGCTCGAGGCGGGCTCGGATCACAGGTGAAACCCTATGAAATAAATAAAGGAGGGGGGGGGGGAAAGAATCTTGATATGAATTCAGGAGACACGTTGCCTGAAGACGGGGCACAGAGTTGAAAGAGTTTTTTCTCAATACCAGGTATCATCTCCAAGGTGCTTATTTGTTATTTTCTACCATTATCGTTTCTTTGTGTTACATCATCGTCCAGCTTTGGGGTTACTTAAGGTGGAGGACTAAAACCGTGGGTGGCAATTATTAGCACGACTTAAGCCTAATCGGAATATGATGAGGAGGGAAAGTTGTCCAGAGGTTATTTCCAGCTTATGTACTCAGTCTATATCAACAATAGTGTAAGTGATATATCGGCTAATTAATGGTTCCAACTGCTTCCTAATTGCTGTGCCCCCTGACCTACTGTTACCTCCTGGTAGCTGGTCTCCGCCCCAAGGGTATCGGAGACGCCTGTGCTCCCACGGACACACTCAGACACACACACCCAGGCACAGCGAGCTACCCCTGTGATCCCTGAATGTCAGGCTAAGGGCATCCAGAGGCCAGCAGTCCTCTCAGCATAGCATACCAGGAGTTGATAAAGAGCATGGAAACACACAGTGGGCAGTTTAGCCACTATAATCTTGGGGATTACAGGTCAGAACGATTCCAGACACAAGAAAAAACAGAGTTGAGACACCCAGAGAATGAATATAATGTGTGTTACACTTCAGCCCCATCAGCGGTTACTACACACCAAAGCTGTAATTCACATCAATATTTCAATTTCAACAATGGATTAAATGTGTGTAGGCCTAATGTGAATAGTGTCAAAATCCATAGACTCATAAACGGACTCTGTAGTCCCTAATAGTTTTGCTTGAGGTTTTTTAGCTGCGTTTTTATCTTTTATTTTTTTGGTTTTCAAGACTGTGCGCAACTTTTCTGTTGTGGTTAAGCTCTCATAAACATTGAGTCTAGAAAAACTTCCAGTGAAACCTAACCTACCCAGCGCTTTCATTTGTCCTAACCAAAGACTTCCAAAACATAATTGACAATATATTTCCATTGTTTATGATCATACATTTACGGAAACAGGCTGTTAGCATACATGAGTGTCTAAATCCTTTCTTGTAACTCTTTCTCTGCAAAACATTTTAAGATATCTATTTAAGGAACACCTGTTAATTATAAATGGTGTTTCTTGCCTTATCATTGCCATACCAAAGCAGCAATTCACCAAGACATCTAGTTCAACGTTTAAGGTCAATTTAAAGTAGGGGGGGAAAAGAGGCTCATGATCCGGAAATACAGATGTCTGTGTCTATTTTCAACCCCATTAGATATCACTGACTGATTATATGCTGCTGTTTATTAGAGCAATCATGGGATTCAATGCATTAAACCACCCCTTCAAAACTTAATCTATCGCTTAATTAAAGTTGTCCAATATGAAAACAGGACCAACCTACTAAGAATGAACTTCAGCCCTCCATTGTCCCTCCATCTGAGCTGCGGACACTTGTGAACATGCTAATGAAGACGTGTTAAGATACAGATTCAGGTCCATTTGCATGCAATTACAGCACATTGCTTAAACGCCAAAGCTGTCAGCATCCATGCGTCCACATATCCTGCATCTGCGGTTCTCCGGAGAATTACGAACGACAACCCCCCCCCCCCCACACACACACACACCCCCCCCGTTCCACCAAACTCATTGCTCTGCCTCTGCAGTTTTGTGGCAAATGGCTGTAGTCCATTCAAACGTGTGAAATTGTAATCATAGCTGTCTCTGGATGGGTGTAATTAATGTGCTCTATCACAGACATTTTGATGGCCAGTGTGGAGCATGTGGGGAGCCAAGCCAGCGAAGGACGTCGGCTAAATGATGTGCTATTATATGGAGTGTTTGGTCATTTGTAATAGCATGCGGTGAGGAATGCATGATGAGCAAAGAGGAACGTCCTCCTGGTGCTATCATCATTGTGTTCATTAATTGCATTGTTGATGGTAGTTGGTAACACAGCAGGTTGGAGTGTTTATGTGACAGATATAGCTCGCAAATGAGCTTTTGCTAGAAATTGGGAGCCGTATTCGTTAAGAGATTTGAAATGTACCTGGTTTTGATGTTTTTTAACAAAGTTTGAATGTTCCTTAACATCTCCCTCTGCGCTGCCTGTAGATTGATAGATTTTATAGCACAGTCGTTAGCTGAACAGATATTAGAGGAAGATGTGTTTAACTGATGGTGTCAGTAAACAAGAGGCCAACTCAGATAAGAAACGGCGAGTGAAAGAGCCGGAGGAAGAGTGATGCGTACAGAAGCGTATCCCATCAGTCTCAGTGTCTCCGCTCAGACAAATTAGGATTTAGGATGTGGGATGTGCATCCTCAGACAGAATAAATACATCTTCTCTCTGTGATGGATTTATCACCCATGGGTCTGCACATGACAAACAAGCATTAGTGTCATCATGAGAGCTAAAGGAGGGAGAAGACGAAAGGAGGATTGATGGAGGACGTTCTGCAGCAATGTGTATGTTTCTGTTTCTGTGTGTTGGGAATTCCTGACATGCGATATGCTTCATGTTACGGTAAACTACATGTGCCGGTAAATCATGGGGTTACAAAGTGGTCCCTGACTGGTGAGGGTTGAAGTTGGTTAGTTGTGCTACCTAGATTTTGTTCAGGAAAAGATGACAGTTTGAGGTGAAAATCCTGTGTGTTATATATATTTTTAAAGATATTTAACAGTTTTTATTCAAAGCCTCCTTCATTGGACCGGCTTTATCCATCCAGCAAGCTCACATCTCATACTAAGAAATCCTCGCTGGCCTGTAAACATTCAAGCCTTTCCACAAAATCCAGTTTGAATGCCCTACTTACTCACTCTTTCACTTAGTATGAATAGTATGTTAGTACATGGTTTTGCACAGACCCATGATCTCGCTGCATTCAGCTGTGAACGCCACGCAGGTGCAAGGGGCAGTAATATTAGTTATAAAGATTGCAGCAGCGGGGCAGAGGTCCTCTCGTCCTGCAAAAGTGGGAGTCAAGCCCTCAACTGGCAACATGTCTCAGGGCTGTGCTGCATCACACACATCCTCTCTGATGTTTTCTCTCACTCTGTAATAGTTGAATGCTGGTGCAAAATGATGATAGAGGCCATTAGTCTTTGATTCTGAAAGACTGTCACCCAAACCTGACATTTACTGTTGATGTGATGCACAATAAAATCCATCAGAGCTGCGCTGTAAATATCTCAAGGTCTTCATTTGATTTGGGAAGAAAAATACAAATAAAAAGCAGCAGCGCTGAAGATACAGGTGCTGAAAGATAGCGTTTCTGCTGCCCACTAAATCGGTTGATCCTTTATTTCCTGAAATATGAGAGCTGATCACACCAGTGAGTGCACTATATATATATATATATTGCCAATAGTTGTGCACATACAAGGAATTGCTCTGATGTAAAATGTTGCATTAAAGGGGAATTCAGTTCAGAACAATTATAAATACAAATTAAAATATTTAAAAAAAAGATTAAAATATGACCAATTATTCTGAATAAATTAAAAATGCTCCGAATTTTAAGTGGAAAGCTGTGCAGTTAAAAAAAAATGTCATGATTGCATAAATGCCCCCCCAAACCCTCACTAAATATTTGTAATGTGAATGAATCATCATTATCTGTGGCATGGATTATTAACATTGTGCATGTATGTGTAAGAGGGTTTTTTGTTAATGCTATATATCTAAAGCTAGCTAGTTGCCCCTTGATTTCCAACCTATTATTCCAACCCCTATAATACACTTCCAGCTGTGTATAAATATATAGGATTGCATACTGAGTTGCTTCAATCTTTACCTTCCCAGCAGACTGAGGAGGAGTGCTTCACCTCTGACCCCACCTGCGTGATTTGTTACACCTTTAACTACACCCAGCATGATGTCACAGGGTCACAGGGTCACCTGCAGACGTGTGGAGTGAAAAATCATACTTTTTACAGCACTGCATGATAAATAATCAGAATCATCACAATCAAAGTCAGAACACTCGTTATAATTGTTTTTATAGACGGGGGAAATTGGATTGCTTTGTTCCATTTAGGAATAAAAAGAAAATGCAATTAAAAAAAAAAAAAAAGTATATTTATATTAACTTAGAGAAGTGGAAAAAAGTGCAGAAATATGACAACAAAAGATATGTAAAAACATAGCAATTAAAAATCATATTAATGCTAAAAACTTTTCTGAATGCACAGGTGAACTTGAAATAAATAATTATGCTACCTACACATGGATGTATCATTATCTATACAAAATAAATCAATAACTAGCAGAAACAATTATTTTCTTTTAATTTATTTAATACATTAAGGCTACTAGTTTGAATACATATTTTCGGAGATTTTATCAGAGTTGTATTGGTACTTTTAAGAATGACACAATTAGGATACCTGATAAGGTTTTTAACACGTGGCAGGCAGCACCAAAGCAATCATTTCTGACCACCTGAAGAGAGGACACTCTTTCCTTAACCCTTTAGCTCCTTCAGTAACAAGTGCCACGTACGGCAGAGGCAATTAGGATACCTGATCTGGATTCTGCTAATAAAGAAGCTCTACAGAGGGTATTTAGACGTCAGTGGGATTAGGGAGATCTTTGTCATGCAGATCTCCGGAATACCCCATGGCGTGTGAGATAAAATGAAGACGAATCCTTAGTAGAGGAAGAAGAAGAAGAAGAAGAAGAAGAAGAAGAAGGAGAAGGAGAAGGAGAAAAGAGGGAAGGGAGTGGAGGACACAGAGCTCTCAGCTAATGACAGGGCTACTCTGCATCACTGCTCTGACTAATGAGCACTCCAACCAGGGTGAGCCTAAAGACCAGTGCACGCACATGTGTGGAGGAAACTTGCAGAAGCAAAAGGAGGGAGGAGGAGAGCCTGGGATCCGCGGTGCGTGACAACGGAGGAAGCTCTTAATAATTCACATGATATTGATTTAGTTACCTGACTTCCCACTTCACTCCCACGCCCTGGGAGAGAAAACCCACCTGTAGGCTCCTAAAACCCCCCCCCCCCCCCCCCCACCCTTTTTCTCCCAACACTCACATAATCAGCTTGATGACCTCTCCAAACTGCACCTGTCATTAGGGTGATGATAAGTATGTGTAGCATGGCTGTAATCATTTCACATCTCAAGAAATCTGAATATTAACACATCCTGGTTTTTTTCATTCAAACACAGTTGCATTATTTGCCCTTTTCCTCCTCATGGAAACATCTCCCTCTCACCGGTTTTAGGAGGTTTCTTTGGACTCAACAGCTCCTCATTTCATCCTCTCATTAACCACACATGAAGACATCAGGTATGATCTCTTTCTCACGTCTGTTTCTCATATGTAGCTCATAAGAAGCAGTGGAGGTGTGGAGCTCGTTTCCTGATATGCATCGCCACCCTGAGGGCATGCTGGGTAAAACCTTGTAGTAGAAATCATTCCACATATATTAATTTTGCGTCACAGGGGACTGTTTGCTGTTTTTAGCTCATGTTCCGGTTAGGATTTAGAGGTGCAAAGATACATTTATAGGTGTTGAGAATCCTGCAGAATTAAGACTTTTCATTTTCTTTAGAGGAGAGATAAACAAGCTACAGAACTGTACTTTAAATACCACATTTCATGGTGAATTAAAGTACGATTTTCTGCCTTTTTAAACAGAGAAGATGCATGTTTAGAAGCAGGACATTGTATTATAAAATGTCAAATCAGTTATGAGAATAATGAATAGATTCCGAGGGAAAATAAAATATTATTCCTCCACTTATACTGATAACAGTATGCTGTTTAAATTAATTATAGTAAACATTTAATTAATAGCAGGTTATGGTGATACAAAAAGTGTTTAATAGGAACTGATTCTGAACTGATTTATTTCCCTTTATTTTAAAAAGGAGAACATGAAGGCTTTTTAATTGATCACACACTCTTATGTTTTTCTTTATGTATGTGTTATTTCAACTGGTATATTTGAATGTGTATGTATTTAAATCTAATACAAATACAACTATAAAGAAATTAGAGCAGAACAATTGGTTCATTATATTGCAACATTGAAGTGGAAGTCAAGTTTAGTGACTATTTGGACCTAACATCTCGCTGCACCCAAAGACCACACGGTGATTTCAATCTGATCTTCCCTAATATGTTATATGGAATGAGCTCATCCTCAACACAGCATGATCACTAAACACACAGACGCTGCTCTTGTGAAAATACAGGAATATATCTGCATTGCTATAAATCATATTTACCATGTGCTTCATGTAGCGATCTATTGCTAACAGCTTATTTTCTTATATTTTAACATATCTTAAGGGACTCTTTATTTCTATATATATGTATTGCTTAAGTGATGAGAGGGCGGCTTGTAATTGCTAAATAGAACTGGTGTTGCAGTGAGAGTGTTGGTGTTACAATAAGGACTCATTGGTGTTCTTTAACATGCATGCCTATGGAGTGCCATCTGCTGGTACTGCATGCAAAAGACACTCTTATGTTTTGTAATATCACAATATGCACTTCGATTTATCTCCTTAGCTTATTTCTTCTATTGTGTGACT
>CALSBZ010044214.1:455805-470517 GCA_943591055.1 Gobionotothen gibberifrons
TGTGTTGGCAGCTAACAATTTGGGTGGTTACTCAAACCTTTTTCAGAGCCAGGGATGTAACTAGATTTAGCACCCCAGGTGAGTTATTTGTCAGCAGCAACGAGAAACACATTTAGCCGTTTTAATAGGACTGAGGGGAGTAAAGTGTCCACTCCCACGCCTTTGGGTGGTACATTGGTGAGACTGATGCCAGTGCACGTACACCTGCAGTACAGTCGTGTCTAATCCAACGTGATGTGGTGATCACAGTGGTTTTAAAATACAGTGTGGGCCTGTCTCTCCTCCTCAGAGAGCTGGGTGCTGCAGGAAATATATTCATGTGAAAACTTAAACATCACCTGGCAACTTCTAGCAAGCCTTTGATCAACTAAGAGCTACTTCCTTGGCAACAGTGGCCTGGAGGCAGTAAGATGCACAATTCATTGAGAGAAGATAGCAAACTTAAAAGGATGGAACTTTCGTTTAGTGCCAATATGATGTTCACTTATCTTTGTTATAGTGAAGTGTTGACAGCAATTGGATCCATTGGCATAACAGTTGAATACAGACATTCATGGTCCCCAGAAGATGACTCAAAATGACTTGAGCAATCCCTTGGCTTTCCCTGCAGCGTTATCAGCAGTGAACCCTTGACTCTAATTAGAACATCTTAACATATTACTCCCAATGAAACATGTCGTATATGTCCTTGTAAGTGTGGTGACATGCCTTTTAGCTCAAAGCCTAACTGCTAGCTGCTACCATGACTGAAAACCATATTTGTGCCAGGAGTGTTTATGATCTCCTGCCAGTCACATTGCAAATTACATTAGATACAGTTATTAATTGTCAGCATGGTAGTTTGTGCTTGGAAGGACAGAAAGGTTAAGTTGTTAATTGTATAAGTGGCAGATCGGAGCTTCAACACTACTTGTTTTACACTTGTATGTAAAGCAGTATTCATATGAGTGTCTGCTTGTTCATCTGAGTGCTGTCATTACAGAGAGCAGCACAGGACAGGTATCAATCCTGAAAGCTTCCCCTCTCTACAGCTTGGGCAGCTGCGTGTCCAATTATCCGGTGGAGAATCAGATCCGTAGCAGCCACCGACTTCAGTCTAATGCCTTGCCAGTGGAGCAGGCATGATGGGAAATCCCACAGAGCCATGGCTGACCCTACTGTTCCAGTTAAACAAGCCATTTATACAGGCCTAAATCTGACTCTGCGTAAAGCCAGGCTGACTCAGGGAAACATGTCGTGACCGGTGAAGAAGAAAGATACTAGGATTTTCTAGAGGGAAATAAGAGGTGTAGAAGTTGGTGTGTGTGTCTCTGTTTTGTGTTTGCATTGTGGGGAGGTGGAGGTGGCGGGGAACACAATCCGAGCATAGGGATAGGACAAGTTGCCACGGCAACCCTGGCTCCTGATCCCCCAGACCGGCTGGAGCTGGCGCCGAATGAGAGCAAGAGGAGAGAGGAAGAGAGAGACAGAGCGGAGGAGAAGGAAGAAAGGGGGGGGGAGGAGAGATGCTGGAGTGATGCCAGAAGGGACGGAGACATCGCACAGGAACAGTCTCCAAAGGGACGACCTCGTAATAGTTAGGCCATCTGAAAGCATCATATCTTCGTGATCTGACAAGACTCAACACTCTCACACACAGGGTATTGGAACAATGAATACGGATACACACAAACATGCAGGTTTTAAAGCCACAGCCAGCAGACCTGGTTAGCATATCTTTACATAAACACTGGAAAACACGTGGCAAAACCATATTTGCAAAACAAAACAAGGTGTGGGTTTACATGGGATTATGTGAGGGACTATTTCTTGGCCTGGTGCAGTGACTTTTGGTTGTTATTTGCATTATTTGAGGAGCCAAATTATTTGAATTTTCTATAATATGGCTCTCTCTCTCTCCATGTGTTTTCTCTGGCATTTGCATGTCCGTTTGTCGCACAACACCTGTGAGTGTATCTCATGTTTTTAATTACAATTACAAAGGTAAACAAAGTCTAAACATACCCCGCTCCCTGTGTGCTCTGTCAACAGTAAATGCTTCATAATGTTGGTTTAATTGTGTTTGCATTGTACTCAGGGTATGCATCCAATTATAAACATTGTATATCTTACAAGGGGAATTCTATGACTTATAAGGCTTGAATGCCATGGCAACATCACATGTCTTGATAAAATGTATTTCCCAGGCAAGATTATGGGGTAGAATGCTCACATTACTCACTGCTTTGACACTAGAATAGCTTACATATCCACATCCCTGACTGGATATTGTTCGATTTGTAGAATGCAATCTATATTTAAAACTTTAATGTTGCCTAAAGCCTTTCTTCTGCCAACTGAGGGATATATATACTAGACTGTATTCCAATATCTTTCCTTAGAAGCAAACGCAGACTCACGATTGTGGCCAGACGATGATTCATGGGCCTTGTTTGTGATTCTGTAGCTGGGGAACATCCAGCTGCTGTCATAAATACATGTAATTGTCACCATCTGTAATGAGAATCGCTGCTTCATTTGATTACTCAGAGGTGTACGGTGACGAGTGCAATCTCAGGTGTTAACACGTGTTTACAGGACGACCTGAGCGCTCTGCAAAGCCACAGCCTGCACTGTACATTCAAAAGAGAAATGACATTGAGGTCGCTCGGCAGGAGTCACTGCAGGGCAGAGAAATGCTAAATGCAGAAGCAGGAGTGAGTGCTATGCTCATGGGTTTGGTGGAAGGAACTGGCACAAGGAGCTGATCTGAGAACTGGCTTGGGATTTGTGCTAATGATGGTCTGAAAACAAGATTTTACTTTCAAAAATCCTTGAAATTTGAGTTTGCTACGTAACACAGTGGTGGGTTGTAACTAAGTACATCTACTCAACTACTAAGTGTCATTTGAGGTACTTGTATTTTACTTTTACACATTTCATAACCCCGGTAATCTTATACTCCACTTCGTCTGATAGGAAAATAATGTTTATTTATTGGATTTTATTAATATATTATTTGTACAACATTTTGTGCCAATCCATTTAGTAGAAGTAGTTCTTACAACTTTATTTTGTTTATGTTGTAACTCCAATCAGAAGTGGTAATACGCCAACATGACTCCACTTAACCATAATGGCACCATTCCAATGTCCTACACAAACAGAAACAAACACACACCACCCATAGAGACAGTCATTCCACTTTTGCACCTCGAGTGGACCAGCAAAGAGAGGGGACATGTACAGGGTGATACATCTCTGGGATGACACCTCTCTGTGGGGCGATGAGCTGTGCAGTCACAGGCGTTTAGCTGTGATGGCGACACTGACAGAAGACAAAGCCACGGGTTTACAGGGAGCCGCCGGCTGTATCTTCGAGTGACACGTGGGTTATCGTTGACACGCCAACACTGTGTCCCCGCCGCGTATTTCCCATGAACTGCTGAGCTGAACTGCTCCCAAAAGATAGCAAGACAGCAGATGAGCCAAGGTGAGACATGTATCTGTGGAAGGGGCCAGCTGTGGGAAAAGTCTGGGACAAAGTTGGATGGGGCACTGCACTGCAGCGAAAAAACAAGTTTGACAAACAGCATTGTCAGATCCCAAACTCTGTAAACCTAATTTGTGTAGACTCTGTCATCATTCAGCTGTGATTTTTCTGTCAGCTTTGTCATTTTCTTGCTCACAGCCAGAGCAGAGATCAAGGGCCAAAAAAACCAAGAAGAGGCAGAAATATACAGAGAGAGGATAGAGACACAGGGTCATTCCTGGGTGCCATTTACCCCGGAGTGAACCGTGGATTAGGGGGCCAAGGCCTGGCTGACCGATCGAAATTGCTACACATACTGAACAGATTAAGTTGAAAATGAATGGACTAACCAAGCTGATAGTCTGGTTTATAAAGGGGATATTCTCATTTCAAAAACATTCACAGCAGCAGTGACAGCAGCAAAGGATTCTGAAGGCAAATACAGGACAAGGGGGAATTTACTGCATCAATATGGAACACACTGATAGCATGCAAATACCCTTAGTGATGCTCCTGATTTAGCATTATAATTTTTTTAGCCGTCATACTCGCTCATATATCATCCATTTATGAATTATGTTTGAAAAAGTATTCAGCCAGCCTGCTGCACAGGCTACAGTACACTGAGCCTCTCATGGGCTGAGAGAAAATGCTTCATAGTAATAGAAATCCTTTACAACCACCCGGGGAAATCACTGCCTGTTTGTTGGCAGCCAATGTAATTAACCATGTTAGCTTTCATGCACTCTCAAAATCTGGAGAATAAACCCCTATGTAAGTCCTAACCTTTAAATCCTGTGTCACATTTAGAGGAGCGGGGCTATTTGACAGCGAAATTCTGCAAGACAAAGCTTTTTTTTTCATGATTTATAGCTGACATTGCAAGCGGGGAAATAATGTGATATTGTATATTGAGACCGGAACTTTTCATTTGCTGAGAAGCAGGCGGGAATTCAGAGTCTGCTCTTGATCTGGGGTAATTCAGCAGGATGGATGTTTGCTGTCAAGGGGTCTTGAACCCAGATTAAAGATAGAGCCCCCATCCTCGTCACTTCCACCTTCTGCGTGGCTGCACCTCTCCGCCACATGCGATGCTGAATCTGGACCTTTTGGCTTTATGAGTGACAGCCTGTCGGGGGCTCGCGGTGTTCAGCATTAGTCTTTCTAATTAGAAGGGCCCAGGGCAAGGTTGCCGTTACAGTAATAACCATTTTTTCCTTTCTCGGATACATCATAATGATGCTGATGATCCCATAAGGCAGAGTTGTAATCACTCACCTGCTGACTCAGCACCAATTATAAAGGGGGCTGTTTTAGCTCTATCCTTTTTCAACATGGGCTACCCAGAGAATCCCATCCATCCTTGCTCAAACCAGGGCATCACTTTAGAAAAGTTTTTGCCCCGTTCAGAAGCCAATTCAACAGTCCCTTAGTCACTAGGCTTCTACAACAACTTGTTTTGTGTACATGCAGTGTCTTTAAATGAGACTCTGTTATGATAGTTGTAAAAATCAATCACTGGATACAATTATTTGATCATAAAATAGTTCTTTCAAGACAGACAATATTTCCCATGAGGCAAAGGGTCTTAATATATCAGCCTGACAGAAATGCATCTCTTGGTTGCACTTAATGGAATACAGCTGACCTCATAACCACAGTAAATATCTCTTCTGGAATATCCTCAGACCCTCTAGCTTTACTTTAGAATTCCCTCGTGTGTTATCTGTAAAACCCACATCCCTCTTGTATTGTTTAATTCCCATTTAATTATTCATTACTCCCTTAACTGCAGTGTAGGGATGAAACTTCATTTCCTTCTCCTACCGTGACTGATTAAACCCGGTCGGGAAGATGCAGTCTCATAAAGGGCAGATAAGTGATGTTCCAGATAAATGGAAAGTAAATACAGATTCATCTATTTATAACTATTGGTTCCCATAAAAGCACTGAGCCACCGTGCCAATGGCATCTGGTAAGAGATGTTCAAGAATCACATGGAAAGTGTTTTTGTCACTTCTCAGAAATATCCTCACATTTTGAGCTGTAATGTTGAAACATGTGTTGTTCTTATCTCAGAACCAGACCTTTTCACGAGGCTTGTTTCCTGAACTTCACGTAGCAAGTCCTGCACTGTGGCCTGTTATTAATGTGGTTTCAGCGTAATCATGGATATCTAATGTTATGTATATTTAATGTAAGTCATATATATATTCACATAGGAGACCTATGTTCGTACCTCTGTGAACATTTACTTACTTGTTATGTAATTCAGTCTTGAAGTAATGCCACTTCTGCAGCTATTTTTTTACCAAATGTGTGGTCATGTGGGCATTCCTTTAGGTTTTACTTGATAAGTTAGTGAATACATTTACCTGCTGGTGGATCTAGAGCAGGGGTGTCAAACTCAAATACACAGTGGGCCAAAATAAAAAAATGGGTACTAGTCGAGGGCCGGACTGGTTCAATGTTTATTGCAAAACTTATTGAAATGAACGTATTGCACATATTAAACCTGGAACTAACAAAGCTTAAATTATTGCCTATAAAAACAGCATTAAACATTAAATAATCAGTTGCATTCATTTCCTATGGCTCTATCTGCAGCTTTTCCAGAGTCATTTCTTATGATTACATTTTTCCACAGGCCAACAACAGCTTCAAAAAAACAATTTCCCTCAAAGAACAAACCAAACATGCCCTGTTGTCTCAGAAAAAAGTGCAGAAGGAAACATCCATGTAAACTCAGTGTGCTGCTCTGTGATGCTAGTTCAAGCAGATACTTGGCATCTCATCTTGGGTGCAAGTTCATCAATGTTTGGGGTCAGGCTCTGAGCTGAAGAAATCCTCAGGATTGAGTGAAGGTGTGAGAGCAATATACCGGCGGGCCAGATGTAATAGTAATTAGAAATTATCCTGCAGGCGAAATTAAATCCACCAAGGGCCTGATTTGGCCCCCGGGCCTTGAGTTTGACACATGTGATCTAGACTCTAGATTCTAGAGCATCTCCCAATACTTCCACCCATCTGGAATTCCTGCTTTTCTACGATGCTGTGCAGGAGCTAATCCATAAGGATTATGTTGTTCTCTCGGTTGAAATAGTGTTTGTCACCAATACGCTCCTTTCAGTGAGCGTATTATGAGCTAAAATACAATTCATTAAAGTTGTCACTCCCTTTAATGTGAATATGACTCAAGGGCAGGCCTACCCTTTACTGTTCCACAGCTTTGAATCAGTGAGTCGTGCTTGTGCTGCGACAGCGACAGAGAGGGGGAAATTAAAGAGAAAAAAGATTTGTGTTGTGGATTGATTTGATGGATTACAATATCATTAACTGTGTTGACAAATTGGATGTGGGCAACAAAATGTAGATTAGTACTAATAAATGCTATAAATCTGAGACTATAGGCCACACGCCGCAGGGGAAAACTAAAACATCCAAAGCAAGCTGTCTGTGCGCGACAAAGAGAAAGGTGTTGAACAAAGGCTAACTTCACATGGAATCTAGTCAGTGTTCAAATAAAAGGTTGTAAATGCAGCATATGCCAGCTTCTCTCTAAACTCTGTTGTCTGTGTATATTTAGTGGGTTTCTGAATGGACCATATGGACTGAGAGCTAATATAAGACCAGGACAGATGTTTTACCCCGGGTGTTTGTGTGCATGGCTTTGAGTGAGACAAGAGACACATGGGGGGAAATAATTTACATCTGAGAGGACAGAGCAATGAAGAATAATAAAAGAGTAAGGGATGAAGCATTACAACATTACCTGTTCTTCATGATTAGAGTACTTTCTGTATTCAAATTATAAGTAACTTTTTGTGGTAGGCTACTATGAATAACAATGATGATGAAAAAAACGTTTTGAAAATGTAAAATAAATGCATAAAGTGTCTGCTGTACTGACACCACGAATGGGATGTTAAGTCAAATCCCTCGGCAGCACCATGGCCAGCTCCTGACTCACTTTGAGACAGAACAGCATAAACTGAGTGGAAAGAGGAAAGGAGGAGGACTCCATGGAACCTCACGAGGCGACACACCTCTGCCCTTACGTCACCCCTCGCAACAAGGGACTCTGAGATAAGTCATAGCTGCTCCAGAAGTAAACACTCATTAGTGTCTAAAGTACTACTTGGATACTCCTCGTAGTGTTTTGTAGCCTTTTTGTTAACTTACGCTGCTTCTTTTTATCACATAAGTACGTAAAACGTTAGCTTGAGCAGGTAAATTAAGCTAGCTAGCACTCACTAAGCTAATGCTAAAGTAGCGTCCTTAGGGCTAATATAGTAACGCCTTCTAAATGTCACTCGCTGTGACATGACAGTGTCAGTCCTGTAGTACAATGTAAAAATAATCTGTTACAAGTAAAAGTCCTGCATTAAAAAATGTACTTCAAAATATACTTTTAAGTACCAAAAGTAAAAGTAGCCTACCCATTTAAACGCCACATTATTAAGTTATTATAATTATTGATGCATTAATGTATGCTTCCCTTCAATGTTGCCCTTGGTAAATGTGGGGTTTATTTGAATTACTTACCTTTGTTACTTTATGTGGCCTACATTAAGCTGGCAATAATCTATATTCCTACTTAAGTAACATTTTAATTAAGGACTTTCACTTGTAATGTTCAGTAGGCCTATGTTAAACCACAGGCAATGCTGAATTATGTCCGCAACAGGAAAATAATTCAATTTAAAATATAATGAATTAAACGAAAATGGGTAGCCTAATAACAAAGTGTTTATCTGCTAATAAGGCTGCGTAAAATAGCGAGTTGTACGCTCCAAGGCTGTAACGCGTTACTGTGATTCGTTAATGTGCGTTACCAGCTAGCCCTGCCTCTACTATCTCTCCGTCTGCTGCTTTGTCTACGCATCCATGTGGGTTTCTCCCCTTTGCAGTGTCGGTGTTGCTCTCCGGTGTGTCAGCCTCTGCCATTGGCTTCAGAGACCTCCCTCCGTAACAACACAGACGCACAGCGCGCACAGTGCTTTCGAGGAGCGACGGTGAGATGTTGGAGAAACTGCGGTCTACCGACTCTTTTCTTTCCATCTGCGAGGAGCGCAGGGAAGCCTCTGCGATGCGCTCAAGCGGGCACGCGTCGGATTTGAAATAAGGGAAACACGGGGGGTCTTAAACAGAAAGAGAGAGGGGGCGATATTCTTGCGAGGATGACTGACTGGTGACAAAGAAAACGGGGAGCCCCTCTGGCTTGGGTTGTCTTCCGCTAGAACTTGACGGAAGGTGTTTTGGGGGACCGGCTTGGAAGATTTTTTTATCATCATATTTATTGGAGGGGGAACCATGCCTGTCAGGAGGGGTCATGTTGCGCCACAAAACACGTTTTTGGGAGTAATAATTCGCAAATTCGAAGGACAAAGTGAGTACCTCATGGTTTCCAGTGTGCTGTGATGCCTGCCTTTTGTGTCTGCATCCTCATAATAATAATTTGGTTGTTAGGGAATCGCCTAATAGGCCTGCTTTTATAAAAAATAAGCTTAAAATGCAGATAGAACACAATGAACCTATTCTATGTTTTAATGATTTTATATGTCAGAGATGCATGAAAAGTCATTTTAAGTGAATTATCCAGCTACTCTCTGTCTTAGCACCTCACCTGCTCCAGTGGAAAGTGTAGTTCAAAAAGCTGCATATGAGAAATAAGGATCAAGCATTTAATCCCCCAAAACCTGAATTGCCCATAATAATAATAATAATAATTTGTTACCGTTATTTAGGAATATTCAATATAATGAAGGGATAATCCAGCTTCCAACAGCCACCATGTTTATTTAACGGTGAATCACTGCACTCAATTGGTCTTGTTTCTGTTATTCTGCCCATGAACAAATGATCATTCTCCCTCTCTCCATCTCTCCTTTTTCAGATAAGAAATTCATCATAGCCAATGCCCGGGTGCAGAACTGTGCTATCATCTACTGTAATGACGGCTTCTGCGACGTGACGGGCTTCTCCAGGGCGGATGTCATGCAGAAGCCGTGCACCTGTGACTTCCTGCATGGAGAGTTCACCACCCGGCACTCGCAGGCTCAGGTAGCCCAGGCTCTCATGGGATCAGAGGAGCGCAAGGTAGAGATCACCTACCACCGCAAGGATGGTGAGTACCGCTGACTCTGGGGGTCAGGTGACATGTAAAGCATGACATAAGGCTGCAGCGGACTCATAGGTGAAAGAGATACTCACATCTTTTAGTAAAGGAAAAAGAAGCAATACTACAGTGGAAATATTACTCTTCTTACTGAACTTTAGGATAAGTATTAGTATCAAAATATATTTGAGTACCCAAAAGTAAAAGTACTCACTATGCAGAATTGCCATCGTGAGGATATCATATAATTGGATGAAAAAGGATGAGTTCATGACTTTTTTTACAGATATCTCAATTCCCAAAAATATGCTAGCTGAACCTAGCTCTGTCAGTCGCTTCCAAAAAAAAATCACGTTTTGGTTTATTTCCACACATTTAGTTGAGTTACTCCACCTGCAGTGTTAATGCCAGATACGCAGTTGAATGTGTGACTGTCTCTGGATACACTGCTGGTCATTTCTCTCTCTGAGTCTGCTCCATGTAGAACATTTTGCAGCGGGCAAATCCCTGAGTGCACCCATTTGCATGTAAACCCTGAGGGGGGGAGAGAGCAGCTGTGAAGGTTTCCTTTGCTGTAAAGTCCAGTTTTGAAGTGATGCAAAGCAGCGCAGGGTGGCTGGGAGATGTTCATTAGCCTGCGCCGGAGAGGGCACCATGGGAAAGATGTAGCTCACTTCCCCAGAGAGTAATGTGAGGAGAGTAAGCCGTGTGCTTTCTGTTCTCAACACATCTAAGAAGAATAGCATGGTGGATGTACAGTAGTGAACACAGATCTGTCATTGCTGCATTCATTAAGCCACATCCTTGGCATTTTAGCATGTCAACATCCTGTCAGAACTCACAGGCATGACCCTCTTCTCTGACTGAATAGCCATAGTTTAAATAATGTACTTGCGTGCATATGCTGCTTATAAATTCTGCATACAGATCATGACTTGGTATGACAGCTGGTTTCATCTCGATGAGTTATAGGCGAGCTCCAGAGTTACATTTTCAACTGTGGTAGTTCAGAAAGAGTTCATGTATTGACGTCCCACAATGACATGTGTGTTCAGATGATTAAGCCCTTGCATAACGCTTAAAGGTGAAGTTTTACTACGGCATAGGATTGATTGTTCATTGTATGCAGGTTTAGGCTTTATTAGTTTTATGCACATCGATTGTTTGGTTGTTTTTAATCCGATATCACCTAATGTATCGCACTCATTTTAGTTGGGTAAATGTCTTTACTGAGGCATGAGTGAAGTAGCTGAGCGTTATAGGAGAAGTCTCTTGATCTGTAGAAAGGGTTCCACTGTATCTGCCTACCTACGGCTGGATGTTCTCATGAACATGAAACAAGATACAATGGGAGGGATCTTTCTGACATTTGAGGTGAGATAGGAGCTCTGTATCAGTGATGGATGATGCAGTGCTCTTTGAAGATTGACCTGTGTGTGTGCACGTGTGTAATTCATATCAGGCAGGTGTAGGAAAACCCAGAGAGAGAGGTGATGTAGAATAGGGCGGTTTACGGAGTAGTGACACATGTTAGTATCCTGGGATACACGTGTGTGTGTGTGGTCTCAAAGGTAGAAAGAGTGAGATGGATTTAGTGGATAATGCTTGGAGGCGGAGTGGAGGACTTCTGCTGTGTACTGTTTTAGTTTTACACTTTGAAAAGGAATGCTGTTTGCAGATTTGTTCCCGGCAAAACTTTTCTGACGATAGTAGAAAATTCTTAATATGTTTTCTGCCCTTTACTATATTTACAACTTCCCTTTGTTGTAAAAGAGGTGATTACTACACATTTTTCGTAACACGTTTTTAAAAATAACCTCACAGAATCCATTAGTTAGCACTCTCATTAGTGAGCTGTATTGCATTACCACGAGAACATTTGACGTATAAAGCTCCTGGGAATATTTGTTGAACTAATTAAACCAAAACAAAGATCTTTGAAGACCAAACATCCGCCTTAGGGGAACCAAGCTTCAGCATAAGTGTACTTTCACTTTTGAAACTTGGGCACTGACTCATAATGTAGCACCCTTATACTTTATACTAGGATTCAAGTACGTTAAATATGACCATTACAGGTCTGATGCTCCTCCAGGCAGACTTATTGTCAGCCAGGCCAAGCTGCATCGATCTGCTGAGCAAACAGCATTAATGAGGACACAAATACCTTCATGTTGCATTGATCTTCAAAAACCGGTGCATTGGAGAGGAGAAATCAATGACGCCCTGCCTCCACCGGCTGACCCACAGGAGACTCGGATAAAAAGAGCTGGATGACTTCTGACAGTCGGACCCTCTATCAGGGGGAGAAGGCCTCATTACCATTCTGTACACTGAGCCACTAATTACCTCAGAGCTTCTCTAGGGAAGGTCATACATCCAGGTTCGCTCCTCCTATATTCTCCTTACTTTTCAATAACAGCTAATCGCCCTGATTATCAGGATTACATAGCAGGAATGAATTGACCTGATGTGTGACGAAAAACAAGACCATGACCTCAAGTTTGAGAAACAAGCAAGGACATGTTTATTTGGTTCTACTTGAGGCTTTTTTTGTAGTTGCGAAACTACAGAAGAAAATGTCAGGTGAAGATATTAAAAAGTGTGCTGGCTTCTGGGAGACTTCTGATTGGAATGGACCACATTAAGATTTTCAGATTGCAGCCATTTAAGGAATACTTTGATCTTAGATGTAACTCCCTCCCACTACCCCTCCCACTCCATCCACTGCACACACACAGCTCTCATGTCCTATCCCTATTGTCTCCTGTATTGGAATTCCAGGGGAAATGTCATTGCGGCAAGCTGATTGCTCTCCTTGTGGTGAGCCGGTGGGGTTTCTGCGAGACAATCTTCTTCTTTTTAATCCCGCGACCCGGGGTCTGCATTATAAACGCATCGCCCGCTGTCCTTTACAGCTCCGTGAAGGAGATTCTCCTCGTCAGCACAATCTCTGGCACATTGTTAATGCTTTGTGATTTGTGCCTTCGCAGGTCCACTGGTCCTTTTGCCTCCGATTGCTCATATCTCCACGACCTCGAAAGAGAAAGTAGGAGTCTAAAAGTAGTCAAAAGTGTATTCCAAACCCCTGCGCTTGACATTTAGGTGTTTGAGAACATGCTACATTTGTAACAATTGTATTTGTGTTTACCTTGGTAGGCTGTACGTTCTGAGCACTGCCTCTTCTCAACTCTATCAGCACCTGAAAAGGCAGAGTGTGACTCACTGCTGCTATTTCGATTTGCACTTTGCTGTCATCATCCCATCATTTATGCATGCAAGTCATTCCATTTGCATCCAATGGAGAAAAACAAACCCGTGTTTCTGTGAGGATGCTGCAGTGTATGCGCAGTATGTTTTATGGGCTTACTATGTTTACAGATGATCACAGATACACAAGTATTATCACAAACAAAGCAACAACTCTGTCAACAACAAGGATTTCTGTCACTGAGAACAAAACTGTGCTAACCACAGGGTGCCTCGCTGGTGATGGGTTTAAGATGATTCCTATGAAACTGTCAATTTGAATCAAGGATACATAACTGCAAGTTTTTTCTGGATTTGTCCCCTGTCACTTTCTTTTCAAACAGAATAACACAGCTGTGAAACAAAGTGAATAGAAAGACTAAGAACCAGAGATGTCATTACAAAATCCTGAGGGGCGTTCATATAAAGCAATCCTTTGTTGAAACTACAGATAAAGACGTGAAATATAATAATTGAATTAACCATAGTCATAGTCCCTCCATTAAGTGGCCTTACAGTAAGTGTTGGAATGTTGCCAAGACGTTAGATTTGGGTTCCCTTTCTCCTTCTCTCTTGTTAAAGATAGCCACATGGTCTATTTAAATGCTAATGCTTCATGCGGTAATCACACAGTAAAGTAGTGGGAAATTGGAATTTGCTAAACGACATGATCTCCTCTTATCTACAACAAATGGTAAAGCAATAAGGACAGATATTTAAATACCGACTGTTTCATTACAAAACGGTGCGGTGAGCAGCTATAGCTAACACTACAGTCATTCTTTTAGTCTTTGGTCTTTTATTTATTAATTAAGGCCTTCAGCCCTGCACATACATGACTAAGGTAAAGATAAAACATATTTTCAAATATCCACGAGTATTTACCGAGCAACAGTTTCTCTATACGCCTCTCCAGTCAGTGATTCAAATAGAATAATCACAGTGTCTTGCTGTCGGACTAAAGGGCCTCTCAGGGGTCTATCAAGAAAATCCATAAGCTCAGTACATGGTAAAAGCTTTCACTTGCAAATAGCAAATGAGACACGCTATAAATAGATTCAAGTTAGTTGTGCTTCAGTGCTGCTCGCTGATATCAGAACTTTTTTCATCAGCGCCGCTTACAATGCCATACTAATGTTGAATCTTCAGATTGTGATGGCTGGGGACGGAGATGTTTTTAGTTTAGTGTAGTAATTAAAAAAAATAGCTTGTTTTGTCCAACAATTAAGCACTGTAGAAAAAAAGGATAACAATTAATGAAGCAGTCTTTTTTCATTCTACAAATTATTCTGCCCTTTCAAAACAGGCGCAACATTACCCACAATGCAGTTCAATTGCAGACAGTTCAATCAATCCGGGCGTGTTACGCTAATAGCCGCTCAACCCAGGAATGACATCAATTCATACAGCTCCTTGTTGGTCCACTAAAGACTTATTTCACCTGTTACCCCTTTAAGTGGCTTTGGCTGTCACATTGTTTAAAAATAACTCCAAGGAGAAACTTGAAAACCAGCGGAACTATCACCACCCTGGAGGAAAAACACAAACAGTTCCAAACACTTGATAGTAGTTAGACATTTGTAGCTGCTTTACGATGGACATTTCATAGTTGCTTCAGATGCAACCTGTGACCAAGTGGTGTGAACTGCTCTCAAGATAACAAGGAACCAGTCAATACGGCCCTGTAGCCTCAGAGGAAGTAGGGCACGATAAGTGATATGACTCGGGTCATTTGCTTGAAGCCGTTAGATGGTGTGACTGTGGAACAGAAACCGTCCTCTGTAAAAGCAATTATTATAGATTCAACCAAGATAGGCTTTTATGTTGTGGGTAA
>CALSBZ010044214.1:485096-508062 GCA_943591055.1 Gobionotothen gibberifrons
ACACACACACACACACACACACACACACACACACACACACACACCAGTAGCAGCACTCAAAGGCAGCTTATTCCTGCAAGGTTCAGCCCTTTTTAAATATTACAATTAAATATAGCTACTCGCACATTTCACAGCACACAGCGTGACAGAATTATGAGCTAATTAAAAAGACTTGTGGCGTATGTGTTTATCCTCGAGGCGCAGTAATACAAAGCGTTAAGCATGTAAAGGCTCTTGAGCTACCATTTGTTATTCGGGTTAGGTGTCTTAAATCAAACTGTCGGAAATGTAAAATGTTGGTTAATTGGGAGAGCTGTCTTGAAGGGGTGTGAATGCAAGTGAAAAGTGTTTGAGACAGCCTTGCTAAACAGGGTTTTGTTGTATTGTGTAGAGTCTTTTAGAATATTAATGGAGAGACGCTGCTTTGGGTTTAGCTCTGGGCGGATGAATCAGATGCTAGTTTTGATCAGCAGTCCTATCTGCCTCACAGCACGGGCTCAGATGAAACATAACTTTGTTCACGAGCAGACACATTTCCTCTTCACCAAGATAAATCACTTGTTTAGTTGGGTATGAGCACTAGCGTCAGAACTAGCTCTGATCACCAAATGAATGCAAATGGTCATTCCCAGCATCTGGCTCGAGGCTTCATTCAAACACACTACACTGACCCAAGACAACACCAAGGGTTGTGTCTGAAATGACTTTATTTTTCTCACTGGAAAGCAGCTGTGAGGAAGATAGAGATGCATGCTGTTGCCCCCTCCTGAGCCTCCAAAATTCAATTTGATGTCCATTTTACCACCTATTGTGTCTCTAAGTACATACTTGGCTGGCCCAGTCTTTGCACATATTGCAGTTCAGCGAAGTATGTCAAATAACATGTGCTGTAGTTTGCTGGAACAAGTATACAAAGGACACTAATGTAAAAGGTGTGTTTCTTGAAAGGGTCTTCCCTGCACATGATGGCAGTAAGACTTGTTTTCAAAGAGCGAGACAGTGCTCTGTTATGTATGGCATATGTTCAGGCGACTAAATGATTCACAACATGCACCCCATGCTTTGCAGTCCATTATGTGAAATCATGAGAGCGCAATTTCCCCCTTTTAATGTTTGCAAATGTCATTTTTGGAAAGTGTGTGATGTGTGTAGCATAGCCTCATTTTATTACTTTGTATGCTTTTAGGTTTCTTGACTTTTTCTTGCATAACAGTCCCTTAGAACTACCTGCTGTCATCCTTAAAATCACTTTTTCCCTTCATCTCCCCAGGAGCTATCAATCTCACATTAAAGTCCTGCGTATATTACTTTACAAGACCTCTCAACGCTCTACTGACATTACATTATAGTAATTCACCAAATGTACTCCTCCATGAATAATTGAAGGATATTGAAGATGAAACTAGTGCCTGAGGTAGAAGGGGCATTTGTTTTGTTTGATTTGATTTTAACACCGCTACATTGGCAGGCTTCTCAGTGCTATTGGCGAGCAAGTACAAGCTCTCAGCAAGGATGTTACAGACCGCAAGCAAGTTCTCAAGGTGAAAACAACACAACGTTGGAATGGGTTATGTGGTTCTCACTGGCTCATTAAAAACCACCAGACATTATCAAAGCAGTCAAATAACGTCATAACAAAGACATTGGCTCTAAAAGAGATTCTATTGGATGTCTGTCTGAGGTCTTTCTTGCAAGTAAACACCCAAAATCATAAGCTCCTATCACCAGTATTTTTATTGAGATGTTGAGGAATTATGTTTGACATTCATCTAAATCCCATTCTCACCTTTTCAATGTCAGGGAAAGGGAGATTCTTTCGCTTCCGTTTCCCGGGCTTACCTCTCCTTGGCATCAACAAGCAGTCCCTGCCCCAGGAAGACCCCGACGCTGTCATGGTGGACTCCCCTCGCCACAGCGACGGCTCGGTGGCCACGCGCGACTACCAGCTTCCCACCACCCGCGAGAGCTGCAGCCCCTCCTACGCCAACGACACCCGCGCCCTCATCGGCCCCAGCCATTGCTCCACCCCTGTGTCCGGGCCCTTGGACCACTCGTCGCCCAAGGGCCCCTGGGACCGGACGTACCCCGACTGCTCCATAAGGCAGACCCAACACCAGATCAAGGAGGACACGCTTGTCGCTGCTCCTTCAATCCCAGGACTCGCTCAAACCGCCTCCAGGGAGAGAGTGTGCAGTATTCGCAGAGCCTCCTCCGTACACGACATGGAAGGATTCGGGTCGAACTCCAAGATGGCGTTCAGGGACAGACACGCCAGTGAAGGTAGGAATCTTCTGCTCTAATATGCCCTGAATGTTACATTTCACATTAAACATTTACCGTAATGTTGCAATACAATGACATTAGCAAACTCCCTCTGGTCCCAAAATAGGATATTAAAGATGTGGCGTACCAGTCTCTTAATCAGTATTATAGTGAGTCACGATCCACACTGTGAGCCATTGACCTACCCCCAGCCTGAATCAGACTGGCCAATCAGTCTACCCCCCTCCCCTTATCTGCAATCCTCATTCAAATAGCTCCAAGAGTCTGACACAGTAATATGTCTACTTCACGAGTCATGAATTGTTCAAGGGGACAGTAGCGGGGGTTCGATACCAGCTTCCATTTGTCATCGTAGAAGCACCAGAAGTTCCTCTCACACCCCCCCCCTTTTCTTTCTTCTCCAACACAGACAATGGTCGCAATATTAAAGGTAAACAGTTGAGCACGTCTATAAGATAACTTCACTAAACCCGCTTGTTGCATGAGTTTCCCCACACGATTTAGTTCAGATGGATGACTTTGTAAGTTAAAGTCTGACAGCGCACTAAGTGACTCAGCCTCAGTGCACACGACCCGCTGATCCCGAGCCAGTTGCCCGGAGGAAGTTCGGAAAAACCACCGAACTCTGCACGCGCTTGCATGAAGCAACACATTTACATCTCTCTCCTGCTTCCGTTCATTGAAGAGAAATCAATGAGCCTTTAGGAGACGATGCCTCCCACTGTCTGTAACCTTTGTTTCCTTCTGTGCAACCTCTGGATTCCTGCTGCCTTGTCTTAGTGAATGTTTGATGAAATGAGTTCCCTAATCAAAGTGTTTTTTTAATATGAATTCAGTGGTGGAAGGTAACCAAGTTCATTTACTGCTTGATTTGTATTGCACAGGGCTGCCATAGTGTTCCATATCCTGTACTATATTGTGATATTTTAAGCGATGTTTGTACCCATGACTACTGCAAACCCCCCCCCCCCCTCCCCTCCGTATTCCCGCTGTCCCCTTTACCCCCTATTTCTTCTCTCTCCTGGTTTGCTAGTGTCTCGCTCCTGGATGGCTGGGGGTATGGCTTCAGCTTTTCCTCTTGAAGTTATTTGTCATGACTGCGATGACATTTCCTTACTGTGGCATGTATTGAAGCTGTGCATGCAATCTCTCATCCTCAGCTGTCACTTTCTCTGTCCTCCACTCTCAATCAATGTACTGTACTGTGTGAAGAGGAAAACAACTGAAAAACCTTCCTCTGCTGGCTCACACGACTGAGTCAGCAATCCTCTCTTTTTCACTTTTGATCACGTCAGTGTGTGTAGTGCTGTCACGTGGTTTCACAACAAAGGTGTTTCTAATATGCTGTGAGAACATTTGATTCCGACGCACCTCATTAGACAGATTGATGCTTTGACTAACAGACTCCAGTCTTTCATGCTTTTCTTTCACCAACAGTGTTCTTCATTATCTTTTAATGAGAAACTTTGAAAGGCCTGTTCACCAGGTCAATCTGAGGGTTTATATTTCAGTATCTGTTGTTTTCTCCATGTTGTGTTGTGGTTGAACTCACTCCAAACGTAAGGGCCTGCCCATGCTCACTCCCCATGTCACAACAATCACTCGAGAACTAGGTGTCCTCGATTCAGAACGCCTACAATAGCACAACTGTAGTAAAAAGATGGAGCAGCTTTTAATGCCGCGTCCTCCCTCTGTGGCTTTCTCTTCCAGGGCCGCTGAGCCAGATCAAATCCAGCCTGCTGGGCTCCACTTCCGACTCCAACCTCAACAGGTACAGCACCATCAACAAGATCCCCCTCATCACGCTCAACTTCTCCGAGGCCAACAACGACAAGAAGTGCCCCTCCCCTCCGTCCTCGGAGAATACCATCATCGCCCCGAAGGTCAAAGACCGCACACACAATGTCACCGACAAGGTCACACAGGTAAGCGAGGTTTCCACACAAATATGTGGAACGTTTCTGAAATGATGGAAAACTAAATTGAGACTGAGAAACACGTTTTTTACGTTGAAATCCCCTTTGACGTGAGGTGCGTTCAAGTGCTATGTGACAATTAGCCTGGGTGCAGTATCACAGCTAATTAAAGGGATTTTCACATTCCCTCAATAATCAAGAGGAATGGTTTTGATTATGAAGCACCGGCACAGCACAGATGTATGACAACATAGTCAAAGTCGTGTCTAAACAGTGGTCAAATTCATTGTTATAGCGATATATATAGTATTTAAATAGTTTAAAATGCACTGTGTGGAACATTTTAGCACAATCTTCCTCACGGTTATTTTGATTGATGTTGTATAAAATCCATTATCAAACCATCTGGGAGTAATTCTCTGTTTGGAAAACAATCAAGAAGCGTTTATTCATAATTCATACCTCTGATGCTCTGCGCATACTGCAGGGGAGAGACGTTGGGATTCAATAATAACGCTCATCATAATATCGTTTTCTATCATCACAAATCACTCGCACAGATTAAGCGGACGATGAAGTCGGCAGATTGCTTCCCACACCCCTGCTCCCCTCCCCCTCTCCCCCCATGATTCATTGGAACTCGAGGGGTGTGATACATAAAACGGCAGAGATGTCTATCACTGGAGGCAGATCATGGGGATCCTCTTACAGCTGCCAGACAGCGTCCATAGCTCCATCTCTAGAGTTACACAGAGGCTTAGAGGTCTTTCTCACCATCCCGCCTCGGCTGAGGGACAGGGACTGTAAGTGAAGTCTTCTCAGGGGTAGAACGAGGCTGCCCCAAGCCACTGATCACGTCTCATTTCTACATTTCGCCCATTAGTGGTGTAATGGATAGAGGGCGCGGAAAGTGACCCCTGCAGCTTAGAGGCTCAGCAGACCCCAGTGCAGCTCACTGACCCTTCCATCCAGCATTACAGTCAAAGTTATTAAAGAAGAGGAGAGGAGAGGCCTATTAACGTGCTTTTAATATCATCTTGTGGCACACCAGAGGACCTGAAAACAAGTTGCTGTGTCATTTCTACTTTGTTGAAGTGTGCCGAATGTTTTCTAGCCACGGTAGCTAGTATACACATTTATATCTACGTTACATTGTTCTGTTAACTTACACAATACACTTAAGTAATCTTATTTCCTCTTGCATTCATATGCATTGTATTTATTATTGAGGTACCACTATCTGGCTCCGTCGGTGTCCGGGCGTATGGCGTGCCACCTCTTTGTCTCATTATGACTGTAATTATCAAACTAACAAAAATATGAATCCACGAGTTTTATCTGTAGACGGTTCTCTAGACAACTGACTGTGAGCCGCACAAAGCCACAGCAGATGTCCTGACTCTGGACTCCTCTGAGTTCATCTGAAGCCACCATCGGGGCGTGTGAGCAGACTCGCTCTCCGCTGGCCTTGGCTGCCTCACAGCGCCCACAGGCAGATGGAGGCTGCACCCAGGAAGCCAGGCGACTGATAAAGAAAGAGACTAGCAGCTCTCCTGCTGTTTGGTACAAATTGAACGTCGCAGTGCATGCAGCTCACGCACACATGAGCCTTAAATACCTATTCATGTTATTCCAGTTATCTGGAGCTCATTTTTAATGATTGGAGCCACGTGATGAACCGCAGAAACATGAAACAACACTCCACTCTTATAAATGATAGCCCAGACCCAAAAGAAGCGGAGAACGCTGATGCTCATTTGCATATCGTTTGAAGCCAAGCCAAACGCACAACGAGCCTTCCATTATCCCACAAGAGAGAGTTAATTTGCGCCAAGTGCACATAGCTACAGTAGGTGTGTTTAAATAATTAAGATATGATCTTTTATTTAGAAACAGATTGGCTACAACACGTTCATCCAGAGCTGTCACTCAGCCAACCAACAGTCTCCTCCCAGCATGCCGAGGGGTAATGTACCCGTGGGGGTGTAGTGCAGAGTTACCATGCATCATCATTATTAATCATAAACTGCATGAAAACAGAACAGTGCTGTGCCAGGACAGTCAAGGCTAGCTTTTTTCTATATTTATAATAGTTATTATAAATAATTGAGGTTAATTTGTATATTTTCATACGCAGGATGCAGCTACATTTGTGTACAAACAATTCACACAATACAAGACAAACAGAAAAGTAGGTTAATCTTTGAAAAGTGTCTTTGTTATGGCAAGTTTCAAAATGTACCTATTTAAGAAAACAGAAATCTAAGCAGCGGTATTTGAAAGTGAACAGCAATTACACATTGGGCTGTGAGAGCGCGATGAAAGACGCATCGGGAACACTGGCTTTTAATGAAGTGGCAGCGCGATGAATAATGAATCCCCTTCCCTTTGTTTGTCCTTTGGTTTCTGATCGATTTGAAAGGTTATCCCGTATCGGAGGGTTGAAGCATTTGACCCTGACCCCTTTGAGGGCAGGAGTTTCTAATAACCAACTCAATTATTAACACTTCAGCCTTTTCTCAGGCATTACATCATCCTTCCTCTCAGTCACGACGGGTTTTAAAGGTGACCAGAGGTAGAGATAAGGGGGTCTCTCGCTCAATGCTACATTCTATCTCTCTTTGCATTCCTCCGTATAGCTTCAATAATCAGCAGTGAAGGAGCCATGCCCTGAACATTCCTGGCTATTGAAGTGTCACACACTTAGATGAATAGATGTATCCTCAGCTCCTGCCTATAATTACTTCCAAGTCATCGAGAGTCTTATCACAAATGGGCCATAATGCTGCTGTAATATTGATGTTAAAAGCTGTTCAGTGATGTATGGTATCTGCAATAACAGAGGTAATGATGGTGACATCCAGGCTAGCTGGGGGGAGCAGATAAAAGCTCCACTGTAAGGATAGCATGCATGCTGTTGCTTTTTTCAGTTGGTTTCTTCATGATGATCTTTGTATTTTAATGTATCTTTTAGGTGTTTTAATATCGGTTCAATTGCTAATATATGTTTTTATTTTGTTGTCTTTTCTTTTAGTATAGGCAAGTGAAACACAAAGGAAACGCCAATATGATTAGATAGACAATACCAGCTGACATTTTTGATTCACATTCTTTCAGTAATTGTGTAGAAAACATGGGTTATGTGTCATATAAAAGAATGTTTTTTAAGCGTACTTAAAATGTCAACTTATAAGAATAAGTGCTTTTTTATCAGCCGTCTCTCGACACATGAATGATTCATTGAGGGAAATTCATGCCTCAAGTCATCTACTTATGCAATACTTCCCTTTAATTAGATAATGTTAAAGTGCATTAGGATTGTACAGTCTGTACAGCCACGCTGCTGAAGTTCAACTCCAACAAACATGACCTTTACTTGACCTAATCTTCAGTCATATGTCATAATGCAATCCCACCAACCAGCACGCACATTGATGTAAAGGCACGGAAATGCTAATGCACTTATCTGAACTGTATTTACTGCTGCTTTTCATTCTCATACCAGAAATACTGTTCAGGCTATTTAGGCTGTATAACCTGTGCAATTATTTAACTCTGCATACACACGTCATTATACCCCCCCCCCCCTCAGGTTCTGTCTCTGGGCGCAGACGTGCTGCCGGAGTATAAGCTCCAAACCCCCCGGATGGACCACTGGACCATCCTGCACTACAGCCCCTTCAAAGCGGTGTGGGACTGGCTCATCCTGCTGCTGGTCATCTACACGGCCATCTTCACGCCATACTCCGCCGCCTTCCTCCTCAACGACATCGAGGAGCAGAGGAGGCGGGAGTGCGGCTACTCCTGCTCCCCCCTCAACGTGGTGGATCTGATCGTGGACATCATGTTCATCGTGGACATCCTCATAAACTTCAGGACCACGTACGTCAACGCCAACGAGGAAGTGGTCAGCCACCCGGCCAAGATCGCCATCCACTACTTCAAAGGATGGTTCCTCATAGACATGGTGGCCGCCATCCCCTTCGACCTGCTGATCTTCGGCTCTGGATCGGACGAGGTGAGCGGGGCGGAAATTAGATTTATATAAATATATATACTGTATATATATCATATGTATTGCATTGTTGGAGGAGCCTGGGACTTCCGATGTCCATTGCCAAAACTACACTGGAGCTTTTGTGCATATGGCAATAAGGCCTTGAAATAGAATTGTCATGGCACAGAAGTGTATGTGAGATGCTCACGTGAACAACATGGACACAGAAGCTGAAGTTTGCCAACAAACAACAATATGGAATTCCTTCTCCTTCATGCATGTGACTTTTTATGGCACACACTTTTTCACCTTCCCAAGCTGAGTCCCTCCTTGGTGTACTCCACTGTCATGGCTGCAGGCCGCAGCTTCAGCAGTCATGCTTCTGAGCTGTTTTGACTACTAAAGCAATCTGACGCTGGGCTGTCACATCTGCTTTCCTCAGCCCTCTTTTCATCAGAGCCAGACTGAGAGGCCCCGGGCCATCCTAATCAGTTAAGAAGGTCCCAGCCTCCCTAACTACTGGCTGTGAGAAACTATGTGGCTCGTGTGTGTCTGAGGGAGATAGCTCAGCAAGTTATCTAATGCTCAGTTACAGGGAGCAGCTTACAGAGTGAGAGCTCACTTTGCATCTAGAACCTCTTGAGTATTAATAAGTTAAGTGAAGTGTCTGACATCTAGTTTTGCATAATGGAAGAAAAGCAAGCTACTGGAATGTGTGATGTAACACCTCCCAGTGAAAACACCACAGCCTGATGTGTGTGTGTGTTGTCAGTTTGCCGAGTCATTATTTACCATTAGGTGTGTGTTCCTGCGAGGGGGTCCATGGCTACAGGCTGGCAGTGATTGGCAGGCGGAGGGAAAAGAGCAGACAGCTGAGCGGCGGCGCGGCGCGATGTATGTCCCCGTCACACGGCGAGATGACTGGTGCGGGGACAGAATGTGTGTTCCCGCTACAGCTCGTGTCAAAAGAACACAGTGAGCGCGGTGACAAAACGTGGTATTATTAGCGCCTCCAATCATGAGCAGAAACTGAAAATAACACATCCTTGTACATGTTTTGATCCTGTCTTTTAGGCGCTTTATTTTAGTTCTGTGTGCAATTACTATTTTTAGACTTTAAACTCGTGCACCTTTGTTGCCTGGAAACCATCTCTGACAATATGCTAAGATTCCTTCTGCTTTGGCAGGGTGAGATTCTTGCAGGATTTCAGCTCTGCAGCTGGCAAATGGATAGAAATAGTCCGGTGCTGATTTCTACCTACAGGAGTCATTTGAGCGCCTCCATCATTTGCACATCAATGTCCTGTGGGGTAGGATGAGATGATTTGCCTATTATGTCGACGCTCACATACACCTTGTTTCCAAATGTGATATATTTGCAAATTGGACGGTTACGGTTGAAAAGGTGCTCCAAACCAGAAGCTCCAAATATGATTTTCCTTTTTTTCTGGCAGGGTAGAGTCTTTGCACATTAACAACTGAACTAAGCCCAGACGCTTTCACCAAATTGTCTTAGGGGAAGTTTAGGAGATTCTTTTGGAGGGCAAAACCACTCACAAGAACAATCTTAGTCACACATTTACATAAACACTGTCAGGCTTTTATTTGTTGTCAATGAAGCAGCTCCAGAAATATTATTATTGATTATATCTTGCCCAAAAGCTATTTATGCTTAAACATTTAAATTGAGCTTTTAGTGAACCACATTTTCCTTATGGCACATTCTTCTGTTTATATTTCCATGCATATATTTACTTAATTTCCCCTTGTCTCATTCAGTCTTTGATTTGAGAGTTAATTAGATGTGCATGTTGCCATGTTTGGTTAAAGCAACAGTACAGAACTGCAACTCTATTCTTCTGCAGAAACATTTGTGCTAAAGAAAGAAGAGAGAGGAGGCAGCTTCATTGTAGCCCCCTCAATCTCACTCTTTCTCTGCTGGAGTTGGGCAAACAGTCAGAATAGACTCAAATGAATTCTCGTACAACTATTTACTCATATGATTGTTTCGTTTGTTTTCTTATTAGATTGTCTGAATAAGCAAAACATGTGGGTTTCTTCTGCCTACTGTGCAGCTACTGTTTATAGGGAATATGAACACTCGTGACATCTTCCCAGCAAATGGGCTGTGAGGATGAGGTTATCCATATTTTCACATCAACAATGGAATGCCCCTGGCAGTGATGAACCCACAGAAACCTATCACCGTCTCCCAGCATACAGCCTTGGTTCCATGGCTTTGTTCAGCATTGTTTTCTGCTGCAGCAGGGAGCTCTGAATCACTGCTTTTCGTTTACCCACCACCAAATGACACACTCACACAATTAGAGACAACAACGGAGCGGCTAAAAGGCACACGTTTTTCTCAGCAGTTGGTGGAAACCGAAAACAGAGTTGAAAGGCACTTATTTATTGGACTTACATTAATCACATAGACATAAGGCTTTGGTCATTAAGTCAATATGGCAATTGCGATATAAGAGGATTAAACATTTACAAAACTTTATTCACACTGTTATTGAACATATATTAAAATGATCATGGTGGGATTTTTTAACCAACTAGGATGTTGTGCAGCATCACAATACGTCATACAGTTAATATTACATTATTTTCCTTTACCAAATATTGCACTACTTTCGATTTGGACATTGCATTAACTAGGATTAAGTGTGCAGCCCTAATGGGAAAACATTATTGTGTCTGCATACAGAGTGAAAGGCTGAATCATAACTTTGGCTGTTTGTTTTAAAGTGGCCAGGCGAGTGTGCGAAGCCGCAGTGGCAGATGGCCAGAGTGATATTGGGAGGATGTGTTTGATACAGCTGCTCGCTAATGGGAGCTTGAGCTCGGCTCCTCATCCCCAAACGCCTCCGATTTACTGTAAGCTCAGATTTGAATCAACGTCAGTCTGTGTGGGCCACATCGTGCGCTGCGTGCAGGTCGCCCAGACAGGCAGCAGCACTACACCTAAGGCACTGCCTGCTCACTGATGATGGATAATTCAGGACTCATCTGCTCCTATGTATGATTCATGCACTGCTCTCTCAGTTGGCCGGATGCTCTGCAGCAGTGAGTGATGGCGGTGATTTAGGGGTGAGATTGGGAGGACGGAGGCTCATTAATGGAGCCATCAGAAGCAGATACAGCACACTCCCTCACCATGATGGAGACACACTTTCCCTCACTGGCCGCCGTCCTGGTATAAATTAATATACTTTGAATAAGCCAGTACTCTACATTCACTCTCACCTGTATATGAGAAAAACATCAGGACGTTTAGATCAGTGTTTTTGTTGATCGAAAAATCTGTTGAATTCAGACACATTTAAATCTCTCCAGTCAAAATGTCGGGTGAAATTAATTCCCCCATTGTTGTGAGGACAGTGCTCAGCGGTTATGGAGGCTTGCATTTCTTTGCATCAAAGGGGCCAAGGTAGCCTGTGCTCAGCCCAGAATGAAAGGAGCGCTTGATTTCAAGCCCGCGGCATTACAAACTTAATTAAAATGTTAAGAGCCAGACAGGTATGGAACTAAATCTGTGCAAAAAGTTTAGATCATTTGAAAACAATGAATTGAATCAGAAAGTTCTTGATCCTGAACTTTGAAAAATGCCGCGTTGACCGGCAATAACTTTTTGGAACGGTGATATAGACGTGACATAGTACTGCAGGAAACAGCGGGCATTGTCTCCGAGGATATTAGGATAATTGTCAGCCGCGACAGGGAGTGTAGGACCTATTAGCATCCTCACTTATTGTGTTTACAGATTACACCACACTAATGGATCAGGACTTGTGTCATGGCTGAACCCCCCCCTCTCAAAAACTCCCCTCCCAAAGTCTGTGCAGTCATTTAGTCAGGCTAGAAATTTGAGACGGGAGGATTAAAGTGCTTTAAATTAAACGCATCAGAAGGCATTGTGTGTAGACGTTTTAATGTATGCATGCAAATCTGTTTTTGTATGAGTGAATACAATACTTTCATCTATTCCTACTATTTTCAAGGCTTTGACAAAGGTTCCATCTGCTGATATGAATGTTCTTCATCATCAGCCAAATAAGTGTGTTTTTGCAGACATGTCCTATTCAGGGAAGTTGTGTTGACACTGAGGAACGCTGAGACCATGAAGATGTGTCCACAGCAGCAGGAATGATCCACTGTCTAGTCTTGGTGGTGTGTGAATGAGATGAAGCATTCCTAAACTACACATGTTTCTGAATCTCTAAGCTGAGCCCACCCTGACCCCAACTCTTGACACCGAGAGGAGACAAACAACTTGTTCACTTTGAAAGGGTGGTGTCAGTGTGAAGTGACCCCACTTACTGTCGCACACATGTTGATAACGCACCACAACTCCCTGGTCTTGTTTCAAAAGTTGGAATGTGCCTTAATGGGACAACAAAACTGTCACATTAACAACTGGATATAACTTGTGATTGAGTGGAATGAAATACAGTCTATACTATAGTTATAATAAATGAATACCTGAATATATGTAGACTGTACAGATGTATGAGTCCTACACATAAGTAGGCGAGGAAAAGCCCACAATCCAAAAACCCTTTGTGTAGGTGTGGTGGGCAAGAGGGCCAACAAGCCTGAGGGACAACACACGTATTAGCACATTTACACATTGCATCCTTAAAACTAAATCCTGAACTTCTATGTTTCTCACCCGCAGACCACCACTCTGATCGGCCTGCTGAAGACGGCCCGCCTCCTGCGGCTGGTGCGAGTGGCGCGTAAGCTGGACCGGTACTCAGAGTACGGAGCTGCCGTGCTCATGCTGCTCATGTGCATCTTTGCCCTCATCGCCCATTGGCTGGCCTGCATCTGGTACGCCATTGGAAACGTGGAGAAGCCTTACCTGGAGCACAAGATCGGCTGGCTGGACAACCTGGGGGTGTCCATAGGTGAACTTCCTTGTTTTGTTTGAATTTGAAACTAAGTATTTTCAGATATTCATTTATACTTTTTTGAAAGTATGTAATGTCACTTTTGCTGTCAAACACAAATGTGGTCAAATGTGTATGTACTGTTTAATGTTCCTTATTGTAGGGAAGAAATACAACTACAGTGACCCCAGCTCAGGCCCCTCCATCAAAGATAAGTACGTCACCGCTCTCTACTTCACCTTCAGCAGTCTGACAAGCGTGGGCTTTGGGAACGTCTCCCCCAACACCAACTCTGAGAAGATCTTCTCCATCTGCGTCATGCTCATCGGATGTGAGTGACAGCTGAGTCCCAGTACATGTAGTATTTTAATCCTGTTAGAACAGAGCCCCCCTGGTTTTATTGAGGAAGCCTCAAACTGTAATTTTTGTAGCTAAATACGCAAAAATTAAACATGATCATTTAGAAAATAGGGTTTAGGGGTAGGCTTAAGGTGTGTTTTAAATGTACTACCATCACCCCCGATAATATGTATTGCATTCTCAGTGTGTGAAAACTTTGACATAACACCAGGTGGCTTCTCTCCCAGCTCTAATGTACGCCAGCATCTTTGGGAACGTGTCCGCCATCATCCAGAGGTTGTACTCAGGTACGGCCAGGTATCACCTGCAGATGCTACGTGTCAAAGAATTCATCCGCTTCCACCAGATCCCAAACCCCCTGAGGCAGAGGCTGGAGGAGTACTTCCAACACGCCTGGACATACACCAACGGCATCGACATGAACATGGTATGAGAGGACTGTGTTTGCCTTTTACTTAGCATTTTCACAATGGTAACAAATTATAATGTGTTGTTCTGCTGCTTCTTCTCTCTTTCCAATATCATGAGTGTCCAATATCTTGTCGGAAAATGCTTTTAGCCCATCGTGAAGCAATCCCGCTATGTCACTGACATAGTGAGATGATTCATCATGATTATACTGTTCAGCCTTAGCCCCAGTTACTGCTACAGTGACTTTGCTCATCATGATACTGTTCAAGGTACTTATATAAGTTTGTCTTTTCCATGTCTGCCTCATGTCTAATGGAATGACTCCACCACTCTGGTAAGAGCAGGAGGTACATGTGTTAACACAACTAATGTTGAAATGAGTGTTCCTCTAGCTCATCTAGTTTAATACTAGTATTCAAATGTTACATTTTTAGAAATAAACCATAGCATTACAGTGTTAATATTAGTATTTATTGTCCCAACACGCATGTAATTGTTCCCTCAGTGTGTTATCTGCACATACATGAACACATACTGTAAACTGTAGCTGTGAGCCTGCATCATAGATTGACAGTATGAACGTTTGCATGCTGCAGACACTAAAGTTTCACACAGGCCACATTATTGTCGGTAGACATGCACGTGGCTTGCCTCGAGGTCCCCTTTGCATGTATTCAAACACAACCCCATGATATTCATCTGGTACCAGAGACAGAGTGAATCACGCCTGTGAGAGTGGGCACAGCCTCGCCGGGCGCTGCCAGCCTTCCCTCCCACTGTGGGAGGCTTGGCGGCACGCTCCGCGGTGGCACCTGCGCTTGCCAAATGTTGTTCAGTCTTTCCTTTCCAAATCTACCGTAATTTTGTTTTTGAAATACAGTAAAAGCCTGTCCGAGCCAGAGAAACAGTTGAGGCGACATTTGTTTTTCTGTTCTCTTGTCACGAGCACATTGTATTTCATGTGTAAATGAAAAAGATAATGTGTTTTGTGTTTTGGATATCCCTTATGTGTCCTCGAAGCCCCTGTCCTCACCTATCAGTGTCTGTTATGGTGTTAAAGTTTGTAAAGAAAGTGTCCTTTTCAGTCAGTTCTCGTTGTTCGGGGATCATTAGCTGTTTTGTCAGGGGTCACTGTATCCTTGTCTTAAAGGGGTGTATTATAAGTCTATTTTTATATCCTCACAAAAAAATAAATGTATAGAAATAGATTATTTTTATATAGAAGATGATTAGAGCCACATGTGAATTGTTTTTTTAAATCTTATTAACATTTAAAGAAATGTTGAGTTTCAAGATTAACGTCAGAATGAATCTAATTAAATAACACCTGGCAATAATCCTTCCAAAATATCTTGAGGTACTCCTTGGCTAACTTGGAACATTTATTATTTCTGTTTGTTAACCAATACCGGATCATGGGTCAGAGGATTGAGTTTCTTTTTCAATATTCATTATTTGAGACAAGATTGAGTAGTGTTGCCTTTTGGTCTTACACATACTGTGTTGAAACACTATTTCCCCTGCAGTGTATGTTAGGTTTTGAGAAGAAGGAAAGAACACAAGTGGCAATTGTATCAAATTTCTCTGGAAAGATTTGACCTGCAACTTCACCCCAAAACCACAATTCAACACACATTTTAATTCCCTACGCACCAAAGCTTTTAAAGACGTGTTCTTAAGAATAATATCTTCTTCCACATGACATAACCATGTCCGCTTCGACCCGTGTTTCACCCACAGGTCCTGAAGGGTTTCCCAGAGTGCCTGCAGGCCGATATCTGCCTCCACCTCAACAAGAACCTCCTGGAGGGCTGTAAGGCGTTCCACGGAGCCACAAAGGGCTGCCTCCGGGCCCTGGCCATGAGGTTCAAGACCACCCATGCCCCCCCTGGAGACACCCTCGTCCACAGTGGAGATGTGCTTACTGCGCTTTACTTTGTGTCCCGCGGCTCCATCGAAATCCTCAAAGATGACGTTGTGGTGGCCATCCTAGGTGGGTCTACTGTACACTTTCACTATGACTCAGTAGTTAGTATGTTTTCTTCTGTCTAATTAATACGTGTGTCCATGCCTTTTGGCCCTGGCATACATCTGTGAATTCAGCTACTGTATTCTTGGTACACACAGATATTTCAAAAAGCATCCAGCAGTTTGTCAGTCTGCAGGATGGAAGGAATACCAATGCTGAGTAATGAATAAACTAAGTGACATTCATTCAGCAATCCTATACACAGACACACTTCTAATTAGCCCAGCCAATGCTGTGTTGAGCCAGTATGTTACTCAAAAGCCCTTCCCCTAACAACACAGAAGTCCTTTCATGAGCCTGGCTAGCTTTGCCTGAACTCACCTCCATTAGAGCAAACCGAGATGTGCCAACAAAATGAAGATGGCTCCGTTGTGCTGTGATAGTTGGAAGCTGCGATCCCTAGTGGGTATGTTGTAATAAGTCACATCAAAGAACACTGTGATTGCTTGCCTCACAGTCGTGCCTCAGATGAAGGGAGAGGACAGGGAAGAGTGGGGGAGGACACATGGTGGGACGAGGGGAACAGAGGATCTGTGTGGAGGAAAAAAGAGATGGCATGATTGTTTTCAAATAGAGATGGATGGTGATAGAAGCAGGGAGCGATGGAGAGCTGTGGGCGGAGAGGAGAAAAGAGAGGGAAAGAAGAGGAAGAGAGTTAAAGTGGAGTGGCAGAGGGAGAGAGGAAGTAAGTGGGGGTGTCACATGGTTGTCACTGTGGTGGGGTGCAGTGGTTGAGAACAGGTGCCAATGAATATGGACATCAAAACGCATCCACCTTTCCGCAGCCTGCAGGACATTCTTTCCAAGCCTTTCATTCATTAGTTTCCTTTTAATGACTTGTCAAGCAGCCAATAAGGTTTGGCGAAAAAGCCGTGACATAATAGGGTCATGATGATCGAGTAGCATGGATGTGGAAGTTGTAGGTCACACCTTACTCTGCACATGTTCTGTAGTACAACAATGGAACTGCTCATTATTCAATTGTCACATTAGCTTGCCAATACTCCAGTTGTAGTAAGTATTACATGTGACAATGCTTTGAGCATGATAATCGTGACCCTCTGCCAACTATCTAGATACATAGCAGTGTGTGAAGATTTCCTAATTTATAAGACCTGATCAAATATGTGTTTATATGCAGAGCCGTTCTTTATGAAACGCCAAAGTGGTCAGTATTAAAGAGTAGAAAAGACTTTGTTAGATAGATGACCCCCGACCTGACAGACACTGCACTCCAGCACGCACTGTAAAACCCCGTGGCCATTCCATGTAGGTCATTACACACTAAACAGAGGCAGGAATGTTTGGCCTGTGTGACTTCCATGCGGACACATTGTGTAAATCCTTTTTTAGATGACTGTGAAGCCCTTTAGCCTCTTTAACATACTCACGCTCCTCTGCCAGGTGGCGCGTCCCCTTATAGGTCATCAAATACTGTCCTACATACTGTCCAACTACATCATCTCCTAGCAACTATAGGTGTTGTCACTTAAGAAGCCAAGAATAGACGGAGAAGAGAGAAGAGCTTAGGGCAGGATTGAGTCCAGCTTATTTTCTGTTTCCAAAATCCATTTGACAAAAAACATTGCTATTTGTCACTAGAAGGCTAGCAACGTTTGGGTCTACAACATGACATCATCACTGCAACACTCTATATGATTATCTATGAGTAGTCAGTCACTTCTTTTTTATTGCTAACCCCCCCCCTCCCCAGGTAAGAACGACATTTTTGGCGAGATGATCCATCTGTTCTCCAAGTCGGGGAAATCCTGTGCAGACGTGCGGGCGCTGAGCTACTGCGACCTCCACACCATCCAGAGGGAGGAGATCCTGGAGGTGCTCGACATGTATCCAGAGTTCGCAGACCAATTCCTCAAAAACCTGGAGCTGACCTTTGACCTCCGTGATGAAAAGGTTATAGCATGGGGGTCAATTCTTGTCTCTGATTATAACACTCAAGGAGGCAGTGAAGTGGATGGGGAGGCTTGTATGTCAAATCAATCTTTGCAATTGACTGTACGATCCAAGATTTACTTGAATTCAACTATAATTTCCATGTTCTTTAATCTGCCATTGGCTGCTAGAAAAGAGAAGTAGAGAGTGTTAGGGTGGGGTGGACATGATGCAGACTGTAATTATGATGAAATGGGTGAAGTGGAAGGATGTGTTAGGCCTGAGGCATGAACATGAACACACATTTGTCAGATGTTTTAATTATCTTTAAAAAACGGAGCAAGGAGTTCACTTTGCGTTACTTATTGAGTGTAAAGTAGACAGGCAGGCATAAGAGAAGCTTCAGGTAGGATTCATTCAAAGCAGGAAACGTGGAAGCCGTTTGTGTTCCTGACTAGCAAATGTTAAATGAAGAAAGTGTGGCACATTTAAGTCTGTTGTTGTAGAAGTAGGAGTAGAGGTGACTTTGGCTAGTTATTTATTTCCCGATGCAGACACAGAACAGATATTTATGTCCCTACACATGTGCATAAGTATGTGTCGTTATATTTAACGTGCTCCTGATCAGACATTGTCCCTTTACAGGCGACAGGCCTCCAAGCAGCTGACTCTAATGTGGAGGACAACGAGTGTCGGAGACGAGTGTCCTACAAGAGGAAAAGCTCCACAGGTGAGCCTGAGAATCAACATCACTCCTCCTGGGGAACACTTTGGAATAACTCATGGTCAAATAAGAACTCATTGACTTAAGTAAATAGCAGTTTTACTTTTTAAATCAATTAAATAATACTTAAAGGTAAACAACAATGCTAAATCTTATTATATGTTAACTGTTTATGGTTGCACACAATATTATAAAATACATTTTATCATACATATTTTTTTGTAATACTTGCTCTTCGGCATAAACACGGGTTAAATGATATAAAGTCAAATGTATTGATCCATGTTGTGATTGTATCTGGGATGTCTTCCAACACATTTTAGGAATTAAACATGAAATCAGGTTTGATTGTAAGTTACACAAGGATGCGTTAGAACAATCATCTCCATGACACTCAAGATGTTGATTGATGGTCCTGCTACAGGAGCCTGGTGTGGTTGCACCTGAGTTAATGAAAGTAAAGCCCGTGGACAGCTGTGCATAATGGCCCTGTGCTCTGTGGAGGCATTGCTCCAATCAGAGGCTGCAGATTCATCAACACATGAGTCCAGCTGCCTTCAGATGGCTGCAGGGATGTAATAACCTGAAGGAGTGTGAAGCAGCTGTGGACACATACTGTAAGAATCACTCCTTTTAACGTATAGATTCTAAAGAGGGAATTACGGCATTACAGCAGCAACGGTACAGTGCACATTAGAGGTGTTTTAAGTGAACATACATCAATGTATTACCTTCAGTTAATGGTACACCATCAGTCTGGAGGAGGACAGGAAGTCAAATGATGTGTTTTGACAAAGGAGTCTGGTGGTCAGAGTGTTAGTCAGAGTGTTAGTTCCCTGTCACAAAGGGCTGTCTGACTGCAAGGTAAAGTGGTCAAATATTCTTTATATAGCATACTTTAAACCGAATATTTGTTTTCCTTTCCTTCGGATGTTTAAAATGTGTTTTATGCTGCCCCCATTCACAGCAGTACAGTGTTGCTTCCTGCTGGTACTCAATTCATACAATCCAACCTCAAAACATGCAACTATCTAATAACATTTGATAAACTTGAATGTATGTATACATAGAATGTATTTATTATATTTTCTAATGTGAAGTTTTGATTCTGAATTCATGAATATTGAAAAGTATATGTGTTGTTGAAAGTGTGAACAATTAAATTCAGAGGCTAAAATACATCATTATTTGGTGCTGGAAATGAGATGGCTTTACTTCCATACATGTTGTTTATAAGGCTCCTTATTTCAAACAGCTTTTTGAGCCCCTGTGTGTTCTGCTATAGGTAACACAGCAGCGTCCCTGCAGTTTTAAAGAACACAGTATCTGTAAAGCACTTTGTGTACTGTGTGTTCGAGGTTAATTTGACTTGTAACTGCCTGGAGATTTGGGACGTGGAGATAGAGCCTCCACTCAGCAGTTTGGCTTCGATTCAGGAAAATCCAATTGGTCACCATGGTTACAGCCCGTCTGAATACAGTAGCACCATCTCCCAGATGGAGAATGTACCTAACAGTCCATTTCACAGTCCAGCAGCCTGCAGATCCATCCATCAGCTGTGAAGATGTCAGAGCATTATTCATTTACTGAGCATCATACTTGTAAACACACATTTAGAGCGACAGGATTCATTCTAAGTAGTTGAATAGGTCTGCGTTTAACATTGTTTGTCCTCAGTTCAACCCTGAAGCAGAACAATAGCTACCTGTTGTCGGAAGGTAATGAGACTAAAGTGCCCTCCCAGAGGAAGTCCCAGCAGAGTCACTGTTCCCCCAGCAGATCTCCTGATTATCAATTCTCCCCGTAGGCTCCCACAACAAGGAGCCAGCAGCCACCTACTGCGCCACCAAGCAAGGGAGGAAGATCTACGCCCCCCCAGCAGCCGGGGAGAGGAGAGAGTCCGCCGAGGAGGGGGAGGACGAGGAGGACGAGGAAGGCAGGGAGGAAGAGGAGGAGCAGAGGCCCTTGTGTTCTGGTGTACTGGGCTACCCGGTGGTTAGGGACCACAGCGCGGCCCTCGGGCTGAGTGCAGAAGCACAGGCTGCAGACAACACGCAGACCCAGGCGTATAAAGGTGATTATAAAAACATCCGCTGTATTTTCTTACTTTAATTTTTTACCCACAGGTTTATTTTAGGAGAAGGAAGGCAAGGCAAGGCAAGGCAAGTTTATTTATATAGCACTTTTCAACACAAGGCAATTCAAAGTGCTTTACAAAAAAAATAAAATAATGAAAGACATTAAGAAAATGGCATTTAAAATCCGTCATTAAAAAGCAAAGATAATAAAATAAACATTAAAAGAAAAAAAATACATGGATAAAAGTTACAGTGCAGTATAGGATATGAATAGTTCAATTAAAAGCAGCGACAAAAAGAAAAGTCTTCAGCCTGGATTTAAAAGTGGAAGCAGCTTCAAAAGTATTTGTACTTCCCTGTCATTCTAATACAATGTTTATCCCTCAACAAAAGTTCTATTTTCACCCAAACATAAAAAAGAAAGGATTTCCAGCTATTAATACAAAGGAGACCATTTTGAGTCCATCTATTGTATTTTATTATCCAGGGGTAGGGCAGGAAAAAAGAACAGTGGGTGTTTCTCAATGTCGAGGAAGGCTCCTCCAGAGCCACTATTTCAAGGATGCTACGTCATCGAATCCCGCCGAAGGACTGTTCCATTGCCCAGGATCCTTGGAATTCTACCGAGGACTGAATCCTTCGTTGCGGGACATTTCGAGGATGCACCAGTGTATCCTCCGCGATGGCACAGTTGTTTGTTCTGTGCACTTAGGCAGCCCTCCAAAGTCAGGGTGTTAAACTGTGTAAGTGCAGTGGTGAGTCCACGGGGAAAGGTTGCATGTTAAGTGAATCACTGTCTTGTTTAAACAGATGATGATTTTCTTGCTTGCTTGTCCTCTAAAGTTGTACTGCAGAATGGTAATTGGCTCAGAATTTAATTTAGAAAAAAATCCCCTTAGCCCCAGCCGAGGAATGTCACACCTATTAAAAATCCAAACAGGGATTATGAGTCATTATGGTGAAACCTAAAACCCACTCAGTAATAAAACATAAGAGGATTATATCCAGGGTCACCCCTTTTCATCGGAGGTCATGACCAAATAATGGATTTACAGGAGGTTAAATCATGATGTTGGCACAACTGTGTGGTCAGATTGTAATCTTTTTAAGGAAATCTGAGAGATAAGTGGTTATTATTTATTCAGATGAAAATGAAACACAGCAGTAGGGATGAAAGCCTCCTGTGGATTTCAGCGTTTACTGCAGGCTTCACTGAGCGGCCCTCACAAAGAGCTGCATCTGGGAGGGAGATCCCCGACAAGAGAAATCCTCACTCTCACCCACTGTCTGCTGCTTCTTGTCGAGCTAACACACACGTCCAAGTTTCCACTGTCTGACTTATTTACAGTATGGCAAACAAGTCCATTTATCACTGTATATTTATACTCAATTATTTCGGACATACTATACTCCTGTTCTTTGTTTCACAAGCTGTACACAACGACAGCTTAACACCTCGTTGATTTCTTGAAGTCCAACTTCCAACCTTGAAGAATTAGTTTAAAATGAGACTGAAAAAATATCTGAAGTCACATAGCTCAAAGTGATATGATAAAGGTCTGAAGACAAGAGGACCCGAGTTCAATCCTTATTATTTGCGTGAGTGCAGTGTGAAATTCTATTTGTTTAACTTTTGTACATTTTATTTTTTCCCAACTCCTCCCAAGATTAGATTAGAAAATGAAATGGAGAAGAGCCAGAAGAAATGGCTCAGAGAGATACAACATTGCCCCGAAAGCTAAAGGTTCTTAGTTCGATTCTTGTGAGGTGCATTGTTTCTTAAAGTCCATCAATCCAAGTGCTTTACTCCAAATGAAGAAGATAAATGCGCCCGGGGAACAGATCTTCATGTGCGCGAGTTGGTGGCTGATTGGGATTGTTCTCGTCACTAGGAGGCGCTTAGGCTGTGTATTTTAAGGTCCAAACCTGAGGTGAAAATCTCAGACAGGCCAGGGAACGTGTCACTGTGTCAGGTCGGATGGCTCACTGTGATAAGAACCCGTCTTGGAGACCAGAGAACGTGAGTTCAAACCTCGGGTGGTCCACTGGGTTTAAAGATCCCAGGAGTTTGAGTCTTGTGCCATGCAGAGTTTTAATGTGTCTTTCCCTTCATGAAGAAGTCAAATACAAGTAAAAGCAGAGACCTGTCATCAGGTCTCAGAGCTCAAGGAGATAGAAGGGTGGTTGGTAGACCAGAGGTTGTTGGTTCGAGACTTGTACGTTGCAGAGAGCAGGTAGATAAGGATAAAGGGGTAATGAATACGTTACTAGGGTGAATAGATTAATAGGATAATGTTAATAGGATAGAAGAAAGGAGCGTTAGGAAGTAAGAGAGTAGTGAATAGGATACTATCTTAGGGTAATGAATACGTTACTA